>JAVJAQ010004025.1:979491-1429465 GCA_032362365.1 Zygogramma bicolorata
CCTCACAGATCATTTGAATTTTGTTACATTTCGACACTAAGTACACACACGTGCTTTAATTATATTTGTTATTACGCATATCATGGAGCAAATCATTGAATAGTGTATGATATTCTCCAAATTGTGATCTTTTTTTGAATATGTCATGTATCCACAATCTATGTCTTCTCTTATTTCCCCTCCTGTCTTCTTCATCTAATAACAAAGCAATAATGACAAGTTTTTCATCACTGTCCATGATCGGAAACATTTCACACTGTAATGTTTCCGATCGTCAACTCACAACGAAAATGCGAATGTAAAAGCCGACCGTCGCATCGGCAATCCGATCGCTACGGATACAGTGGACGCACTACCACAAATCGATCCGTTTTATACGATCCGTACGATACGTACGATGCGTACCTATGGACGCTTACCTTAATAGTATATGTGTTTCTGGTATAGGTGGTGTAAATCTGAAATGCGGACACTAAGTGTAGGGGATAAGATGCCTAGAAACCCTGGTGTGTGAACTTATACATGAAATTTTGGGTAAATATTCAGTCGAGTTTTTCCATTTTCATTTGATTAGCTAGTGAGAAGAGATAGCGACATGAACAGTAATGGGTGACCAATCGAATACCAGTTGTGGGCCATATTTCAGTTCGAGCATTACTGGGGTTAGCTAGTTTTTAATTGTGAATTGGAACTTTTCCTTTTGAGAAGACGTCGAAGAGTCGCAAAGTATACCATTAATGGTGACGGTTTTCTTACTATTATTTAGAGTTGAAGAGCAGCAGTTTGCAGAAATTATTCGTCATAAGAGTAGTGTAGTGACCAATGGAAAAGGAGAAATTTTTGGACAATATAATATTCAGAATTACTGATACTGTTCTTCGTCTTGAAAATCAAAACTTTTGTGGACAACAAAGGGGTAAAAAATGGGAGTTTCAGAAAGTGTCGCATAAAATGTTCCAATCCAAAAGATACTATATTTTAATAAGAATTGTGATTCACTGTTTCTCACTCAGAAAGTCCAAAAAGTTTTCATTATATCACCAGATGATCGAAACCTCATGTTCAGAGGTTTATTCATATTGATTTCAATATTTCCAATTGGTGAATTTTAGTTACCTTTTGTATAGAATGAAGGTGTGCATCGTCATTTGTAGACCTAGACTGTCCACACAAATTACAAAAACGCCACATTTCACGAGATATTTCCCAAATATCTAAGACAAAACTAACAACAATAATACAAATCAGACACTTTAATAAGATGAAACAAGTTTCAAAAGAATGTTTGAATGTTCATTGGCAACGAAATCAATGGATAAACACGATGAAATAGTTATTTAAGATATGAGTGCTACAAGTGATATTTTATTTTGTGAGAAGGAAAGTAACTTGAGAGACATTCTCCCAATAACAGACCAAGAGTTGAGACCTCTCAGAATTGATTTCTGAAGATTACGACAGAGTTATGAATAATATGAGGAGAGAACAAAATAGTTATGATATAAGTGCTAAAAGTGATATATTATTTTGTGATAAGGGAAGTTCCATCCCTTCAAACAAAATGAAATCACTTTTAGCAGGTATATCATACACTATTTTTTCTACAAACACCATTAAAAGTCCAAAATAACGCATACCTATTTTACATTAATTAATTGATAAAATAATAGCCTCGATATTATCAGTTTTGAATCCAATTTCGTCTTATCTATTCATGAAACAAGTTGCCAAGGTAATCAAAAACTGAGCCCAGATTCTATTTCACGAATTCGATTATCGAATTGTTTAGAATATGCGTATATTTTCGGTACAGCGCATTTTACAGTCACAGTCTGAGCTACTCGACAATCGAATTCGTGAAATAGAATCTGGGGGCAGAATTTGTTGATTTCGCTTTGTTGACAACTAACGTCGATAAATCACGAATTATTCTTTCTCGTTTCTTCGTTCCTGGATGGAAAGTGATCCAGAAAATGAATTTCTACCGCCGGAAATTGAAGAAGCTGCCAATAAAGGTGCTCTTAAATAATTGCCTGGTAAGTCAAAGCGACAGTACGACTTATCATACTTGAAATGGTGTGATCAGAAAAATGTCAGTGGAAAGGAGGCCAGTGAAAATGTGCTTCTTGCATACTTTGAAGAAAAGTCCAAAATATGGAAATCGTCAACGCTTTGGTCGAATTACTCTATGTTGGAGTCGATGATTGAACATAAATAATCATGACACAAGCAGCTATTACAAGCTTGTGGCTTTTTTGAAGCGAAAGGGTGAAGGATATCTACCGAAAAAGTCAAATAAATCACTTTTAGCACTAGTGCTAAAAATGATTTACTTTTAACACCGGTGTCATAAAATGGCATTTTAGACACTGACAGCATGCGTCAAAAATTATACTTTTACTGAAGTTCGTAGAAAAACATCGTTACACATCAAATCTGAATGTCGAAGTGACAATGTGACAATTGACTCGACATCAAATTTTAAAAATGGGAACATAACGATAAAATGGTCCAGAAGCGTCGATTTTTTCGCCTCAAAAATATAAACAAAATCTACTCGGTGGAATCACCTGGGTTTTAAGGCATCTTATTAAGAGACCTCTTACAGGAGTAAGGAGTAGACAGTTTCAAATGTTTTGTGTCCGCAATTCCTGCTGAATGCCACTAATGAGACCTATGGCAGTTTGATTGTAATAATTTTGAACATCGAAATTCTGAGTATATCTTCTACCATTCCTGTCACAGCAATAGTGTAACTGAACTTTCATACCCCTGTATAATAAATGGGAACACTAATCGCTCCAAGGCGATTACTTCTACTCACGGCCCAACCCTGAGGGGACGATTGTCTTCGGATTGCAATGCGTCCCGTTTCCAACGCCGGTAGTATTCTAATCAGCATGTTCCGAGGTTTTCTCCAATCTGACTCTCACAACAAACCATAAAGAACTTGAAGTACGTGTTTCGACAACGTCAACACTGAGCATTATATCACTAACAGCTGAACGACCCGTTATTAAACTGCACATTAAGCCTGTAGCATTTAATTTCATAACACAACTCCAACACGGAGGACGGCGGGATCATGATTATTTTTCTACAATCGCCAGAGTAAGATGATATTTTCGCTGTCATCCGATGTCAAGAATGTGGGCCGTGGCAATGATATGAATCGGAGGTTGATCTACTTTTCTGTTATGGGATAACGTTAGAGCTAAGACTAGAGGCAGAAATTTTCTCAATTTAAATTTGAGATGAATATTTTCCAACTGGTTACATACTGAGTTAGGAGTTGTTTGGGGACCAAAGTACTGAACAATTCAACTTTTTTCCAACCAAGAACATAAGAACAGCACTGCTAATATTAGAGATTGATGTATGAAGACACGACAAGTTGATAGCAGACCAGTAGAATAATGATGAAGAGATAATTTCAATAGGCTTTTGCAACAGAAGCAAGAAGATTTCAATGTTTAAAAAGGTCGCAGAGGCAAAAAATTCAATGAAAAAGGGAGAGTAATACCAGAGTTTCAAAAATTGAAAATACTCGATCGATCATTATGAATGAATGGAGTTATTTTTGCAATAAGGGAATGAAAGGGAATCATTGACCATGTTTATGTCTAAGCTGATTTTGGCTTATAGCTACGAATCTTAGAAAGAAGCTAGCATATGGAATTCAGTGGATATATTAATATAAAAATGTCATTTATATTGTTACGTCCTAGCGCCGGCCCTGACCATATCGTAAACGCACGGCGAAAGGATCGCGCCGTAGCATCGTCATTTCCAAGAACCCGTGGATTCGCCGGGAGAATTCGAGATACGTCTTCGGGGCTTCTCTGGAGGATTCTCGATGGTTACGCAGGCATATATAAGCATCGTGATGTCGCGGCAGAGACAGAGTTAGACAGAGTTAGTTAGTCAAAGAGTTGGCTATTCGGAGAATTTGTATTCAGAGCTAAGTGACGAGAGTTGTTGAGATCTACGTGGAGCAGAGCTTTGTGCTAAAGTAGAATTGTTAGTTCAGAGAGTTTTAGTAGCGAGCGAGCATTGGAAAGTTATCAGGGCGATTTTAGTGATTGTGTTGTATCGTATTGTGATAGAGAGTTATAATAAAAGTAGTTTAGTGTTGTTTGGTGTTTTAATTGACGAACCCAAGGAAGTATCGTAACAGTGGTGTCGGAAGTGGAATTTTTGCTGGTAAATAAAAACAATTTATGGTGAATATGAGTATGTCATACGATAGGATGGAAGACATGAAGCAACGTATCCGAAATCTATTTGAGGATTATGAAAGACGATGGCAGGAAGATGAAAAGCGATGGCAGGAGGAAAAACAAGAAAGAGAAAAGCGACGACAGGAGGAAGAAAAGCGACGACAGGAGGAAGAAAAACGACGGCTGGAGGAGAAAGAACTAAAAGAAAAGAGACGACAGGAGGAAAAAGAATTAGAAGAAAAGCGGCGGCAAGATGAAATAAAAGAACGAGAAAAAGTAAAGAAAGAACGAGAAGAAAGACTCCAGAAAATTCTCGAAGATGAGAAGAAAGAACAAGCTAAAAAGAAAGAGCGGGAACTTGAAAAGAAAGAACGAGAAGAAGCACTCCAGAAAATTCTCGATAATGAAAAGAAGGAACGGAAAGAAGCACTCCAGAAAATTCTCGATAATGAAAAGAAAGAACGGAAAGAAGCACTCCAGAAAATTCTCGAAGAACAGAGAAAAGAACGAGAAGACCACCAGAAAATTCTAAAACAACAAAAGAATGAATTAGAGCAGATTGAAAAACAACGGAAAGCAGACTTCCAGAAGGTTCTAGAACATCAGGACAAGTTCTTCGACAAAACCGAAGTACGAATGAAAGAACTGAAAGAAGATCTGGAAAAAGTGAAAAAAATTGTAAAAGGAGAACTGAAGGAAAACGTCAAGAAAATCTACGACGATGTCAGAAGGGAAGTGCATATAATGCGAGAGGAGATGAAAAATGAGTTGAGAAATGAAATGAAAGATCTAGAAAAGCAGATAGTTCTTCTCAAGAATCAGGATCGGCGAGACAGGGTTGCCACATCAACAATTTCCGTAAAACCACCGACTTTTGACGGACAGTCGTCTTGGGCTATGTATCGCAAACAGTTTGAGGCTGCGGCAGAGACTAATGGATGGGACGAAGAAGAAAAAGCTACGGCACTCATAGTAGCTTTGAGAGGGCCAGCTTTGGGTATATTACAAACGATACCCATCGAACAACAGAAGCAATATCAGGACCTGATTTCTGCACTAGAGTTGAGGTATGGCGATCAACACCGAGAACAGCTGTACCGGGCACAAGTAAAGACTCGCACACAAAAATCAGGTGAGAGTCTGCAAGAATTTGAGGCAGATGTTCGACGCCTAATCCAGCTGGCGTACCCAGATGCACCCGGAGATTTCAAGGAGCAGTTGGCTGTGCAGATATTTATTGACGGACTTAGAGACCCAGAAATCCAAAGAACTCTGCGACTTACAAGTTTCAAAAGGAGTAGCGATGCCTTGGTGCGTTCGCTAGAAGTGGAGGCGGCCTTCAACACCTCGAGGCCGAAAGTGCGAGCGGTAACAATTGACGATCCCGAACAAAGATCTGGCGCTACGAGTGGTTCATTTGAGAAATTTCTGGAGGAGATCAAATCGTTAATAAGTGGAATGAGCACCCAGGAGAAGAGAACGTGCTACCGATGTGGAAAACTGGGACACCTTATCAAAGACTGTTGGGTGAAAATGCCGCAGAGGATTTGCTATAGATGTAGGAGGCCGGGACATTTCATAAAAGACTGTAGGGAGAGAATGCCACAGAGAAAATGTTACAGATGTGGAAGATCAGGGCATTTCATGAAAGATTGCAAGGTGAGAATGCCAATAAAATCCAACTCACCTGCCAGGACGCTGACAAGTTCGCAATCATCTGCGAGGTCAAGGTCACCGAGGGTCATTTGTGTTAACAGGCTAAAAAGAACATCTGAGAGCCTCACCATTCCAGGGAAATTGAATAAAATGGATGTAATATGCACCATAGACACCGGTGCTGCAGTTTCCTTGGTACGCAGCGACATTCTTCGGCCTGGAAGCGTGAAGCCTATTTCTTCCAACGTCGTGATTCGGACAGTCACTGGTGAAAACGCACCTATTCGAGGAGAGGCTGAAATTACGTTGATTCTTGGGCGACTCACTATCACAGGTACAGTTTACGTCGCAGATATAGAAGATGAAGTCATACTCGGGATGGACCTGATCAGTGACCATGGAATTTCATTCGACAATGAGCAAAAGATCATAAGGTTCGGAGATGAAGAATTTGTCCTTACAACTCCAACAGAAAGGACGAAACATGCCAAACTGCGATTATTGAAAACTGCGAGAACCCCTGCACTGTCGGAGGAAATAGCAAGTGTCACAGAGAATGTCCCTAAATGCAGCGTCCAGCCATCGGATTCCGGACAAGCCCAGGTGAAGACAGAAAAAGCCGTCCTTGTGAGAGCCGCCAGGTGTCGCGTTGGAGGTACAAGTGACATCTCCGAGAGGAAAACAACTGGAAGGGCTAACTTGGTCAAACAAGAAGTCAACAGTGACCAAGTGCACTTGATTCAACAACCATCAAGAAGAGTTCCATTCCCTAAGCGACAAGAGATCCTAGAGCGAATTGACAGGAGGAAAGCGCGGCACGATCGGAAGGCAAATACTGGTGGATTTCAAGAAGAAGATCGAGTGTGGCTGTATAACCCCCGTCTTAGGATGAATGATGTGGTGTACAGTGTTCAACGTAAGCCTAGAACAAAAAGGAAAGTCGTACATCTAAAGAGACTGAACGAGATGTTATTTGATCGGGACGATCAAAATTGAGAGGGGGATAATGTTACGTCCTAGCGCCGGCCCTGACCATATCGTAAACGCACGGCGAAAGGATCGCGCCGTAGCATCGTCATTTCCAAGAACCCGTGGATTCGCCGGGAGAGTTCGAGATACGTCTTCGGGGCTTCTCTGGAGGATTCTCGATGGTTACGCAGGCATATATAAGCATCGTGATGTCGCGGCAGAGACAGAGTTAGACAGAGTTAGTTAGTCAAAGAGTTGGCTATTCGGAGAATTTGTATTCAGAGCTAAGTGACGAGAGTTGTTGAGATCTACGTGGAGCAGAGCTTTGTGCTAAAGTAGAATTGTTAGTTCAGAGAGTTTTAGTAGCGAGCGAGCATTGGAAAGTTATCAGGGCGATTTTAGTGATTGTGTTGTATCGTATTGTGATAGAGAGTTATAATAAAAGTAGTTTAGTGTTGTTTGGTGTTTTAATCGACGAACCCAGAGAAATATCGTAACAATATTTATTCAATTTTCAACCGAAACATTAGTCTTTTAAAGACTCAATGTTGCTTTTTCAATCTACTGTTTAGCATTCAGCTATCAGCCAAGTTCTTTATCGCCAATCGAATGTCTAGGTCAATCACTGAGCTTCCAGCTAGCTCTTAGCTGGTGATTGAAAAACCTTTCATTCAACAGTAGATCAAAGAACTGGTCATAATTGGTGAACATGATAAATTCACTTGAGAATGAACAATCCAAAAAAGATTCAGATATACAATACATATACGTATATTTAATACGTAATTTTGAAGTAAACTATGCGTGAGATTGATATTAACAGAATTTTCACAGCTCATACAGACTGTATTACTTACAACTGATATTGCTTCTTTGGAAGAAAGAAGAACATATCTTGGACTGTTGGAAAATATAAACGAAAAATATCAACAATAACCGAAAACGCGTTTTCCATGTGAGAAGTTGATAAAAGCGGTTTAGTATTTTGAGTGCGATAATCGAAAACATCAGAAAATATTAATATCAGTATTATGATGCTAGGAGTTAACGGTATCTTTGTATCTTGACATCGGACTTCCCAGAGTTAAGAAAATTAAAATACAAATACCTATTCAAGGATAAATCTACAGTGACTGAAATGCGAATAACAGAAAATCAGCAAGTTGATAATTCGAATAGATATGAAATTAGATGAAAAGATGCTTTGACTTTATATCAGACGTCAACTCCAACCATCCCAGTTTTTTTTTTGGTCGAAGAAGTATTCAAAAAAATTTTTTTTTCAGGTAGGTCTTCGAAAAAACGTTGTAATGCCCATGAAATGAATTCAACCTTGGAGCAAATCATAGCTTACCGAGATAAATATATCAATGCGTTTTTCGTGAAAGATCATTTTTCTATCGAAAAAAACCTATATCCCAAAAATTATCCGAAACAGGAATTATACACAGGATGTATCGCTTATCTCTTACCGCCTCTGTCTCATTTGTTATTTCGAAGTACCCCCGTAACTTCCTTATTTATTGAAGTGGAACTCTTTAATGTTCAGGATCTGTAGATATACCTCGATACACAGAGTTCTAGTTCAACAATTACAGAAGATTTTTCCATGAGAAGTGAGAAGTAAGACACACTGTATATAGGATCGAATTAAAAAAATCCAACAACTAGATAATTTTAATTGGAAAAATTATAACTAAGCTGCGGAAGCTTCCATACTAGTACCTTCTTCGCAAATGTGTAAGAATATGCATCATCACACTGCTGCTCTAGAATGATTTGTTTAGTGTTCCGGGGCACACTCATTATATTGTCATCACTTATATTATACAGTCCCGAACTGCAGTGCATGAAATCCAGATGATTTCAAAATTAAAAATAATCCAGTTCCATGGAATTTTTTATTTTATTCGGAACTCTTGCCAACTGCAATTGGAGTTTCAATGCCAGTTGTAGTAGGCGATAAAATACGCAAGCGATATATCAAAACGGGCTGGCAAAATTCTCGACTGTCTTTCAAGAATGAACATCATTCTGATTGCCATATAGATGCCAAGCCAACCGATAATAATTTATCAATTCAAATGAGCCTGCCTCAGGACTATTTTCTCATAGGAATCGATAGCATCAGGGCTATGAAATCGAGAAATCATTAGAATGTACTCATTGAAGTTATCAACGTCACTTGAGCTGATTTTGTTTGAGTTTCTGTATCTGCATAGTTATTATTCTATATTTGGGGCATGGCCCAGCTCTTCAGGTTGACTGACAGTCATTCGATATCTGAAGTCAAGCAACGCCGAGCGCGGTTAGTACTTGGATGGGTGACCATACAGGGAAATACCGTGTCGAAAGCCCGTACAGCTGCAGCGAAGTAGCATATCATAGCTCGCAGACAATATATCAATGAGCACAAGATATATTGAGGATATGCCGTCCTTCGGAGGGGACGTTAAGCCGTCGGTCCCGAGTCCATGGATGTTGGGCTCGTTAAAGATCCCTACCTCTGGTTGGAATACCAGAGGGTTCGGCAAAATTTCCGGTTGGGGGAAGTGTGCTCACCGGCGTCGGTGATTGGCCTTGGTAGCGGAAATAGGCCGACGTTAAATAATGAATTGAAAAAAAAAAAAAAATTATTCTATATTTGAATGTGATCCAATGTTTGAAGATTGTAACCGATATTGTATTTGAAATTTTTGGATTCGTTCCAGAGTTTAATTGATTTTTTTCTTTTCAAAAAATTGGCTCTCATGCTCCTGATAGCAGGTCTTGGCTGGCATCTGCATATTTTGTGTGCCTCCTAGCACGTGAGAACTTTGTACTAGTTCGATGCAATTTTGCAATTCATTTGACGGTCCTTGGTGAATTTCACATTGACAATTTGCGCAGGTCACGTACATTGTTATGATAAGCAACACAAAAATTGTACTCATCTCCATGTGGAATAGAAATTAACGTAAGTACCACATCATGTGCCAAGATTTCATAATCAATGTCATGAAAATATGAATTGTGAAGAAGAACATCATGAACACAGAATATGGAAATGATTTCAGAAATACAGGGTGTTATTCAATTACATGGCCGAACTTGAAGGTGTAACGTTGTTTCATCGAAAACAGTTAATATAAAAATTCGAAAGATAACTTTCGTGTTATGCTATTTGTTCAGTCATGAATGAAAAGCTTGTTATTGCATTTCCGTGCAAGTACACCCCGGTTGTTGATGGTTTGCTAGTTTTATTTTATTGTACCAAGGACATGCAATAAAGTGATTTTTATTTTTTTCTCAAAAACGAAGGTAGATACAAGAAAAATATAAAAACGAAGTTTCAGTAGCTCAATGCAAAAAAAAACAAAAATTGTAAAACATCAGTGGCGCATATTTTTTCGGTGAAGAATATTGATTCAGTTACCTTCCGGGACGCTACTGGACATAATGAATTCAATCTAGTTATGGCCAAATCAGCCCATCAATACCCTAAATTGGGAAGAATTTCTACCGATGAGGGCGCTGATGTCTGTTGGAAAATGTCGGCAACAAACCGTAATCAGCTGGTCGTAATCTGTCAAAAACATATGTTTACTATTGTTTACGTTGTATTTTGTATTGTACCTTGTGTTTTTCGAATTTTGGCAAAGTTCTGTGTAAAACAAATGTGTAGACTAATCAGTGTGTGAATGTGTTAGAGAAGTGTACCATAATTTCACATTCAGAAGTTTTGTTTTTGTTTTACGTGATGAAAGATTTCAAATATTTTCCGATAGAGGCGTATCTGGATGATGAACTTCCCAATACCAGCGCAAAAAATCGGCCGAAGGATCATTGAGATATTCAGACTAAAACATTTTCTTTACAAATATGAGTGAATTTTTTGTCCTGGAATCACTCAAAGAATCCACTTTGAGTTTGGCCACGTACTTGAGTAACGCCCTGTATAATAGCGTCTTCCCGCGCAAAATTTGGAAGCTTATAGGGTCAACAATCACTGAAGGCGCTAATGACAGTAATTTCATTTAGCCTGAGATTGCAGTTACTGGTATACATACTCCAATGATGGTGTCAGTTGACTTTGACGTCGATCTGACATGCATTGTGATTTTGAAATTTTCAATATTGTCTGCCGTCTTATGTTTTGTCTTTTTAATTGTGTGCTTTGTTGAATAGTTTCTTCTTTTCTGGTAGGTTTCTGTATGTGGTTGTTGGAGTATCATCTGATATTCTCCAAATAAATGCAGGTGTTCCACAGGGTTCCGTTCTGGTGCCCACTTTGCTTCTGCTTCATATCAATGATTTACTCGAGAAAACATCTTGTTCAGTACATAGTTTTGCGGACGACAGTACTCTTCATACTAGTTTCTCTTCCCCAGAGTCCCCATACCAGCTCGAGTAACAAAAATTCAAAGAAACATTCACGCCAATAAAATTAACGATGACTTGGTAAAAATAATAGAATGGGGTAATCAATATCTAGTGTTCAGATGTCAGGAATAACTATCTCTATAAAGTCAAGTATCTCGGTGCTAGGAATTAAGATGATGTAGTATAATCTCTAAAGGAAAACCATGTGAAACCGATCGCTAGAGGTGCTAGAGGTCCTGTGAATCTTCATATAAAAAAAAGTATTGACTTCAATTCGACAATATGAGCTACATTTAATTCGAATAATTGATGAGGTCCATAAGTTTTCCCCAAAACTGCGTGGAAATGTCATCGTTTTTTACAGTTATGACTCAAAGATTCTCCAACCTTGTATCGAGTAAATGGAACCACCAAACTATGCAAATTCAATAAAAGTATTTCAATGAAAACTCTTTGAAGTTCACCTAATCAAGAAATTTCAAATCAAGAAAACAATTGACCACGACTCTCTTCGTTCTCCTACATGTACCTATACGTTAACAACGATAAGTATTTTGATAAATGAGAACTTCTTGTATTTTTTTAGTGGGCTTATTTGAGATAATACATACAAAATGTTGCCGACTAATAGTATGTAGTTCATACGAAAGGACCTGTTTATTTATCAACTCAGCAACTTTTCTGTGTAGATTATAAATCTGCACTTCTACACTTGTATACTTGTATACATCTCAATATTGATTGTTTTCATTTTAGGATTGTAGATTAGGAATAAAGAAAAAACTGCGAAGAATTCATTCACCACAAAATAATGAATTTAAAAAAATACTTACTTCATTCTAACATGGTATTTCTGAATGAGTTTGTAACATTTGTATCAACTTCTAAGAGATCCCTATAATTTCATCTCTCTTCGGTATAGTCTCGTTCCTTTGTGCGTCCAAGGGATGTTTCATTTTCTTAAAATTTGTACACCAAATCAGGATTTCCAGTGGATTCCAGGATTTCTTCAAGGATTTTAGGTGGAATTCCCGGATTTCAACATGGATTTCAATAGGATTTCAACTGAATTTTGTACACCGGATTTCTGAAGTGAAACCCCCCTCGTGTGCGCCTCTATATACCCTCCTAGTACCCTTACCGAGGACCTCTCTCGTGTCGAAAACGTTGCCTTGATATTCCCTTCGGCATAAACAGTATCTCTTTTTCTGACGTACTAAAAATATGTCGTTAGGTATAGAAGTATTGTGATCCAATAAAGTTATTGCTGGCTGAATGGATAACTACTCAAGGTTTTCGACCAAAAAAAATCTTCATGTCAAGCACTATATCACCAGAAAAAATGTTCATAAAAAATCCCCGGAAGAATCCATCCGGAGTCCTTTCCTGTCCAGCGACAATAATCGAGCCAACCCACCAGAAAACGAAACCCAGCGTTATCCTCGGCTAATAATGACCCGCTTCTAATTGGAAGGGAAGTTCCGTTTGTAACGCGATCCTCTATTATCCCGCCAAGGTCCTGCTTAAAGTCTGGCCGTCGCGGTGCTGGGGGTGGGGCCACCCACCTGTTGCCCCGTCGTGGAGGCGGCCTCCGTCTCGTCCGCCCGTCGGGGCGGAAAATTGGCCTCTTTTGCTCCAACTCCCGGAATTCAACCGGCGACAGCGGGATACGCTATCTCGGATCTCAATTACCTTATACGGGGTGTAACTGAGTAAGTGTAGAACATTTAAGGAGGTGATTCCTCATCGGAAAAAAAAGATCTTTCATGAAACTTTTCTTAGAGATCAATAATTACCCTAACACCAAACTGATATTTTTGCACTCGACGCGCGTCTCGCTAACAAGGTTAGCATCTTCAGGAGAAGATCTCTAAGAAAAGTTTCAACTTTTACACCAAAGGTTCCAAAACTCATCGTTTCGTTTTTAAAGGGGGTACATAAAATTTAAAGTAACAAATTATGAACAGAACAACAACACACAATAAATTGTCACTATCGCTAATAGCGACATACTGTAGTCGGGCTGTTCAAAAGGTAGAATTCAAGGACGCGTGAACAGTGAATGCCTGCATCTATATTAGCCTGCGCGGCGTAGCTACGCCTTCTAAACTGAATTAAATGAAGAACTGTTTACACTGTACTGTATTCATTTGTGCTTTGTATTTACGTGAATTACGTTAATTAAATAATATGGATGGAAACAAAGACATTTAACTGTAGAGGAAAAAGGTGTAATAATGAACACTTATAAAAATGCATCCCAAGAGTTTATGGGAGAACAGGGAAATGCTGTTGAATTCACTAATGAGGCGACGTTTTTGTTGAGTGGTGTAAATCGGACTTGTAACATTGGGGAGTGGAACATTCAAAGAGTGCGTGCCGTTCACGTGATCATTCTATCTTTTCAGCGGCTACACTATAGATGGATTAGTTTCATATTTTTATGACGATGTATCTCTGTAGTTGTTCGTAAAATAATTTTTTGCTGCGAACTGGTTTATTTTGGGCAGAAAACCCAAGAGACATTTTTTGTTTAGAATGAAACAGTCTATCGGAATAAAATTTTTGAATGCTAAACAAATAATAAGGCAAGAAGTTACATTGGAAATAAATTTTAGGGGTTGCGTTTTCCACCCCTTACAACCATAGGATCAACCAAATAAATAACTGGCTAAGTGTTTTTCTGGTAGTCAGGTTGATTTTAATATTGTAACTTCTTCAGTGCTTGTGAAAAAAATTGTTATACAAATTCTATATACCCCCTTCAATCTTTTTTTCGATGAGGAATAACCTCCTTAGATGTTTTACATGTTTTACACTTATTCAGTTACACCCTGTATAGTTCATTCTTCCATGCCGTAAACACTAGGAGAATGATGCTTGGTTCATTCATAGACCAAACTTTTATTTAATTCATTTTTGACTTTTACTTCAAGGAAGTTCTTACAATGCTAATCAATGGATTCGTTAATACACGACACTTTTACTCTAACATTTTGTGTATGAACGCCTCCATTCATCAGCATTGTGAGAACTTTCTGAGAGTGAAAAATATAAAGTAAAAAAAGTGAAAATGAACCAAACATGAAAGGAGACCTTAAAGTTGGATAAAAACCAATCCCGCTACAGGAAAAAGCATGCAGTTTGGTTGAATATTGTAACGGATGCCCCTAGCGCCGGCCCTGTCGCTCGTGAACGCAAAATAATATAAGGGGTCGAACAGAGGACGTCATTTTTCCAGGAACTCTTGATTCGCATGGAGAATTCGATACACATCATCGAGACCTCTTTGGAACATTCTCCATAGGCGTACGCAAGTATAAAAGGGAGACACTTCATCGCGGAAAAGAATAATTCAGAGTTTCCAGTGAAGAGAGCTTTGGTATTGCTAAGTGCAGAAGTCGAAGTGAAGAGTTTATCGGATACTTTTAGTACAGAGCGTTGAATAGTTTGGCTGAGCAGTTGAAGTGATCGTATTGTTGTGATGAAGGGTTGTAATGAAAGTAATTTAGTGTTGTTTGGAGTTTTCATAAACTAACCCAAGGAAATATTGTATCAATATAATATCAATTTGAGTTTATAATAACATTTTTTTTTGGAAGTTATCAAGAATGTATTTTAATATATACCGTCATTAATTATGTTTCTGAGTTAATGGGTAATATTTTAATTCCTTGTATTAATTATATATTGTGTATTTTGTCCATTGAATGCTCAACCGTAAAGTGAAATTTTCATGGTAGGTAATTCAAATTCACTGTTTTATTGTGACCTTGTCTGACGCTGATCGGCTTTCGTGACGGAATGGAAAATTTATTAACAAGGAAGATTGTGAATTTTTTACTATACTGAATTATGCAAATGGCATATATTCAACCATTACCTGCTGTATTTGTAAATATCTGTTGAATTTGAAGTCGTGAATATTTCGTTTCTCATTAAAACACATTTTCAACTTATCATTTCAATGGTCCCAAAATATGCAATAGCCCTGTTCTCTTTCATTTGGTCCGATCCTCCTGACTGATTCATGTAATTTCACCATCATTATATTTTTTTTCGAAGGTTGAGAACGATTTTTGTAGCCACATTCGTACTTTGTGATATCTCTCATGTAATTTTTATCATGACTCCATTTTCAATTCACAATCTCGATTGGATATGTCTCATCCATATGAATATGACTTCGATCTTCAATGAGTGTTTCCTTTTGAATTATCACCTACTGAATTCCAACAAGACATTGTGATTTTTAAAGTAAATAAAAAAAACTACTGAAATCAAAACTGACTTCGAGCACTTTTTGATTCTTTTTGTCTGTTTCAGGTGAGAATCATTTACAACGGAACGGTGAGAAAACAATCTGGAAACACAACCTATGTATGAATTCATCAGCCAGCTGTTTCTTCACCAGCAACCCTCAGAAGTTTTTTCAGACCTGTACAAGCTGGGTATAGTTTAGGCCGTAAAATTTGCTACGTCTTCTCAGGTGAAGATAGGATTTTTATTTGGCATATGCAGGTATCAAATTCGTGACATGTGGTTTCAGTTTGAACGCTCTGATGCTCCAACTCGAACAATAACAAAATACTTTTATCCACGACTATGTGCCCATTATACGTCTGTTTGCTCGACTTCAATGATACCCATCATTCACCAATAAATAATTAGTCATTATCCACTGCTGACAAATAATACTTCAGCTATAATTTTATATTGTTTATCCACAAATAATCGGTTTTAAAAATTTCATCGTGTTAACTACCAAATATTTTCAATTCAGTTTTCTACCCACATATAAAAAAAGGAGGCAAGGTGCGTGAATGTGCGTGTCATATAGAAATAGCTTCTGAATCCAAACATATTTGACTCAAACCTGTCAACAGTATTGTATGAAATATCCGTTAGAATAAAATAAAAGTGTTCCTAAACATATGAATGTAATATAACAAAATTTTCCAACATAAAAACTTCAACATTTTTTTATTAGGCGTGGATAAAGTATAGTATTCTAATTGCGTATAATGGCTATTAGGTATTCTCTCGGTGATTTAGGGAGTAAACTTCATTTCATGAATAATAGCAATCATTATACGCTCGTTGAATAATATACTAATACCAACTTATTTTCTTGTCGATCACACTGTAATACTTGAAAACTATTTGTTGACTTCCCGTTAATTTCTCATCAAGACAAACATTTTCTCAACTCAACTCATTGTATCATCAAATGAGGGGTGAATTAAATGTTGAATTGGCACGAAGCGTTTTCAGTTCTGCTCACTCTTGCTAACTTTTGGAATAGGTACCGAAAAAATTGTGGCTGTTGAAAACGCACTTCATTTGAAATCTGATGGAACCAATTTATCCCATTTTTTGTCTATAGATAAATGACCTCCAATTTCTCAGACAGTCATCTGATTGAGAAGGTACATAATCCTTGATTACTTTTTCTTGCGTTGAAACCTTTCGATTTCGGCCCCTGGCTTCTGAAACCGAAACATATGTGCTGAAATCACTGATCGGGAACTCACTTATTGTGTTTTGCGTCATTTGGTGAAGAAGTGATATGACTGATATTTCATTTCAGTTAATCCACTTGAACTGTTTTATTTTATGAACATCGTAATTTTTTAAGCTATCAAGTGTGAACTGAACTGTTCTATTCTCCATCAGAAGCTGCTGAGGGCTCGTCTCATTTGAAAGAGTTTATCATCCTTATTTCTCCCTAAGCGATTCAACCTACGAAAAACGTGCATTCTGCATTCTGAAATTCGGTTAGTCGTTCCACAGGTATTTGAAATTATTTGCTGTTCTTCATATGCCACATGTCAACACTAGTACATTTTTTTACTCGGTAAAACTAATTTGTGATTCATTGATATTGTTTCAACTTCCTGCTTCTCCCCGTAAGTCAAAAACTTCATAAACGTCAGTCACTTCATGCCTTCTCGAAGTCTTAACTTGCAGATCATTGGACAAGATTCCTCACAATATTTTTTCGCGGAAAGAATGAACTAGAAAAACTCTAAGAACACAAAGCAATATACGAGCACCAATGATTGTTTCCATCAAATGCATGTTTATCTACTGGAATGATTTCCATAAATTATTAAAACTCTCTTTCCTGTATTATGTGCTTGTTCAACAGAGAAAAGGTTTATTATGTTTACCTTTGGAAAAATGCGTTTCCCCCTCTGAAACACGTGTCATTTTACGGTGGAAAATGGAATAGGAAATGACAAATGGGAGAAAATAATGTATGAACAATCAACGGTTTCACTAGAAGTTATTCAGAGGGAGTATTGCTAGCAATACGAGAAACAAATGTAGTTTTCAAACATTATCTAGAACTTGAGGTCGATGTCTTCATTTCCTTCTTGAACACTTGTATACGAGAAATATCGAGAGAAATATTTTCTATAGAATGGTTTTTCAATAGTTTCTGAATCGTATTTACTACAAAACATTGTACCATGCTGATTTGGGGAAGATTTGCCTTGATTTGGCATTATCAGCTATAGAAGAAACTACAACAGCACCCCAGTAGTCTATCTAATCCAATGTCACTGTCCTCTGTGATAGATGCATTACACTGTTATTTCAGGGTTCAGAGCAGGAAATAAACACTAGTTCCTCAAATGGAACATATATGCTGGAAGGGTTTTCAGCCCTTGTGCAAGGTGCAAGACTGGAATTTATATGAGTGGTGAAGATATGTATTGTCTTCCCAACAACTAACGGGCATACTTTTTTTTGTTATATTTCAATCCCAAGGGTGTTGATTGAATTTTTATATTTGTATCTTTGGGTTAACAACATTATAACATTGTGATTTCCAGATGGAAATCTGATATCCTCATAAATTTTAAGGTTGTGTGCTTCGGGAAATAAGGCTTTCACAACTGGAGAATTCGCTTAGAAATACACAAGGAAAAACATGTGTTCCACAAGTCTTTTAGGCTCATATCATAAGGTTGTGGAGAAAATAATACTGTTTGTTGTTCTTGGTACAACTTCTGAGGGTGGAATATCAATTTCATTTCAAATAACATTATTAAAAAATACTGTATTGTGTGATTTTCTCTTGACAGTTTCCAAAAACTCTGGACGTGTTTCAGTATACATTGGCTTTCCATCAGTCATTATTCCGAAAGAGAAATGGCCGTGATAAAACATCTATAGAAGAAAGACAAATCCTCAACTTTTCTGCTACGTTCCAAAAAGGCCAAGTACGCTAAAAGTATAACTAACGAGTACTTATTACTGTTTGACAGTGAGATTTGTCTCACAAAAAATTATTTGGAGGAGCTGTTTTGGTAGTACCGATACAACCAAAGTAGTTATATCGAACAGTTGAAATGAATTGAAAATATTCACATTATTGCATTATAATAAAATTTTAATATTATGTTCAGTGGAAAGATTTGCAGAATGGAAGTGAACGGTTCACCTCCTATGGCTTCAGAATACCTGGCAGAATAATTTGAATTCAATGGTAATTTTTGCAATAAAAATGCACGGTGACTAATAACCGAACACACCTCAAGCAGAGGCGGGTTCAAGTTCATGGCTACCGGTTCAGTTTTCTTCATGAGCGATATGATGGGTTGAATGACAAAGAACCCTACACAAATTCTTCGAAACAGTCTATGGAACTTTTGGGGTGATTTTGTATATTTCTTCAGGTTCAATCACTCTTCCTGAAGTTCAGTTCACAGTTTTCTGTGACCACCGTTCCTATGCATTGTTGAAAAGCCTTTATTTATTGGTGGATGCATGTTTACTTCTTCTTTGTTTGGACTCTCAACCTACCACAGTCTGAAGAAATGGGAATGATTATTGGAATCTACCTATACGAGTGTAGAAGGGCATATATCTAATCTACCCCTAATAGTTGGTGCGGTAATTTTTTTAAAGATCCTTCTGAATGGAAAACGTTCTTTCAGTCAGCAACTTCTAGGATAACTGAAATTCGCCAATAAAAAAAATACAAGAACTAATATTCATCAAAATAATCATCGTTAATAAATAACGTTTCAAAAACCAATTCTGCCTCCATTTTCAAAATTTCACCAATATTTCCCTTTTAGGTTCGTGTGATATAAATTGCATCTGGCTACCTTTCTGAGAGACAATGATATGTCAAATACCTATCAAATTTTTAAAAGGTTTTCGAAACGAACCTAAAAGAGAAATATTTGTGAACGTGTTTCGAAAACGAAAGCAAATTCGAGTTCCAAGACGTTAACAACGATAAGTATTTTGATAAATATCAGTATTTTTTGGTCCGCAGATTTGGGTTATACGGAAAGTTGCTGACTGGTGGATCATGTTACATTCAAAAGGAACTGTTCTTGATTTTACGCAGCAACTTTTCGTTATCCTCCTTTAGACTTATATATTCCAATATGAATTTTTATTTTTCCAGATCGTGATAGATTAAAAGCCCGGAAAGACCTTTTTTATATTCAGTGTATAGCTTTCTAGCAGTACCATATTCACAAAAATGTTTTTACATTGTGCGACAGTCGTTAAGACATCAAATTTTTCTGTATAGGACATTCAACTTCGATAATTTCAATTTCAACCTCGATATCTCTGAAAACGAGAACCGTATTCCTTCGAATTGCAAAAATATAGAGGCGTCCTCATCCTAAATGTTTCTGAATGATTCATTCAGTACGAGTTTGATTTCGAGAAAAATGACGGGAGGTGTTTCACTTCCGTAAAATTCCTACACCAAGTCATGATTTCTAGTGGATTTCAGGATTTCTCAAGGATTTCCGGTGGTATTCCTGAATTTCAGCATGGATTTCAACAAGATTTCTACTGAATTTTGTTCATCGGATTTACAAAGTGACCCCTCGAAAAGTGTTCTTATCGAATAGCCCTCGAACACTGACGAATAATCATAATTCAATTGCAATTCCGCAGTTATCTGTCACCTTGGGCCATTCACGCCATAGTTTTCCACAAACCTGCATCTGCAACATACTCCGGTCTTCGTTTTTTGGTGACCGCTCGCCACATCCGCTGTAAGTGTTATAATGTGCTGCGATTGAAAAAGCAACTTCTCAATAATTGACCAGTTAGCCTGGTTCGACCCTACCTCACTGCACCAACAACTTGTATAGAAGGCGCCCGCATTCAACTTCTTTTTGTAATCAGATCACTTTAATTCTGATCGAGAGTCAATCTCCTTAATGCCTTGATATTTTATTGAGCGATTCAGGTTGAATTAATTCGTCCTTAAATTGAGATTAAAGGTGGACCGTTGTGTAAACGGATAAACGGCCGGTTAATTCACCGAGAAGGTGATCAACTAGCGAGCTCTTCGAGACAATTGGCCGGGCATTTTCACCTCATTTACAGTTAAGTGATTTGGGGTAATGGAGGAGTGTATAATATATCGGCTCGGTAGTGGAATCGAGTTCACTCTACCTTCAGTATAAAATTATGATTGAGATTGAAATACAGGGCGTATGTGCTGACCAGCCACTACACCGCGACCTTCGCAGGTCTATTGTGCGTGCCCTCATGTATGCTAGAGTTCCTTGTCTAGACCCGTCCTTGTAACGAGACTCCCTAGGCCAGACCTTAAGTTCTCCATATATTGAGAGGGTAGTGGTTTTTCCTCCCCTAACGTTGCAAACCTTAGCCTTGACAGACCTTCGCAGTAGCACAGTATGTGTGCTAAGGTTTCCTCATCCTCTTGGCAGAACCTGCATGAATTTGTGTCTGCCAGTCCGATGTTGTTCATATGTTTGTTGAATCTACAGTGTCCTGTCAGTAGCCCAAACAGAATTCTAGTTGAATGCCTATTTTGACTTAGTAGGTACTCCGTCAATTTTGGAGATGGCTCTATAATGAACTCTTTCGCCTGTCTCATACCCGGCGTCTTATTCCACCATTTTTGAGATTATTTTTCCGTCCAGGTGTTGTTACTAGTTTATCGCAGCGCTTTTGCTATACCACAAAAGTGTTCTGGGCCAATGGGGAAGCATCGTGCTCCTTTTCGTGCTAGTGAATCAGCCTCTTCGTTGCCTCTGTATCCTGTATGGCCTGGTACCCAGGTTAAAGACAGTTTGTTTTGACTGCCTAGCGCTCGTAGCTTTTCTAGGCAGTTCCAGACTAGTTTTGAGTTAACCTACATGGAGCTGATTGCTTTTATAGCTGCTTGGATATCAGAGTACATAGCAATGGTCTTTTCCTTAAACTCTTGCCTTAATAACTCTTCTGTACCTTCAGCATAATATAACCATGTGCGTTTCTCGTTATCCAACTATCAACATGGCTTCGTTAATTCATGAAATACGGTTTCAAATTTATAACAGAATATATTTCATATTCTCCTAACAGACTTCCAGATCTATATCGAGTTACTATCCAGGTCTAACAATTGCGAATTGACTAAGAAATTTCATATTCAGAAACAAGATTAGAGGAGATGGACTGATTTTTGTTTTTATTCTAACATAATGTAAAAGGAATACAAAACTTCTACAAGAGCAGTTACATCAGAGGATTGGCAAACATTCTGTTGATGTTGGATTCATTCACATGAAAGGAGAGTCTATTCAAACCATTTAATGCAGAAATTATTTATTTTTTAGAATTTATATTTTTTATATGATTTTCAGTTGATTATGAGTTAAGTGTAGCCGAAAAATGGTCGAAATAAAGGTACTTTTTCAAATATTAAAATTTATTGAATCAAATCACATTTCCTTGCTGAATTCTAATTGAAAAATCCGGAAAAATCTTAAATTGTATTTAATTTCTAGCAATAAGGTACATTCTTTATGGAAACTTAACCGAGAACTTAACTTTGAAAAATTTTTTTCGTTTTTCAAACATAAACCAACGTCTGAATCTGATGGTCCAAGGCAAAACGCCATCTGTTGGATAAACAAAAATTCGAACTCTTATCACACCAAGTAGAGGAGACTTCTTCAGAGGCACATAATACGGCAAACCCAACAAACAAAACAATCAGTACTGCTCGAATACACATGTTAGCTAGTAAGATGAATCATCACTTCAAATCAGGTGCATGATACATAACGTAATGTTGCTCGGTTTTCGCCAGATAGCCAGTCAGCTAATGGAAAAAAATTCATATTCAGGGGGTTTCACAATGAAACCACTATGAATCGAAGGATTAAGGTTGGAGTTTCGATAGACGGTTTCATTGCAAATTTATTGTCTTCTTTTGTCATATTGTTCCATATCCCGATCGGGTAAATGATATGAAATTTGGTATACATATAAATGAAAGATCTATTCATGCTACCAAACCAGTTGAACTGTTCAAAACATTGTATACATTTCAATATATCGTTCTGAAATGGACCGAATCGAAGGGGAACTTCAAAGCCCTGAGAATTACAAACTAATGACATCGAAGTAAGGTATTCAAAAATGGAAAATCAACTGGAACCCCTTCCCGCCATTATATAGGCCGTCCTACAAAACTAGTAATGGAATGGGTATAGTAGTTTTCACAATAAATGGTATTGACTGAAGGATTATAATAAAACCAATTAGACCCTTAAGTTGTAAAATCCGAGATGCACATCATAAATGTAAAAGGACCGGATTCAGGTAATTTTGTTTCTCAGAGAGGGATTGTAGAGGATTACAGCTTACACTTCTTGTTCATTTTAGCCTTTGTATTTCATTGGAAGTGTTCACTTGTGTTACGGCGTGCAATAATTTTATAACATTTATTTGTTATTACATTAATAGCAAAGATTTTATACCCCAACGTACAGAATAGGCAGTATGTGGCGTCCGTGGATAAAAAGTAATAGTGCTTCTTCCAGTGGTTCGTTAGAGAAGAATCACTTTTCTTGTGACGCGAAAATCATTATAAAAAATGTGTATAGTTCCTTACTTCAGCAAGAATATAACGCGGGTGCTGCAGCAAAAGTAACCAGTAATTTGACGAAGGTGCCTCTTACTTCAGTTAGACGAATTGTTGAAAATTCCATGGAATCAAGAAAAAAGCGTAAAGATTCCGGTGTCACAAAAAGTCTAGACGACTGGGAAAAAGATTTGATAAGGCGACAAATCTACACTATGTACGATGAGCAGCGTGTCCCTACAATCAAAAGTCTGAAACAGCGGCTCATCAATGACGAAACTCCAACTGTGGCCTCACTTCTCTTTGGCGAGCTCTGTCTGCAATGGGCTTTAAATATCGCAAAATTGACAAGAGACAAGTAATAATGGAATCCACACGTTTAATAAACTGGCGTTCTGAATATATAACGTCAATAAAAAAATACCGGTCTGAAAATCGGCCAATACTCTACCTCGACGAGACGTGGTTTGACACGCATGACAAAGGATGGTCTGATTCCTCTGATGAGTGTAAAACAAAAGCATCATTAAATAAAGGGAAGAGAATCACAATATTACACGCAGGATCAGAAAATGGTTGGATCCCAAACGCTATGTGGCTTTCTGCCAAAAATATTAAGGACTCTTGTGTTGATTATCACGAAGACACGACAGCAGATCTTTTTGAGGATTGGTTTAAAAATTGTCTGTTACCCAACATTCCGCCAAACAGCGTTATAGTAATGGACAACGCAAGCTATCATAGTCGACAATTGCAAAAAATTCCTGGCTCAAAGAATACGAAATTGGAGATTCAAAACTTCATGGCTGCAAATGACATATATTTTGAGGAAAATTATGCAAAAAAGAACTTTTACTAGTGCTGGAGTCATTTTCTTTAAAAAAAACGTATGTTTGTGATACAATTGCAGAAGAATTGGGACATACAGTGTTACGACTACCTCCCTACTACTGCGTGTTCAATCCCATAGAGCTTATGTGGCACCAACTTAAATCGAGCGTGCGCGGAAAAAATACTTCTCCGACTTTAAGTGGTAGTGTGGTAGAATTAATTAGGAACTGTATGAATGACATTCCTACCGAGAGTTGGAAAAGTTCTGTTAGTTATGTTATAAATGTTGAAAACTCGTACCTTTCTGTAAAATCCATTGCGCCAATTATAATTAATTTAGATGAGGATAGCGATAGCGACACTGAACTAAATATAGAATAGAATTGTAACATTTGAATAAATCACTTGTATATCTCCTACATTATGCAAAATTCAAATTTCTTAAGTTCGACCCTGTAGCACATTTGCATCTTTTACCAGATGATTTTCTACACAATGGGATTAAATCGGGTAGTTTATTGCAGTTAATAAGCCAATACCATTTACTGTGAAAAATACTATAGCTTATAGGTATTCATTTAAACTTCGTTTTGTAATCTACCGATTTCGTTCCTCATCAACTTTCTTTGAAGCGGTGTCTAGCTTCAGATGCATTCATAGAAACATAACAATTGTATCGACCCAAAATGAAATATACATTACCAGGCTTCACCGGAACATTTTCCATAAATTGAAACGATTCCAATGAATTTCAATTCAGGTTGTGAGCAGCGGAGTATATAACTGGCTTCTTAACGGGAAGCTGCTATACAAAAGTGCTTCCTTTGATTTTTCCACTCTAGGGATCCTTCATAATTTATGTCGAATGAAATGTGGAAAAATATATTATTAATATTCTCTCGGTAGTCTTATTTTCCTGGGGATTCCGCTCCTAATGGTTTTTTTCACTCCGTGTACCGTCTTATAATGTTAGTCAATGGAATGGAGAATTCGAATTTTTTTTATTCGGCTTATATCATCGAAAGTTCGAGAGTGTTTGAAATTGTTTGGTGTTATTCATTCGGGGAAATTTTGTATTCTTTTTTCAGTTGGAGAAAAAAATCGCAGAAAATTATTGCTTGAAACTTCGTTCTTTTCCCAAATATAATCATTTCTCTAATTCCCAATATCGCAATCTATATTGTGTTTCCAAGGTTGTGAACCTCAAATGTTTCCCAAATAAGATAGCTAGAAGCACTGTTTCTGAAGGAAAAGTTTTCTACAGGTCGGAAAAAAAATGTCATCAACGAAAATATTGTTGTTTCCCATGATTGAAACCAAAATGATGGAACCACGAGTCAGTAGGACGAGTAGTTTGATGTATTTCTGGTGTGTCGATTGGCTCAAACAAAATTTCAGCTTAAAAAACTGACATTTATCTGAGAATATTTTCAGATTGAGCAGCATTCCTTAAGATCATTCATTTTGAAATATTCTTAGGAGGATTGACTCTTCTTCTTACATAAGATCCATCATCAAATTGAATATTACATTGAATATTACAATCTGAACATCAACGATTTTCAACAAGAACATTTTGTTGAAGACATAATAATTGTTGGCCATCCCTAGCCTATTTGAATTTGCTCGTTCACAAACTATATCAAATTTCTTAAAAATCAATGCCTCAGAATATCCATTTAAATATTTTTATTAATAATTGTAAATTATAAATGAGTTGATTTAATCAGTGAAGTTAGGTACAGAGTACCTAAAATGACTGAACTGTTAATTTTCAACAATGCACAGCGTACATTTGGATTATTGTCTTATTTTGGTGAGGTTATCTGAATCAGTGGAGTTAGGCAAATGGTTTTTAATTTTAGTCACATGTATCTGTTAATTACACTGGTGGGTTTTATTCGCTTTACATACTCATTTGAGTTTTCTGAGAGTCAGGAGTTACGTATGATTGAACTTAACGACTCCTAGGTGTTAATTTCATGACTGTCAATTGTCAGTTTTATCGCTGTAAAACTATTTTGTTTGCCTAGACCTCAACATTTTCATCATTTTATGGCATCGAAGGGAATATTCGATAAAAACCGGGGAATAAATGTATGAAAACACTTTACGTGAGATCAGGACTATGAACCCTACAATGATTATACCACATGTTTTATGAAATCATCACCTATTATGAGCGATTCGGCCGCTTATGTTCGTATATTCATCGTGACAAAGGCATTGTTAATTAAACTTGAACCATAACATTTTTTTATTAGCCGTATAAAGCGATATTGCATTATTAATCATTTTCGAACGACATGAAAAATTGCTTCGGTGGCATTCACTTACAAATTGATTATCCATGTCATAAGTCAATTATGTTGTACTGTGAAATTGCAGTGGAAAGCGGAAAGTGTCTAGCTGAAGACGAAAGTAGTGAACAGTTTCTACAGGGAAAAGGACAAACTTGAAAATCTTGAACCTGAAATTTTTCGAACAATGACTATCAGTATTGATCACATTATATGACTCTAATCGACTGTGATATTAGAGTGAATGTCATGCGATTCATCGTTGGATATATTCTTGGTTTTTCGTCTTGACCCGAACATATTTTTTTAACAAAATAAAGGTGTTTGTTTCTGTCATGAATTATGGCATCAATCTACAGATCAACTGTTTATCAGTACCACACATTTCTACCATCACATAACCATAACTGATTGCTCTGTATCTTTGGTAGTTCACTTCATCTCAAATAACAAAACCAGTTCCGATATCAAAAGTTCGACAAGTCTGTCTGAACACTTTTTCAGTAATGTGCACTAATTTTATATTTCACCTATCACTGAAATTCTGATGGTGGACAGTTGCATGTAAATTAAAAAAATACATGTCATTGGTTAAATTTCATTTCAGATTATCATTGCTCTCATGGCTGAGAGATGACTTAAGTATTTCCCTATTGATAAATGAAGCATATCTTCCCCTTAACAATCTTTTGGTTAATAGAAATTCAAAGATGGGTAAATATCAGAATATTGAAACCGGTTTACAAATAGGTTGTAAAAAGAACAACAAACAGCATACCCGGCTTGTTCACAACAACACCATCACTATGGTTCCTGCTGCAATATAAACCACCTTGTTGCAAGTATCTTCCATGATACGGTGGTCGTTACAAAACTTGTGGTCCACCTCAAATTGTACTTAACACTTCTCAATCACTGTGCTGTAAACATAGGTTTCTAGAGACAATCATTATATCTTTCTTTGATTTAAAAAACAATTGATGTTTGTCAAAAAGAATGAATTGGGCCGCTTTCAAATTTTTTGGGGAGCTTGGTTGCTATCTTAGAAAACGGTCTCAAAGAATACGAAATGAAGAGAGAGAGAGAAAGCAACAGAATGATAGATCCTCGCCGGGCCACCGTGCTGGGTAATCGCACGTTAAAAGGTAAGGCCTCGTTGATCCATTGCTCGCACAAGTTTCGACTTTTGAGGGTGACGTTCGTCAGCAGGTTAACGAAAACGAACAACAATTTTAGAACAATAGACTGACTCAGGGGGACAAAGTATATACAGTGATGTATTAATGTTGCCTGTGATTCAATTACCCTATGTCTTCCAAATATTTCGCTGGAATACTACATGAAGCTTGAAAATGTTTCCCTCCTCAACAAATGTTTGTGATAAAACAATCGTTATCAAGTTTATCTTGATCGGCAGCACATACATACATTCCCTAGGGAATGAGTACAGTTCCTTAGCTCTTTTCGTATAACTGAATACTTTTTGTTTTTCCGCCTTTTCCAGAGCTAGTTTTTCATGTGTGTCATGGTAAAAACTTACAAATACCATTCCCTTTGAAGAGAGTAATAATGCGATGTTTCGAAAATTGTCTTCTATATTCCCCACGACTGTAGCATTATTACATTGGACATTTGTCATGTATAGAATATTCGATGAAATAATAGAAATCGACAGGCCTAAATGCACAGCAATGTCACTCATTGAGTAGGCCCGTTAATGCTCAAAGGGGTAGGAATTGAATACATACTCAGTTAATTAACAGAAATCAATGGATTAGTAGTGTATTTAATAAGCATTCACAGAACCATACGCCCATACAGACTGATTTGCTCTAATTTGATCAATATAGAATTCGAATTTGAAGGTCTATCTCCTGTGATTAATTTGGATTTGTGAATGGGGAAGTATTCGCTCACATATTTCATTTTCGATTAATCGAATGAGGTGAGAAACATTTTAGTAGGTGGAAGTTCATTCTGAAGTTCATTATCTGCTCAATCTGTTTTTATTTTTTGGGTTGGTTTTGTTTCCTTAACCAATTCCTGCTTTCATGCTATTTGTACCAACTACATAATTTCAATAATAGGATTGTCTAGAATGTTTAATGCGAAATTTCGAGGTCGAGGTTGTGCTTATTACTTGTAATAGGGAAGCCCAAGAGGGGATTTACTAAAGCCCGGCAGATTAATATACAGGGGGATACGTTGTACCCGTATATGAGCCCATATATGAGCCCTATATATATGACCGCCCTTCAAGGATAAAGGTCAGATTGGTAAAAAAAAATTGATCATCTGAAATATCTCGATCGCGTAAAATTAAGGTAGGGTGAGTTAGTTACATCCTGAAACGTATATTTTCCACTTATCTGACAAATCGAGAGTGAAATAAAGAAGGAGCAGGGCGAGGTGTTGACCACATGGGAATTCCGGTGTACAATTGATAGGAATTCCGGGGAATTCCGGTTTACGGGAATTCCAGTGTACACATTTTCCCTCAGTGGTCAACCCCTCGAAGCAGGGCTACAAAGTTGTAAAAAAACGTCATCTCGACATTCTTGAGCCTGGCTAATTTTATTTTTATTTTGAAGGGAATGATTCAAGAATTGCAAAAAATATATAATCTGACGATTTCCACAAGCCGAAATAATATAAATTCATCGATAAAGTTTAATGCGTGCAGCTACGTTATGCCTATATTCCCCTCTCCACGTTTCTATTTCTCTCTCACTCTTTCTCTATCTATTGCTCTCTCACTCCGTCCCCACTCTGGTTTCTGCTGCCATGATGCCATGACAGTTGATCACACAGACTCGTTGGTGGCATGATATTGTTTACAACCTATATCCAACGTTTTAAAGTTTAAAAAATTAAATTGCTCATAATTATTTTTTTATAAATACAAGTATTCTACTGAAAAAACATACACTTTTTTGCATGTTTTTACCTGAGATTTTTGATAACTTGAGTTCAATGATTTGAGAAAAAATCAAATTGGCAGAATAGGCGAATCTCTCCAGATAATCGTCAGATTATGAGACTGCGACGTATAAGGCGTAAAGATGAACCATATGTCTTAATCTGACGCGCTTGTGTATTTCAAATTGACGAATTCTTACTTTCACATTCTAATAACGACCGCGAGTCTGCGTCACATCCAAACCGTCAGATTATTACATAAGAGTTTTTTTTAGGTTCACTTAACATCCCCTCAGAAAATCTGACGCGCCCGAGAAAAATTTTTATTTTTCATTTTGTACTGGTTCAAATTTTGCAAGGAAAAGTTTGTAATTCATTTTCAAAGCCTCGTTTGAAGATTTTAATGAAACACGTAGTAACTCGGGTACGGCTAGTCCGATTTTCGTAAATGATCCAGTGTTGTAAGAAACTTGAAATTCTAATCGAATGAGGTATCATCACAAGACTCCCTTTCTATTTGAAAAAGTTGATAGCGCCTCTAAAGTAGTACTAAAAATGATCCTTTGTTGGAACTTAACCCTTAAATTGACGATGTGCATCCTAAGATACATATATTTCATAATTTTTTATCAAGAAGTTACAATTCAAATTATGCCAGTTTTCGCAATTCTCTATCCCATGGTGTCATCCATTTTTATAATTTTGGTAGCACTGACTGTCGTATTTTGTATGGCTGTGTCTGAGTAGCGTCCGACAACTCGATAAATTAGCACATCAGGTGAGTAATATGCATGCGATAGTTTTATTTTGTTTCATTTCTCAATTCTATGATTATTGCCTAGTAGTTGAGAGTATAATCTTGTCGTCTGAATGATTACTTCCATTATAAATTACATAAAAAATAAATAGGAGGTCTCTCAAAACATATGTATCTCTATATGCACTCTGCCAGCTCCATAAAGAACATATAATGTATCCTGTGGTTCACACTGCCTATTCGGCGACAAACCATTTTCCAATGAGAGTTTCCTTTATACACTGAGAAAACGTAACTCATTCACAGTGAAGAATTTAATTGACGGGACAGACTTTCATTCAATATTGGAAAATCAGCGTAGTCCCTTTAATACAAATTTATTTTTATGAGTGTAAAAGCAGATATACTAATGTGGTTTGTGATAAACTAGCAATGTGTCTTTCGATACACAATAACATTCTGTCTAAGAACCTAGCAATGTATCTTCTAGTTCACATAACTGTTCATGGCCAACCTGGTGATGTATCCACAAAGACACGCCTACAAATCAAAGTTATCAAGGAAGAAAAAAATATAAAATCAGTATATTGTCATAAGTATTAATCAATCATTCCCAAAAAAATATAAATTTTTTTTTTCCATTGCAGCATCTGTACTTGCCAAGTTGAGGGTTAATATTTAGTTCGGTTGAAAAGAACCCAATTCGTCTTTCGGGTCGGAAAAGTGTGAAATTAACTGTCAATTAAAAAAAAATGTCAAAATTCAACAACTTGTTCAAAACATAGTTTTGCGAACGACAATAGGGTACTCTTCATACCAGTTTCTCTTCCAGAGTCCCCATACCAGCTCGAGAAACAAAAATTCAAAGAAACATTCACGTCAATAAAATTAACGTCGACTTGGTAAAAATAATAGAATGGGGTAACATTAACTTTATGGAATTTGATGCTACGAAAACCCAGGCATGTCTCTTCTCAATGAAAGCCGATCTATCATCATGAAATATTCAGATGTCAGGATTGAATATTCCTACAAAATCAAGTATCTCGATGCTAGGAATTCCGGTTAATGATAATCTCTCATGGGAAAACCATGTGAGATCGATGGAATACAGTTCTCATGTGTGGAGTTCGGCACCAAAACATTAATTGAGGATTCTCGATTCTAGTCAGAGAAAGGAAATTCGTCTTGTTGGTGATTCTTCGCTCACAGACTCGCTCACTTAATTGGAACATCGTAGAAGGGTCGGAGACTTGTCTCTCTTCTATAGATACTTTCACGGTCGATGCTCTTCCGAATTGTTATCAATCGTTCCCCGCTTGGCAATATCTACACGGATGACTCGACGAGTACATAATTCCCATCCATTTGTTGTGAATTTGAAAACCTGTCGAACCTCTCTTGCTCAGGGAACTTAGGTTTTTCCTGAGGCTTACAAACTTCAGAAATTCAAAGTGAATGTTAATTTGTATCTCCTGTCCCTTGACTCACGCGGTGTTCTTTGAACATTACAGGGCTTCCCTTTCGAGTGAATCTGCATATTAAATAAAAGCAACTCACTCAACCTCGAAATCTAGCTCGAAATGAACCCCCCTCATAAAGTGAATCTGATTCCAGTGACTAGAACAGTGCCAATTTGCCAACACGCTTTTTTTTGTCAATTTTATGATCGTTTCGACAGAAATCCTGTACACACCGATTCGCAAAACAGATTCGAATCACTGAGCCCATTTCGACACGTATATTCTTTTTTACAGTGGATCCCCGATGCATAAAATATCGATTGCAAATCGGAAAGTAATTAATGGACGGTACGGCCAGGGGTTTCAGTGATGTGCGGACCGCAGACGTGACGATATCCCGAATCTAATTAAACACAATCCCTGTCTAATTGACAGTTTGATTACATCACATGTGACCGCATCGTTCTCTGACTTCGTTCGACTGTGGACGCTTGTTTATTGTATTGGGTGGGCTGTAAAAAAATAGGTGGTGGCATCAGTGAGTTCAAAATGTATCGGTAAATGATGGGCAAGATGCATAATATATTCCTGGTGCGATCTCCGATTCGATATTGTTTCGTCAGAAACTCCAGACACGATCAATCACATCGACGGAATTTACTACGATTTCCAGTAGATGGTGCAAGAATCGAATTCTGTCATCTTTTGACATTTGCATTCCATTATATTCGAATTTTGCTCGAAGTTCTCCATAATTTTACTGTTCCTTTCAACCAGCTTTTTGTCCTTTCCAGGTCAGTTCTCTACCGTAGTTTTCTTAGTTATTTGTCGTTTATCTGCCGTTGCTTGAGTGTTGTTTTAAATAGTGTTTCATAATGGGTATCGAACCATGTTGTATTATTTGTGGACGAAATAATCAATCATCTATATCAAGTTTCGATGGATAGTACAAAACAATCAATACACCAACTCCAACTGGTCAACATAAAGCGAGATTATTCTAACGCTGACAAAAACAAAGTTCTTGCTCAGTTTTTACCTTTGTAGAAGTTATATTTGTGTTACTTTTTGATCGCTTTTCAGAATTTCCCAGTTTCAATTTGAAAACATAGGAAAAAAGTTTTTTCGGGAGAGAGTTTTCAAATGGTCTTCTTGTACATCGCCATAATAGCTTGCACTACAGCACTTCTCCTAATGAATTGAAATTACTCAGGTTGATCTGGACTGGAGGGTCCAATTCATTTAGAATTAAACACTACACTGCTGAATAATCTCTTTATTAACGTATTATTTTTTCCATGTAGTCCAACTCCACTACTTCTCACGTCGTTACCGATATAACGAAGAATCTCATAAAGTCATCTGAAAACAGCACCCAATAGTAAGAGTTTCTATGAATTTTGATATTAATTTCTCATAACATATATAGAGAATATAAAGCAAATGCATCTATCTGTAATATATGTATCAGGATGCATATCTGTGTTTACGTCTAAACAGAAACAGACAAACATCAAAAATGTAGCGAATTCTTATCTTCATCCTTTATTATGTACAGTGTTGAAAAAAGAAAGTTACATCAGTTTTTATAGAGAATTCCCTAGTAGAAAATTCGTCAGACTTCATAATGTCATGTGTTTAGAGTTGCCGCTTGATCTGTGAAGAAATTTCAAGAATGTGAATTACCCTGGATGTCATTATCAAGTGAGCTATAGGTCTAGCGTTTTTGGCGGAAACTTTAACATTGTACTGATATAGAAGTCACTTCACCAGGAATATATGCATCTTGGTGATCGGGTAGTCCTTCACTAAGACCAAAAATGCATGTTTCCAGGACAAGTTGCAAAGGTGCTCAACCTGAAATAGCACATCATGTAACCAGCTGAAAAAAAGTTACATTTTGACAAATGAAAGACAGGATATTGAAGGTTTGGGTCTGTTGAGTTTTGTATCATACAATTCATACACTATTTTGACAGCAACTAAACTTCAATGGGCATATGAGAGATACGAGTAATTTCATTGTAAGAGAGAATGCTTCTGTTTTTCTATTCGTTACTGAATTATATAAAGAAATCAATGAAAAGTATGGTGTTCTGCTACGTTGGTATATAGGAGGATGGTTACGAAATGTCATCATACCGATCCCTCCATATTACCGGGGCGTCAATGAGGTTAAGGTGAAATTCCACTATATACTAATATGCAAGTGGATTTCAGTTACTGGTATCTGATTGGTAGGTAACAACAGATACCAAAAAAAAGTACCTGCTTCACCAATGAGATCTATGAATATCCGAGCATATTGAAAATCTAATTTTATGGTATTCTACACTAAATGTCAGTTGATATAAAGTGTGGATATTCATACTCTTCGCATTTGTGTTTGACAGATAATTCAACTCGATCTCGATATATGTGAAAATTGAAAACGGAAGTGAATGAAAAATTGATAATACCTTTGTTTATAAAAAAAATTGGGACTGTTCCTCATGCAGCAGGAAGTAGTTTGCAAGAGTATGATACTTACTCGTAGGCCAAGAAAATGCTTGAGCTTTGTATTATACTTCGAATGTTTTCTACGTCTTTTAATTCTATTGATTTCCAAAAAAATCGCGAATAATTCAATTCACAAAGAAACGGTGCTTTGAAATTCGTGATAAAATTTCTTGTGTACTATTATCAATCATTTCTGTAGAACACTAAGAACTGTAAGTGAATATAATTTCCTCACAGTTAAGGAAATATCATTTTCTTACATTAAGGAAATCTCGACTTTTTCTTCAAGAAATTTTTTCTGGAATGTCAAAATTTCCTTGTGGAAAATGCAGACGTTGAAATTGATGTATACTGCTACTTTATTCGACGATGCCAAGTAATGTACATTGTTTAGGTTAGCAGCTAGCTCTATGGAGGTTTTTTGCAGAAATGACCCTTGTAATCCAGATGGAGATCGGTTGGTATCATAGACATCACAATAAATGGACTGGTCTTTACGACAGTTTTCCATGTGGAATACAATAGAGCGAGAAAGGATATGCACATTGCACATTGAAGTGATATTGTGAAGGACAAAATGATAATTCTATACTTGAATTACTCTATTCTTCTTATACTCTCTTTATCTGCCACATTGGGGATGGAATTCGCTTAGAGCTTATACTTGAAGTATTCTTTCTTGCTCATTTCACAGTCCTCTCTCTCTTAGGGCCCACTTCATTAGTTGTGATATCTATGATCGGTACTGACTGGGAATATTTTTTAGTAGCGTATCTTCATCCAAAAGATATTGTTTCCAATATTTCTGGATTTATTCATGGTCCAAATCGAATCTCTTGACTATTTCTCACACATTCGTGCAGTCAACCTCTTGGACGTTTCAATGAAACTCCAGTATAATTTTTTGTTTTTCTTATGTGTAGTAAGAATGTAATATCAAGAAAACTCTTTTGTTTCTGCGATAGGTTCTATATGCGAGGTGTCGAATGTTGATTTTGTGACGTCATTGCCTTGACTATGAGTATTAATGTGCTCAGTGCCAGAGTATGATTATGCATTTTGCAAATTACCACGATAATATAGGCAAACTCATCAAAACGTGTGTTCAACCTACCATAGACAACAAATTATATCTGGTGAAAAATAAAGTGTGGAAGATAAGGCGGCTATCCAAATTCATATAATCTGCAGACCGTCACGAAATGAAAAAATAACACCGTCCATTGACACCCATTATTTGCCACCGCAAGCGCGACCCTACGAAGATGATATAATTAAAATAAACGTAATAGACATTAAAACCCCATTAATTAAAAATCGTCCGTTTCGAGCGATGCCAAGAATTCGAGATGGCCCCACTAAATCAGTCTTAACTGATCTCCGTAATCTATAAGAGATAAAAATTATTGTAGGCATACACCAAGAGGTAATTTCGACTTTCTGTTGCAATGTTAATGTTGCCTCATCCGGTGATCTGATAATGTCCAATAAAAATTAACTCACTTGTTTTTTTGGTTGAAAACGGTCGTTATGGTGATCTTGAGAACATACGAAAAGGGCAAGACTCGACTCTAATTTGAAGTCTTGTGAGGCTTTTGAATATTCAAGCGTCGTTTTTATGTAATTGAGGAAATAAATAACGATTAGGCAGGTGATTCTTCACGCTATTATGGTCATAAGTACACACTTTCGGGTGATTTAATGGGTTGTTACTGACTATTACAGACATTTCATGGCTTGTCGCTGGTTACCGAAATTATTTTTAATTAGGTACAAACCAAGTGACCACCACTGATTTACATATAGGCAAAACGAATACATCTAGGCCACACACTGAGGATGAAGTTGAACCTATCTAGTATTTTTGTTTATTTTTTATACCCGATTTTGGAACTGGATAACGTGACTTTATAACAATTCGTTGTGTGATTTGCAGTGGAAAGTTTACCAAACTGCTGAAGGTTTACAATACTTTCTTCAGGCACAGTATTTTGTATTTCATTGAGACCTAAGTAAATAATATTGGAAACATCAATCGTACAATCAACTGTAGCATCAAATTTGAAAATCACTTGATAATTTGAATTGTTCATTTTCAAAATTTTTACTGGTAAGCAGAACACGAGTGCAAGTCATTTAATATTAGTCTTAGGGTAATATCTTTGCTGGGGAGTTCTACACTTCTACCCCAATGTTTCCAAATTTGAAAGAGACCGTTTCTGAAAACCCTCTAATATTTCAAAAAAATTCTGACACTTTTTCCAGAAATTTCCAATGTTTATTGATCCCGAAAACATACTTACTCATTCTCGTATAAGTATGGAGAAACCTTTTTTCCTTTACTCCCAATAGGATCCCAGTTGGCTTTTCATGTAAGCGAACAATACATCTATTTTATCGTACTCAACTATGACAGTCGTAGAAACGCCCTCTTTTCGTCATACGAATGCGGTGTACATAAACTACTCCAAAAAGTTCAAGGACCTAGTTGTTGTTTTTGTTTATGCGAATTATCAAGTGACATGAGTAATATTTTGTGAACGACTTTGTAAACAACTCGTATTGTAGGAGATGAATGAGTCAATCGTATATGATTTTCATTCACCTGCCATTATAATCATGCTTATCTGATTTGTGTAGTGTATTTTGATACAATGTTTTCGTTGTAATGTGTCTGGGTCAAGACTCATTTCAATAATACACTTATATAACACGAAGTTATATGGGGAAATATTTGTTTCGGCTCGTATCATTTTCTTGTGATGTTGAATAGATTTCTTCTGTCTTAACCACCACCAACGCGTTTTTACAAATTGAGATTTTGGTGATTTCAATTGAGTATGTGTATAAACCAGTACTCAATGCAATATTTCATGTATTGACATAGAAAAATTCTTGTACATCCTTTTTTCAAGTTGACTCATATTGGAATTGAATACTAGAAAGTATTAGAAAAGTTGTCTGCACTCACTGGTGTTGCAGGTACTTGAATTTGTTTGCGTAGTATGTCTCTTAGGTACATCATAGAAACCACTTACATTACAACGCTAGTGAACCATAATAAGCTTGACCAGTGATTGACACGGTAATAATAGAACAATATATCGTAGCTCTGAGTCCGTTGAGTGTGTTTTAATCGATTAAGTTTCCGCGGCTGGATAGGGGTTGAATATTTATTATTCGTGCCACGCTGAAATTTGAAGAATATTCACAAAAACGTAGAAGTTGAAGGTGTTCGCTGCTTATAACTTGTTTTTCGAATAGATAGAGTGGTAATATCATGGAAAACCTTTGCGACTATTAGAATAATCAATGATAAAGTCAATACCACTAACATCTAGAAAAAAACTACACCAATGAATGAATATTGGGGAAAAACGTCCATATACTTTCCTATAAATATATATGCAAAAATTGTTTCTTCGTTGTTTTTATATTCGTTGGTAGATTTTCTTCGATCGTTCGACCATTTTGGAGTCGTTATCAAGAACTGTTAGACAAATATATGTCAATACCGTCCTGACTAGTTACCCCCTAACGGAATAACCAAGCAAGACAAAGCATCAACTTCAATTTTGTGTTCTGTGTTGGATATACCTTTTTTTATATACTTTGTCATACCGTGAACTCTCTCACGAGATGTTTGGTCCATCATTATTGATATTAATTACTGCTCTCTAAGATATTCCGCCCATTCATATTGGGAAAGATTATAAAAAGCCAGTATATCTGCAATTGAAGTCAATGCTTTGTCTTGCTTGGGTATTCCGTGGGGGGGGGGGGGGGGGGGTAACTAGCCAAGACGGTATTGACATATATTTGTCTAACAGTTCTTATGATGACTTTAAAATGGAAGTCGAACGATCGAACTCGACAATACTATCAATAGAGGAAATCGGCGCCAACTTAGCCGAAGACATAAAATTATTTGAGTTGTTATGTAAGACGCACACCAAGCTTATCAATCTATTTCGTTTTGTGCAATGGCTTGCATTCAATAGTTATTTCATTACCCCAAGTCCCGCTTCAAAGTTATCAAATATATCTGTTACGGTTAGTCCTTATCATTGAGTCTATAGGAATAGTGATAAATGCTAGATTAACTGCCACCCATAGATAGATATGAATAAATATTAAATGCATGCTCGTCATTTTTGTTTGACGAATAGTACCATCATTCTTTCTGAAATAAAAGCTTATATTATTGTCACAGCTATAAGTAAACTCCCGAGGGGTTGACCACTGAGGAAAAATGTGTACACTTAAATTCCCGTAAACCGGAATTCCCTCGGAATTCCCCGGAATTCCCCAGAATTCCCTCGGAATTCCCCGGAATTCCTCGGAATACCCCGGAATTCCTCGGAATACCCCGGATTTCCTCGGAATTCCCCGGAATTCCTAGGAATTCCTACAAAAAAAAAATGTCAATTTGAAGAAATATCGATAAAATTTTGAAACTTAATGACGGAAATACTGGGAATTCCGGGGAATTCCGGGGGAATTCCGAGGAAACCCGACGAAATATGAAAGATATATTTCGGAAACTTCGCACAGAAGTTTTTTATGAAATTTCTGTGTGGAACATAAACTTTAGACTTTTAAGTAGACTATGTCATGATTATGACCCAATCGGAATAATATCGGATTTTACATATCAAAACTTTTCACATTTTCATTGAGGCTGGTATTTATTATGTCGGAAACAAAATAAATCATCCATATAATGCAAGTCACAATCGTAAAATAAAGGGAACGGATCGTCTGGTTCCACTCAGGTTTGTTTTATTAGCATCATTTTTCCTGAGATTTTTCCTTATAGAATCAAGTTCTGAATCTGTTAGAATAAATAAGTATCGAAAAAATACAATTTGTCATTGAAAAAAATACGGTACATATTTTATGGTCTATTGAGTAAGTTCTATCATTTTCAACCGCTAAATGATTACGGGATACTCAATCTGTGGAGAAAATCCTTTTTATACGTTTTTGTCATTGCTTATATAGCGAAAATGAACTGTTTCCTAAAGACGTATATTCCATAATATCAAAAATTATTGATAATCCTTCAACATTACCTACTAGGGAAATAAAAAAATATTATTCACCGGTGTGTTCACCCTGAATAAACTCAAATGAGAACAGTTGACACTGCACCACAATAAGTATATCCGATCATCTTTTTATTACAAACCGATAAATTATATAAAACCGTCCAAATAACATGATGGAGCTGCAAAGAAACTTCAGAAATCATACAAAGACTGCAGTCATTGACTATATAACTCAGATCGTATAACGCGAGCTATAACCGTCTTATTTCAATTTCGGTAACCGCTGGCAACAATATGACAACCTGTGTTTTGTCTGCCAATTATGATCTAGTCTCTCTTCCACAATCAAGGATCTCCCTTCTTCTTGTAGAGTGAAATTTCAAGACACGTCATTTTTGAAATATTGAGGGAAATAATGGCAGTCGCAGAGGTTGACCCCAAAAACAAACACACAAACTACGACACAGAGTTATTTTGGGCTGTTTCACATGCCCAATTCATATATATTCGAATCAGAATGAGGTTCTATTCCATTGAAAAAAGTTATCGGATTATTTGAAAAAATTACCCCCAACCACCCCCAACCACACCCCTCTCGAGGCCGCACAAACTATAAAACAAAGTTTTTTGGGTTGTTTCACATGCCTTATTTATATATTCGAATCAGAATGAGGTACCATTTCACTGAAAGAAGTTATTGACTCATTTGCAAAAACTTCCCCAACACACCCCTCCAGGGACATATCAGATTATGTCTATCAGATCGTGAAGATTGTTGTCATCAGGCTTATTTTTCGCTAACAAAATGTATTTCAAATTGGAAATTCGCCACAAACTCTTTCAAAACAAAGCTCCTAACTTTCTTCGTCCAGTGGAAGTGGATTACTTCACAACGGTGTTTTGTTTTTGAATTATAATTTTATATAAATATTGAAATTTTACTGTATGCTTTTTTATTATTGCGCGAATAAATTGAAGTTACCTACTAATAATCCCTATAGTTTCTTTATGAATTATTCGGAATTCTCCAGGAGTTCCCTCGGAATTCCCCGGAATTCCCTCGGAATACCCCGGAATTCCCCGGAATACCCCGGAATACCCCGGAATTCCCCGGAATTCCCCGGAATTCCCCGGAATACCCCGGAATTCCTCGGAATTCCCCGGAATTCCTATCATTTGTACACCGGAATTCCCATGTGGTCAACCCCTCGTAAACTCCTATTACATTAGATATCATTCAGAATTTCTATTAAAAAAAAAAAACATGAACTTCCTTTGCAATGAGAAAATCAAATATGCCAGTTATTCTGGAAATAAATTGTATTGACAGCAAGTGTGAATTAACTCCGTTAATAGTATATTATGCAACGATCATATCATAATGATTATTGATACACAAGCATTTACCGGAATACGAAAGGAGTCGAAGGCGAGTTTCGTAGTGTTTATTGAAGTGCATTAATAACTATTACGTGATAGTTGCATACGCTATTTTTCTACATCCGATAAATGATGAGCAACTATAAATATCATATTTAGTTGTATTTTTTCAAAAAAATTCTACATAATTGTGATTATTGGTATTACCTTGGGTATTACCATGGATATAGGAAAAATATGAACATTATATATTTATATTGAACATAATTATTGTAATCAATAGGATTTCTCTAAAATATCAAAATTATTTATTGTGCAGTTTGAAGAGTTCACTCCAGATCCCACTGATCTGGAAGTGGAAGGAATATTTACATTTTATTATTGCTAGTCACATAGAGTGTAAGTTCAATATTTTATTGGGAATGCTGATTTTATTCTGAACATAATTTTCAATGGAGCCTTCCGCCATCAAATTGAATTTCCAATTGAATAAAAATCTGTATCATAATGGATTTCATTACTAAAAGGATTAAAAATTTGTATAGTTATAAAAATATGGATCTCATTATGAAATGAATTATGGGCATATTATGAGTGAGTGTATTATTATAGTACGGGTGTAGAAAAATAATTTATTCGATATTGATAATAGGATTGTTTCATGTTCTTCATACCAATACAAAAAATTATGGAGGGAACTATGTGAGATATTTGACATGAGCAATTCCGTGAAATTTGTACACCAAATAAGGATTCCTAGAGGATTTCAGGTTTTTTTCGTGGATTTCATTGGGATTTCTGGATTTCAACACGGATTTCATGAATTCCAACAACATTTCTACTAAATTTCGTACACCGGATTTCCTTAATGAAAAACATATTCACAAGCTTGCTAAAGAAACCAACAAAAAGATGGGAAGACTGTGCTCAGGTGGTCGTTCTCGATCCAACGGCTAGAAAATTCGAGATGAGACTTTTATACTAAGCTATTCCATTGAGGATTTCACTCCGATTCCACAAGTTCATGAAGGATCCGGGTGAGATTTCTGGATTTCAACATTGCTCTGCAAATTTTTTATTGAATATTATACAAGTTTCCCAAGTTAAAACACCCCTAAAAGTAACGACAATATCAGAGAGCTCAAAAAAGAAATGGTTGGGTAACATGAATTCGTGAATTTAGGATGATTTGTCCCTGGAACATTTACTTTTTCTATTTCGGTACTATTATTTCAGTTATCTTCATGGACCCTTATTGAGTTCTGTGTACCGTTTCTGAATTGTCAAAATAGTTGTTTACAACATCGACAACCAGATACGTTTCCCCAATTTACAAGTTGTGTAATTAATATGAAGGGAAACCTAATTAGTTGCTGATGCGGGTAATAGAAAAATGGTGTACTTTTATGTAATCCAGAGTGCGAATGAGATACTGCATCTGATAATTAAATATCATAACACATGAAACGAATGTACTTTTATCACGAGATTAAAATAAAATTAACGTTCAATTACGGTCGTGTATTGTACATTTTTGTATCATATTACATTTCATATTAACCTACTTTTCGACGGAATAACGGTAATTCAAAAGGTTGCGTGAACACAGTTGATACTGAACGTGCAAATTGGATGGGGTGGAAGCAGAAAAATCTCCTTTGATGTATTGGATTATTCCATATTATTAGTTACGAAATTAAATTTTTCTCGTGATCATTAACCGTGATAACTATTTGTTTTATATTATCTGATTCATTCTTCATCTTGTTGAAGGATGAGCATCTACGCGGAAGAATATGGTGATACAATTTGGGAGATTCTTTCAGAGGGAGAAACTTGAATGCTAATCGTTTTTAGTTTTGGGTCATATCGATACATTGAATAAATCAGAGTAATTATGATATATTTCTGAATTCCAATGCTGAGATAAGTGTGTTTTCTCATCGGTATGTCTCCATGTTTTCAGAAATAAATAGGGTAGTAGTCAGCTAAACTTGAGATGTTATTTCGACAAAACCATTTTTTTCTATTATTCGTTCTACAAATGTTTTTTATACTTAGGTATTATATGAAACAAACTTATGATGATTTATCAAACTTGAGAATGGGAGTTCTGCAAGAAATAAGATATTGCAAATCGTCGCGCGTCTATTATAGGTATACAGTGGTTTTCTTTGCCCCCTCCCTTCTATATTCCGAACGGGTCAACCCAAAAAATTGAAACTTTGGATTACGAAATTAATGTATTAATACCATATTTTGAAGTTGAAGTGACAGACGAAAGTTTTAAGATCGCGATCTGGAAAAAAAATTTAATGGGATGGGCGGTCTTGTGATAAAATCATTTTGAAGCTCCAGACCCTAGAATATTAAGTCAATATCTTCATCTTCTTCAAATTGGCGTAACATTTAATAATTACCTGAATGCGAACACATTAATATAGATGTCTCTAGAAATATTCGTTTTTCTCTGCCATTTGACAATCCGAGTGACAATCCCAACAACCCGATTAAGGTTTGGTAGATTCTTTTTTGTTCATGAAAAATGACAAAAATATCAGAACACCAGCGAACATTATAGTTCAGTTCAAATATTCTCATTTAGTTTTCGATTTCACAAGTAGATAGGTACCACGTAAACTCTCCAAAATTGTCAGTTCAGCAAATCAACAAATTAAATAATGACTACTTTTCTATGTGGCCAACGAAACCACTATATTAACGATATCAGTAAGTTAAGGCATATTTTTGACTCTAATTAATTAGTTTTCGAGTTCCGTTAATTGATAAATAATTTAGATTTCTTGCATTCAAATGTGCATTCAGGAATGCATATTGCATGAGAACACTCGGTAAATTAACTTGCTGAGTCGTTAATTTGTACAGTAAGCTCTTTCGTTCTTTTTCAATGCAAATCTGTCTTAATGAACTACCTGAAATTATATAGAACAGAGCCGCAAAGGCGTTGAATTGAGTAGAAATGCGTGTGGAATGGTTGTAGCTATGAAACATTGCTAACTGATCTCGAATTCAGTTGAAATTGGGTCTGCTAATTCATTTGTCGCTGGTAGTGGATCTACTTACGAGGCGGTAATTTACCAAAGTGCGGGCTAATTGCATTTCTGCTCGAAAAATAAACAGAATGAATGGTTTTGCGGTGCTTTCCATTTATATTTCGACTTGATTGAGGAGAAAATATTGGTCAGATTAGGTTAGCCAATTGAACCCGTATCGAAGAACACCAAGCGAATATCAGATAAAAAAAATAAAGGATCACCCAAAGAGTCCTAGAACCACAGGATTGGACGGATCGATTTCCGGTGTTATCATATGAATTAGCAACTGTATGCCTTGACATTGTTGATGTTGTATCGTGAATATAAATAGTTAGAATGTCAGAATATTGAAATAAGTTTCAGTAATCACATATCATTCATTCATTTATAAATATATATATATATATATATATATATATATATATATATATATATATATATATAAATATATATATATATATATATATATATATATATATATATATATTTCAGGGTACATAATTGTATTGGAAATCCTCTTCACAATAATTGTCACGAAAAATTTTCTAGGTTCGAATTCGAAACACTCTTTGTATTTTTGGAATCTATTCATTGATATTCAGTAATTAATTTTTTCGAACGTTGGAAATATGGATTCGGCATAATATGAATAATTTCTTCGTTTCGGTTATTTCACAATTCAATCACATTCCATGATATTTTTTTTTAATGTGACGACATTGTGAAACATGTCATACAATTTGACTTCTGACACTGTTCATAGGGTTTATCAAACGATTGAGAATTTTCCATTCATGTAGAAAATTTTTTTTGAATACTAATTATAATTAAAGTGTTTTAACTTTTATAAATAATTTCATGCTGGAATAGGACCTCTGACATTTGAATATGATTTCGATTTTCAAGCTTCCAATTGCTAATTTGTCGACTTTACGAATCTTTATTGTTTCATCTTCAGGTCTCAGAAATATGAAAACAAGAGCATACTTGTTGAAATGGGATTCTAGAATGTAGTTTACATACTTTTATAGAAACAGAATGAATTATGTAAAATTACATTCGTTTGCAATGAAACGCTTCGAACACTACAGAAAACAACGTTGATAAGTACCTAAATTTCGGGGTGGCCTTCCGAGTTCCAAAATGCTGAAATAAAAAAATAAATTCGTCGTCATGAAATATAAATACATACACAGTTAACACGGGAGACGTTGACACAGACACGAATAAATGAACACCCTCAACTGTCGGTGAATCGTTTCTTTATTATGTGAAGAAGGCCAGCCATTTTGGAACTGGGAAAGCCACCCTGAATATAAGTGAGTAGTCATCAACGTTGTTTTCTGTGATGTGTTCGAAGCGTTTTATTTTCAACGAATATTATTTTGTTCTTATCGAGAAAATTACATTCTTCAATTCTATTTCAACATTTAAGTTCTTCTTTTTCATACTTCACAGTCCTGAAGATGAAACAATAAAGTTTCGAAACGTCGACAATTTAGCAATTGTTTTCTTCAACATTTCAACCGAATTCCTGCCAACTAAACAAGCAAAATTTATTATTTTTATCTCTTTGAAATGTATACGAGTTTTTTGGAAACATTCTCCGAGGTGGAATTTCCCAACAGTACTCGATGCATTTTTCTAATTGATCCGTATATTTCTACACGGCTTATCTCGTTCTTGCCACCGTCTCGCGAACATGTGAACTAATTCATTTAATTTGTCTTCTCGGCGCGACTACCGGGACTAAATTCCGCGCTTTCTCGTTTTCTAGACGGATTAATGAAAAGCACTCATCGGATCGCTAATGTCTACGCATCAGGAACAGGTTGATCATTGCCTCCGGGGTCCATTCATCATCTCCGAAGCCGGCACACCGGCTACTTCCCCGACCCCCAGTGAGCGATCGGGTTTGTGCGAATGTGCGTAGTTTGAGATGTTCTCGAAGTTTTCCTTCTAGGATGATGTATTAAGTCCAGTGTATTTCTTTTTCATCATGATGTTTATTGGAAGTTTACACGTGAAATCATTTCATTTTGTCTGCGAGATGCGTGACTTAGATTGCAGGTTTGTTTTGCTTCCGACGGGAATCTTGTCCAGAACTGTTCAAAGCAGTTCGACAGTTACAAGCTATTCGACCATCATGACATCTCTGTGCAACTAACTTTGCCACCTCGTGAATTACATAAGCCGGACATGGTGCTATATGAAGCCGGTCATTACATGGAACCGCACCATCGAAAAAACAGCACATAAGACCAGGATGGCCCTAGGAATCTGCAGAAGAATGTGCGGGAGAAACTGGGGACTAAACCCGGTGCAGTGACTTGGTGGACGAGAACAAAGCAATCGGATACGGCTAGGCTACTAGGTGGCATACAAAGGCTGGCGTGTCTTAGTGTCGCGGGAGCCATGAGAAGTACCCCAACTGCAGCTCTTGGGGTCCTACTTGGACTCCCACCACATCTACATACAAAAAGAAGCTCGACTGGTGGCACACAGGCTAATGCAAGGGCAAACGCCAATCAGCCAGTCACATGGGAGAGAATACTTGAAAATGTACAATGAACTGGAGGCAGATCCAATACTAGGAATGCCCGTGGATAAAACAGTTCCGCAGTACAACTTTCAAAAAGATCTTTTCAAAATCATCATACCAAGTAGAGAGGACTGGGAAAATGGCCCACCTGTCGAAGCGGAAGAAACTTGGTATATAGATGGCTCGAAGACCCAAGGAGGAGTGGGAGCCGGCGTATACAGAGGCAGAGCAAAGACGAGAATCGCACTCAGCCTCGGATATAATGCCACTGTGTTCCAGGCAGAAGTTGCGCCTATCGAACACTGTATAGGGGAAATAAACAGGCAGAAGGTCATAAATAAAACCATTGCCATTTTCTCCGACAGCCAGGCGTCAATTAAGGCGCTCAGCTCATTTCAAGCCTACTGAGGATTGGTGGGAAGCTGTCTGAGCGCACTCAAGGAGCTAAGTACCCAAAATAGGGTTACTCTAGCATGGGTCACGAGGGCAACGAGGAGGCCGATGCTCTAGCCCGTGAAGGCGCATCTAAGGCTATGATCGACCCAGAACCCTTCTGCGGGGTAGCCAAAGCAAGCACAAAGACATCCATAAATTCATGGATGCAAAACGAATCGAAAGATTGGTGGAATAAGCTTCCTGGAATGGGACAGGCGGAAGAGTTCATAAAGGAACCAGTCCCAGATTCACGGAAGACCTGCTGAACCACAACCGTAAGGTTGAAAGGGGAGTGCTGGGTCTACTAACGGGGCATAGCCGGCTCAGAAAACATATGAGCAATATTAGTCTGACAGAAGAAACACTGCATGTGCTCTGTGAATGCGAAGCGATAGCAAGGCCGAGACACGCAAGTTGCGGGGAGGAGAAACCAGAGGCTGCTAGCTATATGAAGGAGTCAGTGTCAAGGCTATGGGGTCTAATAAAAGAGATCAAGCTAGACAACGAGCTCTTACAGCCAAGGAGCATCACAATAGATCTGAAAAGGTCGTAGTGAATCAGGCCATGGGCCAGCTCCTCGATAATCTAATTTAAAGCCGGTAATTAGCTCCTTGGTCACCAAATATAAAGTAAACCAAAAAAAAAACGACAATTTTTCTCTGATATAAGTAATGATTCAAACAATAACAATATATTATATTATTCTGGGTATCAAACTATAAAATTAAAAATTAGCTTCGTAGTTTGTACTGGTTGGCTGTATTTTTTTCCACCAACTTCATCTAATATTTCGCTTTCTTCGCTTCTTGTTTAATTCTAAACTTGTTCAATCAAAATTGCACAATGTACTCGTAAATATCATCTTTGTCTTTGTAACTGTAGTAGTTTATTTCTTTCCTCCGTTCACTGATAATTTATCAAAAAGAGAATAATCTCAACTTTAGCGTTATGAACTGTAATTGCAAAATAGTATTCAGCTATCTTCAAGAATTCAGATTGGAATCCTTCATCCGCGAATGATTCAAAATAAGCTGTTCACTTTTTATGTACTAACAGGTTCTGGAAGTCACAGTTTCCTTTTTAATTTTCTGGAAAAATGTGAAATTTTGAAATTGATCAAAAATTTCATTGTCGTTTGTTGGCGCGGAGTAGATTGAAAAGACAACTAAAGCCTAACATGTTCAGCTAAAGTCTTACAGATGACAACCCTAACTGCAACTGCTTGGAACTGATTTGGATACAATTCCTGTCGGAAAGAAAACAAACCTGACGTTTTGGTACTTATTCACGGATTCTATCAGGAACGTTAAGATTGTGGTTATTGCTTGGTGTGCCGGACCTCGTATCAAAACCTCAGAGACAAAATGGTAATGGCCAAGCTCCACATGACACGAAATGAATTGGATGTTTAATCAATAAAATTGAAACATTTGGTGTAAACGTAAAAACTTTTATAGATATAACCTATTATCCGAACCGAACTGATATCACTCGATTTGATTTTCGCTAAGTAAGCATCTTCAGAAGAAAATAGTGATACTGATTAGATGTTTATCTTGCACTTCATCAGATTGAATTTTAGTGTTCTCTGGTTTGGTATATCTGATATAAGCAAAGTTACAGTCGAGCGACTAGAGAACACTCAACCTACCTATGATCGCAAGTTGAAGGCGGCCCTTTGATCTTTTGGAGCCAATTTTTTGTGACCTTGATATAAAACTTGGCGATAAATTCAAACTATCAGTTGAGATTGTTACGAATCAACAATTTCGCGAAACAATGAAACCATTTTTCTACTCCCATGACTTCCTCTACGCCTATGCAAGTGATTCGGAGAAGACCACGCCCATCGACCGTTATCGCGAATGTTCGCAAAATATACCGACCACTTTTTGTCTTCTGAATTCAAATTGGGGCAATAACAATTACATTCAAAGATATTCCAAATGCTTTCTTATTAATCAACAATCTTCATTCACTTATGAAGATATGAAAACTACCAAATCACCTTCAATTTTGGATAGAGTAAAGAATACCACTGGAGTGGTGTAGGTACCTATTCCTATTCAAATGTCCGAATAGTTTTTTTAAGTACGAAAGTTTTAACTACTCTGATCATACTTTCATCCGATAATAATTTCAAAATTATGCATGCATGCATGCTTATCATCATTGTGAATGTTGAGGTTGACAATTAACATGTCAGGCTTGCGGTTCTGTCGGAACGCTTGAAATGCGCAGTAAAGAATACCACTGGAGTGGTGTAGGTACCTATTCCTATTCAAATGTCCGAATAGTTTTTTTAAGTACGAAAGTTTTAACTACTCTGATCATACTTTCATCCGATAATAATTTCAAAATTATGCATGCATGCATGCTTATCATCATTGTGAATGTTGAGGTTGACAATTAACATGTCAGGCTTGCGGTTCTGTCGGAACGCTTGAAATGCGCTTCTGTGTAGCGATGGTGTTCTGTGACCGGGATAATTGGCTTTAGTAGTCTGAACTGTCTATCTATCTAATCGATTCTCTCGCTCGAGTGCTCGACTATAACTTTGCTTCTAGCTAAGGCTCAGCCTGGTGTTGTTCTGAGATGTAATTTCTTAACGACGTGTTAGTTGACCTGAAAACTATCACTTTCAGTCATAAAACATAAGTGGCCAACTCAGAAAAAGCTATTCAGGGCTATTCACTAAGCAGAGTTGTTATGGATAGCGACTAAAAATTGTCGTTATGTTCAAGGTCAGTTGCTAAGCGCGAAATTGGTATTCACTTTTCAAGTTAAGTTGCTACTATAATGCCCAGTTGCTGTGAGTAGTGGTTCACAGGCAACTGCTTCAGATATCTTGTTAAGGAAAAACAGCTTACCACCGTCATTATGGCAAGTTATTATCAGAGTTGCTACGACGGTTAGCAACTGCGATAACCACTTTACTTTGTGAATAGCCCTGAATGTCTCAAAAGAAATCCTCAACCGATACGGTCACTTAACTATATGCATCTATATTTGGTTGCTCATTTGTTTACGGTTTGATCGTTGCCATCACTGAAATATATACCACGTGATAGTAAGGATTTTATTCTAAAGATGCTATCCTCTCTAGAGAAATCTGAATTTTCACACAAAAAGTTCCAACCTCATCGTTTAATCACTATTCGAAACATTTTGAGTATTATTATAAAAAATATGTAGATATTCAACGTTAAAACAAAAAAAAGGGTTTCGACTTATAAGTAACCACATCTAGGGATTGTAATCCCGTACCGGGATCAGTGAATCGGGATTTTGGGATAAACATTTTTCAATCCCGGGATCCATTTTCACCAGAAAAACTGCTCAACTCTATAGAGAACATTTTGGTTTCCATCGAAACATAACTAAAATGTAAAAGCAATCCATATATTATGAAGTTATTGAGAATTGACAATATATCGATTTCAAAAAATAAATTTAGGTTGACGTATGCGACTACGCACGAGATAATAACGGACCTGTTCTATCTTCTGACTGACATATGATCTTTTTTTATTGCTGGGGTAGCTTTCATGTTGTTAGATCTCATTAATATTCTCATAGGAATATTTCTTGGAGAGAAAATATACTTTTTTGAGATCCCGAATTCCCGGGCTTGACTTTTCACAATCCCGACCGATTTTTTTTTCCGGGATCCCGTACCCCGGGATTACATTTCCTAACCACATTCCACGTGATGAGAGTTTCACTGATGCCAGCCGTTGAATACTGATTGAAGTCTCGATCAAGTTTAGATGCATATGGTCAGCGGAGTCTAATGAGGCTTACGTATTGAAATCTATACATTTCCCAATTCTCAAAGCCTTTTGCAGATATTGACATATCTCAATAATAATGATTGAAAAAACTTGAAATACCCAATCACCAAACTGCCGGAAAGGTAAAACTTGAAATGTTGTACGTCCCTGCTGACCAAGATATTGCCAGTTACGTAAAATCTCTGGGTCAGATTACTAACCCTTTGCATTGATGTGAATTTATTGTGTCGTACACTGAGATGTTCACCAGGACTTAGGGCCACATTTTCAATCTTCCGTTCAGAAAGTTAGCTATTAGCTGGGTCCTCTTCAGCCAAACGAATTATCTGGCGAAATATTTGATTGGCTGTTGGGAACTTAGCCGAGTACCTACCAATTTTCTCAATAGAAGATTGGAAATCTGGCCCTTATGGAGTTGTATAAACTCCAGTAAACAGTTGTGGTTAAAGTGAACAGGGTTCAGTTGCCCAACAACAATCTGATTTCAGTTCACTCGAACTACAGTTCACAGGAGTTTCTACAACTGGCGCTCAGACAAGCGGTTGAATTGAAAATATATATGCCATCATAGATATAGAATAAAAGTGGTCAACTCATTTTCCACTTCTTTTCATATGTTACCCAAGCTATATGAGTGATTGGATGAACAGTCATGAGTCCTTTCATGCCGACAGTTCCAAAATTGACGCAAACCCTATGATCATTCATTATATCCTCCCGAAAATCTCGGACTCACTCTTTGATTGATGTGGTGAGCTCCATCCATTGAATGTTACAAAGTGTGTAGGGAAAACAACCCTCGTCTCCCCAAAACAAAACGGGGCGTCCTCTTCAAAATGTTTTTTCCGCGTAGATTTGGGTGTTACTATCACTTCGGGATCTCACCTGCTCTAATCACACCATGTCAAGTTGTGAACAAGCTAACTCTTTAGAAAATCTCCTGAGTTTTTTTTTGAAACAGCAATAAAACTCTGCGAAACCTATGTTTGCTCTGATTTGGAATACGCAGGTCCAGTGAGGTTCCCATTGTTGATTTCTGATTAAATGTGGAATCCGAGATCTCTTCTTCTCCTAACTCATCCTAAGGCATAACTATGCCGATCATATTCATATATAGTAATCGAACAAATTATACTATACATTAGCAGAAGTGGATAAGGAAACATATACAGATCAAGCTGAAACATTGACTACGTATTAGGGTTGAGTGGAAGAACAGCTTGTCAATGTCAGAAAGGCTCCTACCAACGTTGGTATATAGGAGGAATGTTACGAAATGTCCTCATATCGATCCCTCCATATTGCGGGGGCGTCTATGAGGTTAAGGTGAAATTCCACGATATACTAATAAGCAAGTGGATTTCAGTTTCTGGTTTCTGATTGGTAGATAACAACAGATAGCAAAAAAAATACCTGCTTCCCTAATAAGATCTATGAATATTCGAGTATATTGAAAATCTAACTTTATGGTGTTCAATACTGAATGTCAGTTGAGAAAAAGTGTGGATATACTCTTTGTATTTGTGTTTGGTTTGACAGATAATTCAACTCGATCTGATCTCGATATATGTGAAAATTGAAAACGAAAGCAAATGAAAAATTGATGACTGTGTATGGTTGGTGAAAATCCTCATGCAGCAAGAAAGTTTGCCACCAGAGTATGATAATTACTCCTATATGAAATGGAAAGTATTTGGGTTTACCAGTCGTTCAAGGATCTTTTTCCGAGGCCAAGAAAATGTTTGAGCTATGTATTATAACTGTGCCCCTTTTGGCACAATTGTGCCACTAATCGCAACCCTGATTATACTCTGAACGTTATCTACGTCTTCTAATGTATAGTGTTAAATTTATATAGGAATCCAAATGATTTCATGAACAAAATGCCTCTTCAAAGATATCGCTTTGTAATCATGCAACCAATTGACTTAGGTTGGTCCTCTCCTGTTATTTCGCAATTATTTGCTCAGAGCATATTCTAGAATAATTTGTCGGAATCCACGTATCGGGTTTATTAGAAAATGCTATCCACTCTTGCCTTACAACAAGATTCTTCGGAAATGAGTGAAAACTTAAGGCTCTACTTGAGCTTAATAGCGTTCCCCAAGTGTTCAAACAGCCTGTTACACAGCACGTTTCCTGGCATAATAAATAATCAAAAAGTTTTTTATACAACACAATAGCTAAACGAATAAACACCCAAGAAAAAACACCAACAACTCATCTTAATAGAAACACTTTAAGCTAGTGAAATATTACTCTAAGAAACTCATTACACTAAAATTGAACAAACGACTTAAAATACTTAAAAAATGATTCCCTTAACTCCACAAAGACAAGACATATACACACGACGCAACGCAGGTATGTATGCTGTGGCTGTGGGCTGTGACTGTGACAACGCAACAAATCTTTTACTTTTACAACAGAGTAACAAAGACACCAAGAGATAGAGACAATCAGGAATCAGCCACATAAAACATATATGTTTGTGTGTTCTGTGACAATTTCTTTGCAATTTTTCTGTTTATCTTTAGTTCTAGGGGGTTATGCCACCTATAGAGATTTTTAATTTACCCAATTTACCCCAGAATTGCCAACTTCGATTTCCCCAAACCCTGCCCCTAGCCTCAGGTACCCCTTCGCCTATAAACTCGTGACATTTCGTAACTTTCCTATATATGAACGTTGGGCTCCTACAAAAATGAATAGATAGTAGTATTATAATGATTATCTGAGCCATTTTTTCGTTTGTAACTCTGACAGTCGATAGCGCGGGTATGAGTTGATGGTGACAAGAGAAAACTTCAAGACGAAGTAGCTACAACACTTCGTATGCAAGGAATGAGGTTTCAGATTAATGAATTATTTCAAGGAAAGAACCGTTGATATTCAGTTTACAATTCAGTATTTTCAATAATTGAACTGGAATTCATGTGAATTTTTCAAGCGTTCATGTCAACTTCTATGTTATCAGGCTTCCATAGGACATTGCGAGGGGGAAACAACTAGCTAAAATCTGTACAAGATTTAAAATCTTTCAAAGACTTAAAGACCTAAACGCATGACTTAAAGGCATGACTTAAAGGCCTAAACGCATGACTTAAAGACTCAAAACGATGACTTAAATGACTTAAAATTTTTAGGTGTACAAGATTGAAAGAAGACGTTTCGCCCTCGGGACATTGTCCTTAGCCTACACGCTCCGACTCCAGTTCCTTGAAAATCCTGCAGCACCGGAGAGAGTCTTTCACTGTGGCAACGCCGGAGCAAAAGAGATAGCTGCACTCGAGGTCGAATTTCTCGGTCTGGTAAGCGATGAAGGTCGCCTCGAAGATGGACATCGAAAAAAAAAGTATTCACGCTTAACCGTTATCTTATTACCGGGAGCATCTTACGGCATTGTGATTGAGACCGGCTTGAAAATCGTGCCATTTCGTTTTTAGAAACGCACTTTCAGTGCCGGTTTTACCACTGCCTACAGGGTGATTATCGCTGCTTGTTGTGGAGGAACTAAATGTTGATGTATCGCTCGACTTGCTGGATGGAATTTTATAGCACTGATTTTATCATATTTCCAACAACTTTTAGGAGGTGATATTTCAGTCAGGCCCAATTCTAGTACATTAGGCGTCGATAGATCGATCACACTGGACCAGAAACGTTTATCTCTGTGATTTATTTCTCGATTCTTTTTGTTATTTTTCAAATGTAATACCAACAAAGGTACTTTGAGTAAGTATTTTTGATTCAAATTATAGAATTATAGTATTTGATTTGATATCTACATAAAAGAAGTGAAATAAAAAATGTTTACATACACTTTCTGCTGATATTTACGTGTATATCATCCAGAGACATTTGAGTCACTCACAGAAGGAAAAAAAGAGTGTATCTAAAACAGCTACTTCCCTGCCTATATGGCCGAAAAAAACAATTTTTGGGAAAATTTCTCACTAATGAACAGAGAGTGGTCTGTAGGAAAATTTTCTCCAAGCACAGGCAAGATCATGTTCTGCTGGAAGGAAATCATCCTATGAACAACAGTATAATGCTGGATCTCCAATAATATTGTGAATTCAATGAATAAAGACGATTTATTATTATTATCAATCACACGTATTCATCGAAAGAGATTGTTTTGTTTGATGTCGGCCTCAGGCCATCTGATAGTGAATTATGTTTTTTGTTCATCACTCCTTATGCAGAAAAAAATATTTCAATTCTGCATTAAAGAGTGTTTTCAGAAGTGACACTAAGGGTTGTGTTGGATTTTTCGTGAATTACTCTGTGAATTATAAAATAATGGACCATCACGGTTTTGTTGCTCGGTTTTGTTGTCTTTTATTATCCAAATGTGTTATCGTATTAAAGATTCATGATAATTTTATATTTATATATTTGTTCACATTTTAGAACAACTATGCAATCAACAGATTGGTGGAAGATAATTTGAAGTGACTCAATATTTTTTTTCAATTATTCACGAAAATCAGTGTTATTGTTTCATTAAATATTCTAGAATACATTGTCGATGTGAATTCTTGTGTTTTTTGACATTGAAACTCAACTTTATAATAGTTTTTTGGTGACTGAAGTTTTATTGCTACTCCACCAGGATTTGCCTAGAATTTATTGGTACTTTAACACATAAATCACCTAATTTTTCTCAATAGTACCCAACTGCTAAATTCACAGCAATACAATTCAAGAACATTTTCTGAAACCATCATTTCTTGTTTAACATTCTTTCAAGTATATTTGGTGGTCAACACCGTGAAAATTATAGATATTTATACATATAGACACACATAGTAAACAAATATATTAGTACTTTGACGCACTCCGACACTCGTAATATGTGCATATTATTCAGATAAAAAGATATCAAAATGTACTTCATATTCATATTTCGTATCTTGGCGTCATCGCACTATGGCATGGAAGGTACAAAACTTAACAAACCATTCTTTATAATAAAATACAGAGTTGTAGGTATGGATACGATATTTCCCAATATATATGACTTGCATTAACTGTTAACTGTCTGCCTGAATACTGCAAAAAACTGCTTCTTGTCAGATAAACGAATACTGACAATGCCTTCTTGAGTGTTGTTCGCCTTTTATCTATAGATGGCGACACAAGACGTGGTATGCTTTCGCCTAAAATACTTTTTCGGATTGGATTAGGGCTGCTAGTACTCAAATTCATACTTCATGATATGGAGAACAGTGTTTATCGATTTTATTACGTAGTTTGCATTGTCATTATCCATGAAATGGTTTCCGTTTTCACTATGAACATCAGAACGTCAGTTTCAAAAATATCTATAATTTTGATGAATTAATGCAAATCGCTTAGAAGCTCGTTCAAATATATGTCAGTTACCATTTCGCACTTTTCTATGTGAAATCATGGATCTAAAAGCCTTTTGTTTAATTTGAATCTATATGCTGCCATCAAAATGTTTCAGAATAATAACAGTTTTAAATATGTACAATGATCGAATCGGTTCATTTGTTAAATAGTTCGAGAAAAACAAAGTCATTTCTTTCAAACGTCATTTGTATTCTTCAAGTATACATACATTCACCATAATAAAGAAATTGAGAAGTGTTTGACGTTCTTCGATAAATAGGAAACGCGTGGATAAGTAAACAGGGCTTTGTGCAATATAAGTATGATAAGAAGTCGATAGTGATTTATGGGATCAGTATATATGACCTTTCACAAAATCGCTGTTGAAAATCGCGATCACGTCATCAATAATATGAATTCAAAACTGGAAAAACACCCAATTGAAGCATGGAACAGGAATTTTCGTGTCAATCGAGGGGTAATTACAGATTTTCATCATCATTTAGGGATATCATTTTGTGTGAGCCATGTCGTTTATACAGAATCGTAGATGAGCTTCTGATAATAACACACAGGGAATCATCCTGTACAAGCAAGAGGAAGTGTGCTACGGTGGTGATTTTGAATCGAGAGCGATAAATATAGATATTAAGATACGCATTGCATTCTTCGCATTCTGCTCGATCATCATTCGCGATCTTATGATGTTCAAATAGAATTGTTGACTGAATAATTGTAGGGAGTCGATGAAAGGATGATGATTTGGTGACGATATAAGAACGTTTATGAAATAATCTGTTCCTCATAAATCATATTGTGCTCAGTACTGATATATCTGCATTACTTCCAACTTAAACTTCTTTTGATACAGAAAAACGTACAATCGCCCTGGAGAAGTTGAAACTTTAAAATAAGCTACATATTGCAGCAAAAAATAATGCGTTGGTAGGGATACAAAAGTGATAACACATTATTCGTTAGTGACTAAATCAATTATATTATAAGATGTTTCCCTATGAGCATTCCAATGCATAATGTCTTCTGTCTATGTATGAATCAGCTCATGATTATTCCAAAATATACCATGACATTTTGAAAATCGGCATGGAATCAGATATATTATATTATTATATCATTGGTTTTTCCCAGTAAAAATAGGTTTTAAAAGTGTTTATGAAGCACTGATGAACTATATCGGTGAATTTTTGCTACAGTTCCGATGTATTTTTCAATCATGTGACGTACATAAGAACAATATTTTCAAAATGTTCTACTGTACTTACATAGTCTGTGATAACTTCCAGTTTTTTCGAAATGGGCTCCACTGATTATCTTGTAAGAACTATTGTAAAGTTCGTATAATCATTGAAGATAATAAATCGAGAACTGATGGAATAACCCGACCAAAATTCTGTGGAATTCGCATAATGGTTCTAGAACAGAAATAATTTGTTGTTGAATATGCAAAAAAGAAATCGAAAAAACAAGTTCTTGATATGGAATTGAAATGATGCTTAATGTTTTTCAAAATCAACGACGCTATTTTGGAATTCTAAGGAATTGATTTAATTAATTATTTGATAGAATGGAGTATTTTTCATCAATACTCATAACATGACATCATCAATAGATTTCAAAACAAACAGATCGAAAGATACATTGTCAATATCGAAGGCTGTCCAAGCAATTCATGTCTAAGAGGTCTGTCACTAATATTGACATGTTTCAACTTAAATGGAAGAATCTTGATGTTGTAAGCAGATATTATATGTTAATCGAAATTCATTTTCGCCATGTAGGTTTGATAATCAGGAAATATTGGATTTGTACTGGTCATTTAAGTGGAAAACTGGCCAATTTCGAAAAAATACATCTAAATGGATCGCAACTACCAGATAACCCAACAGGAATACACTCAAATAGAATTAATGGTGAAACATCGCAATTTCCATTTTATGATTGATACATGATTTCACGGTACGAAAATTTGTATCTTGTTCTAGTCATATGGACTGATTCATAGATATTTCCATGAATTATATGTCACGCAATGTTCATCATGACGGTTTTTATCGAGTTTTAGTGATTCTTGTGGACTGAGCGATACAAAACACTGACCTAGTCGATGCTACTTTATCGTTCCAGGAATCGGTTAAGCAAGCCCAGTTTATTTGCTAGTCAGTGGATGTTTATGGGTGATATCGAATACCAATAAACCCGTTGGAATACTGTTTATAGCTTCAATGAAAAGCATCCTTGACACATTTTTCGAACTCTCGATTTCGGTTATTCTAATAATAGTGTACTGCTGGCATTTGGTCAGTGTTCAGCACTTCGATTTTCATTAAAAGCAGTTATGTGCCAACTCTCAGGTTTTATTTTTCAGTAGGTACTTTTTATCTTGACAACTTTGCCTCTCACGGGGTATCAATAATAATATTATAATTATGTCCCACTCGAAAGAGATTACAACTCCTCAATGCATGATTTTCAACCAAGAACGTTAGGTTAGGTTCAAGACGAACGATCTGTAAGTACCTCTGAAATCAAGAGTGTAAGTTGAGAATATACACCATAACTTTCAACACCCAGAGTGACCTCATGTGGGAAAAGACCGCGTCGAAAGCCCATATAACTGCAGCAAAATGGCATCTCATACCTCGGAGGCAATATATCAATGAGCTCAAGATATGAGGATATGCCGTCTTTCAGAGGGGGCGTAAAGCCGGCGGTCCCGAGTCCATCGTCGTTGGGCTCGTAAAAGATCCCTACCCCTGGTTGGAATACCAGAGGGTTCGCAAAAATTTCCGGTTGGGGGAAGTGTGCTCACCGGCATCGGTGATTGGCCTTGGTAGCGGAAATAAGCCAATGTCCAATAAAGAATTGGAAAAAAAGTACCGATTATTTCAACTGACCGTTGGTCGGGTCTTTATTCGATAGAATTTGCCATAGTATTATAATGTTCTTTCCTCTATAATATCTTGATGAGGAAGGTTCTTTCTGCATTTTTACAAGCATTCTAGATAATCATTGCATCTTTAAAATATTGAATTCCAAAATTTTACAGAAGAGCCTCTTGCCACATAGTTACTTTCTTGTTATCCTCCGAAAGCCATCAAAAATTGTTATTGCGTTGGAATCTTCGTAATGTCTGCAATCTGAGATGAATTCCTTTCTAAACGAGTAGTGAAATACTTGCGTCGAAAATTTTCAATTTTTTTCTAATAGACAAGCATATCTTGTTCTCCCCGCGTTTCGCCTAGATGCTAATCCTGGCCTCTGTTTAATACCTGTTTCGTATTTTTTTTCTCTCAACAAACATACAGTTCCAGTTGAATTTTACAAAACTGTGGAAGACGTGAAACTGACAAGCGATATTATATGATGAACAAACTTGTATTGAGTATACAATTTTACTCTTCGAAAATGATAAATTAATATATTTCATTAAAAATCGTGTACGTAACATGATAGATAATGCGTTATCAATAACTCTCTTTTCATAACTGGTTACATAAATAGCTATAGTTTCATTGAATAAGGTAAGTCTAACATTAAATCAAGCACGCGACCTTACCGGTCAGAAATAAAACAAAGAAAATTGATCAGAATAAGAAAATACATACTTGATTTCAACGACATATTTCGGTGGATTATTGAGAAAATGAAAATTTATGTCCTTTGTGATATAGGTCGAAAATTTATAATCAACTGATGACACCACTTCGAATTCATTCATTCACATAATCATTAAGTACAAATGAAACGAGTACAGCTTTTCAACTGAAAAACGAACACAAAACAAGCATAACCTCAGAAAATGAATGTATATTCGTTGCGGACTCAGTGTCACTTTCGTTTTGAAACCAATATCTTTTTGAATTGTCTTGAATACATATCAAATTATAGTTGATTTGACGTCATCATTTCACCGCCAAAATAGATGTTTTCGAATCGCAAACGGATACGTTTTAAAAACATGAACACAAGAAAATACCTCCTATATTCAATAAATATATTTTGATGAGTTGTCTTTTTTTACTTGATTGGTTTAGTGATCTAATAATTATTTTCGAGTAAGGTTGGTTGGGTAATAGGATCAACTTGAAAAAAACAATTGTGTTCTTGCCGACTTTTCGAATTTGATTAAATTCTTCTTCAGGACTCTGTTACAATGATTTTTCATATATATACGTCTCACAAAACATATGATTATTGTCGTTTGCAAATTTAGAAGAAATGATGAATCAGTATCACTACTTTTATTCGGGTTTGAAGGCCGTCGTTTTTTGGAATTTCTTCCTGACGTTTCGCTGGCTCGAGTGGCTAGCTTCTTCAGAGGCTCATTCATCTTGAAATTCACTCCGATGACTTCACTCAAGATGAATGAGCCTCTGAAGAAGCTAGCCACTCGAGCCAGCGAAACGTCAGGAAGAAATTCCAAAAAACGACGGCCTTCAAACCCGAATAAAAGTAGTGATACTGAAAACCTCGGCCCCGAAAGCCTTATCTATTTTGAAATGATGAATTTCTATTCAAATTACTCACCGAAAAAACGAGTTTTCTCGTGTTTCCTTAATTATTTTAAAAAACGTCAGACAGCTTCACTCGCAGTACTTTCGGTGTCGTAGTTCACCAACACCAAAAAACGCATCAGATTGACTCTCACACCCCACGAACCGGATCTCCGAGACTCAATTATAAAGTTTGCGGCGGACACCAATCGCTCAAACACTCTCGTCACACTTTGATTGGAATATCGTTTTTCTCCCGATATTAACGCCCACCCGCCTCTGTGCAGTTGAGCCGCGCCGACAAATAAATCTCAATTCACAATGAGATAATCTCTTCGGGGACATTCGATGAGGCACACAAGCGTTAATCAACCTAGTCGGGTTTATTGCCGGATTAGAGGCGTCTCATTCCAACTTGTTAATTGGAAAGATCTCGGCAAGTACAGCATGAGTGCTCTTCGAGTACATCGTAGCAGGGTTGGAAGCTAAATTCCATCAGCGCGTATGACATATACGTCATTTTTGTACCAAAATGCATTCTACGTAGATTAATACCATATTTCAGTCGGGACCTGCTTGATCAAATATCAACGGAATTTCAATTATTTTCGTAATTTTATATTTCCCCTTGTCGAATACTTGTACGAGTGCAACCGAAGCCGAAAACTTGTGTGAGCAAGGGACGGTTAATGTCGTAGTACTAAGGGACGAATTGCCGATTTTTAGGTAAGGCATTCGCGAATTCAACCCTGAGGAAACCCAGAATAGTATATTACACACCGAGGTGGGAAGTGATTCATTTCTGTCGTGAGATCAGTTAGTTAACTGAGACGCAAAGCGTCGAGGTTAGCTATGATCTCGAGACAGGAATGAAACTTCCTACCGAGGTTTGTATACTATTTTATTTACAACCATCATATTTCGATTGAAATTAATAAATCTCTGTTTCGTTCTGAATATATCTAAAATATTACATTACACGACAAATTACCAAGTACGCGGTTTCCTCAGAATAATCAAGTAGATATATTGTTACCGTGACTACGGGGTATACAATTGTCACCAATATAAATCAATTTCAGATAAAGTCAATAAATGACAGATGAAATGAGGGCGGGAAGCAGGGGTGTGTAATGTGACACTTCCCAACCTTCAATGACAGTGCAATTCTGGATAGGATTGAATGAAAAAAATCAAAATCAAATGTCGACTGGAAGTAAATTAAATTGGAAGCCACATTTGCTAGTAAAACTTATGTGATTTTTCATTAATACATTGGGCTACGTTTGATAGTATTTTCGTTGCTTCTGTACTTGGAATCGGAAGAAGGAGTGTACATAGTACTTCTATTATTGTTGTTACCATGTCTTGAATGAATTGGAAAAAATAATCCCAATCATCACTCGAATATATTTTGCAAAACGTGTTTTCTATGATCTTGTACGACTCTTCTCTGAACTAGACAATAATTATTCACATATTAAGTAGCTGCTATCCTAATCAAAATTCAATAAGGTCTAAAGTCTTAGGTAAGAATTAGTTTTAATAGAGATACTAAGCTTTCCCACTTCCCACTGATATGAAATGAAATATTTTGTGTCTATAAATTACTACTGCCCCTACTCCCCCTCTCACATCCCACATATATAGTAAAGTGGTACCAAAAATATGACGATCTGAGTTATCAAATTCGATACAAAGGTATGCTGGCATTCAACTTCTCAATGTGAGTTATGAAAGTAAAATTGAAGAAATATTTTCGTAGACAATTTAACTCATGTAAATATCCCATAAGCCGCCGCGATTTTGTCATTATGACAGCGGAAAAACTTTGCCCTAAGTTTTTCAGCGACAAAACGGAACTTAACTCTTGAAAGCATGGTAACCAGAATTGTAAACAAATCTTTGACGGCGTCTTTGTCAATTTTTCACTTGCTTTGTCAGAAGAGTATATCTGATCTGTGAAAATGAAATATAAGAATTGTGTTTTCATCAATTGTACTTTTCCGTTGAATTGAATAAACTAAACTGTATTCATTAAATTGTCGTACCGAATTACACTCGAGCTCGTAATTTTTTCAGAGGCAGTTTTTTTCGTTGAGTTGCCAGGCAACAAAATTCTCATCGAAATGCCAAGTTTACTTCGACAAAAAACAGTTCTCGTGTAATTATAAGTGAAAAAAGTTTCATGAACAAATCAAATTTGAATATTATTATGAAAGCAAGTATATTATGAATTTATTTTTATTATAATTTTATATTTTCCTCATTCAGAAGTAACATCTTCAGGCAGTTATTATTCCTGATATACCTACATACCTACTAGCGATCTGTTCTTCTACCCTTCTATCAAAAGGATCATTGATTTTTCAGATTGTGATTGGTTATTCGGATAGCTACAAGCACACACACATGAATGAATTAAACAGAAATTCATTTATTTGGTTTCATTTACTTTTGTCTTAGAACATTACTATCACATGCAACTCTCCAATAAAACAGATTTGAGGGAAATTTCTTGGCACTTCCTTTACCAGGAGTGTTTTGTATGTATTCCTACATACTTCATGAGTTTTGGTTGAGTGAAGAGATTCAATATGTATGAAATGTAATACAATTAGGTGAGTACTTCCTGTGGTTAGTTTTCCCTCGAAAAATGAAGTACTTTCTGCCTTTCTTTTTCTAGTCTATTTCAAGAATAAGGTAAATTGATCTGAGATATTGCCGTTGTACATGCGAGTTATTCTCAAAATGGACTCTTTTATACATACCACTTCTTATTTTCCATTCGTTTCGAACACTCATCACTATTAATTTTTCGATGACGTTGGATTTTTCCATATCGCCTTATATCACTCGTCATATAAGCACAATTATCGCAGTCAATTCTTCTGGCGTTCGCACTTTCGGCTCGATTGATTTTAATGAGATCTAGAAACCCTCTGAGACTGGGCTATGTCTGACGGGGTGTCGAGAGCTGCTGAAAGCGGGTTTAAGATTTAAATTAACTACATCAATTCCAGGCGCATTTCCAGAAGGTGGCGTAACTTTTATGGTAATTGAGCACAAACTGTTCTCGAAGTTTGTGGTCAATTATGCAATGTGCTCGGATTAAGATGTGCAGTTTCTGTCGCTTGAAACCACATGAAGTACTGGGTGAACCAAATATTACATACGAGTTTCGAGTATGATTTTATGGATATTTAACCCATTATTTTTTTTTGGGTTTGATAGGTTTTGAATATACTGTCATATAATGTTAACGTTTCGAAATGCTTTTTTTCGTAGCTGAAGTTTTCTTCAGCATCCTCACAATGATCACTCTAACTCAGGATATTTTAATGATCGTGAATCATAGTTCAAGCTCTTCCTTCAGATGTAGAATTCAATTATTCAAAACTAAACTGCATGATTATGAGACTAGATAAAACAATATGAATAATCGAGTATAAGGTACACGGAACATGAATACCTGAAGAAGATCCATTCTGATAGAAGAGCAGTAATCAAGTCTTCCAATTCAATATATGGTACTATAAAAATTTATCGATTCCTGAAGGGAGTACTTTTTGAAGCCAAGTTTTAAAATATTAGAAAAGTCATTGGAATGTTTCCATTCCTTATAAAACCCAATTTCAAAATTGAAATTCTATTTTAAGAAAAATTTTTAATAATCGGTAACACCAAACTGACATCACTCACTCACCCTCTATGTGCGTTTCGCTAACAAGGTCATCATCTACAGGATAAGAAAATTGATGATTTCAGGATTATTCTCTATGAAGAGTTTTCAGAAAATATTCAGTTAATATTTGGAACTGGAACTTGCGGTTGATCCGCGTCTGGAACAGTTTCCTTGTCTACGTTTCGGCTCCCATTTCGGAGCCATTTTCAAGACTGAGTGACCTTGCGTCTATGTCTGAGTTGTCTTACTAACTGGGTTTCATCACTGGAGATCGAGGATTGAAGGTTGGTTGGATTGACATCATAACTAATGGATTGTCCTTGAGAGAGAGGACTCTAGAGTGAGCAAGATAGAATACTTTAAGTATAATCCCTAAGCGAATTCCTTCGAATGTAAAGGATGTAATAATTCAAGTATAGAATTATCATTCTGTCTTTCAGAATTTTATTTCACTCTGCATATCCTTTCTCTCTTTATTGTATTCCGGATCATGTTATAAGAAAAACTGTCATAAAGGCCAGTTCATTAGTTGTAATGTCTATGGTCTGATCACGCTAGATGCATCGTTTGGACTCACTCTATCTTCAACGTGAATAGACTATTGAGATAAAAACATCAACTACTTCAGTAATCAATTCTTTCTTGAATTTTTCATGTACTCTGAACATATTAGGCTTTCATGCAGCTACCCCTTCACTATTTCTCAAGGTGCACACCTTCTCATTCTATCTCCTTGGGGTGATTAAAAACATCCATCTTAGTAATCTTAGAAAATGAAAATTTTGGTTCTATCACTACCTCGATCACTACCTCAGCAAGTTAGTTGTGAACCAAAAATTACATACACCCCCTATGTATGTAATCTGTGACTAAACCATTCTATTGAAAATAACTAAGAAGAGACAACCTCATCGTTTTAGTGAAATCACCAACCCCGTAACAGGATAACAGTCGGATTGAAATAAGTGCAGGTAGAGCTCTCCCGCTTTATCGTATTTCCTGTCCGGACATTGGCGCCAGCTCTGGAACCTAATGGATTGTTTCGAGATCACAGTTCTTAATCGGATTTAGGAATTGTCTTTCGTTCACCGTTTCGAATCTGTTTCGTGTAAGGGCTAATGTAAAGTTTGTCGAACGGTGATGTATGGTTCCGAGTTCGCAGTTTAACCGCGTTTCCTTTTATTTTCGACACGTTGTGAGAGTGATTTCGTCCAACTTTTCGTGACTACGACAAATAAATGGATTGTTCTCGCACGACTCATCGGTTGTTTTGGCTGGAAGAGAAATTGATTCGTAATCTGATCTGGCTTGCTACTTTCCCATTGTGGAAGTTGTTGGAAATAGAGATATATTCTGGAAAGTTCTAGTGGAAAGGTTACCAAAATTATTTTATCGTGATATCGATACATACAGAGTGATCGAAGTGAACGAAAAGTACGTACCTAGCTTTTCTCTTTTGTTTTTGATTTAAAGCAGAAATGCTCGGCCACTTAGATTATGATTGTGAGGGGGTGGGCATATTCTTCTTCCTTCGACCCCTCATTTTAATTTTCGTTTATGAGTGACAGGGCCGGCGCTAGGAACTTCCGTAACAATATGCATTTAACGCCCTAGAGGAGCTGTCAAGACCGTGGGGTCGAATGATTGATCATGTGAATAGGCACAAAATTATCTTCCCAGTAATACCATATTTATTGAAATTCACTTGAAGAATTGATGTGAAAACGGCGTTAAGAACATCAAACCAAATAATTTTGGTATTAATTAAAATAATGAAAAAGTTCTGTGTATTAGGAATCAAAACATTCATATTTAGTAGTGTTAGGTTTCAATGTTTGTTATTTGTAACGGTGCTTTGTTAGACTGACTCTACAATGGGTCCCAGGTCACTCAGGTATCGCAGGCAATGAAAAAGCCGATGAGCTTGCAAGACAACGATCATCAACATCATACACTGGACCCGAGCCAGCAGTGGGGGTACCCAAAAAGGAGTCACATAAGGAATTGGGTGGGAACAAATCATAGAGATTACTGAGGAAATCTACCCAGTAGCGCTCACGGGAGAACTTTCATAAGAGGACCGTCGAGGAAGACTGAAGACCTACTTGAGTGTAACAGGAATCAGATAAGGGTTATAACAGGGCTGTTGACTGGACACTGTCCACTCAAAGGACACCTGAATAAAAGAGGGCTCTACAACGGCGACCTTAGCTGCAGACAATGTAAAAAAGATACAGAGACAGCTCGACATATACTCTGCAAATGAGGCCCTGGATCATAAAAGGCAACAAATATATGGAAAACCAATTTTTGATCCAGAAGAATGTGACAAACACCCAGCAATCAACCTGCACAAACTTGTGCAGGGGACAAGGTTGTTGGAATGGGTGTCATGAAGTATAAGGAAGCAAAGCGCAATAAGCCCTAGAGGTTGAAGTGATATCCGGAGACTTGGCAGTGGTGGACAGGTCAGACCGCTTACACAAGGGAAAAAAACGTTGTTTTGTAAAAAAGGTAACTTGAATTGGTTTATTAGAACGTTACTTCAACAAGAGGTGAACATGTGATCCATTTGCTTCCATACAATATAGATTTTCCTGAAATTCATTTCCGAAATTTTGTTCTGATGTCTCATCTTTTCAAGTATTGAATTCAAGGAAGTGTTAACATGATCAAAGCGTGTAGGCTCTCACGGCCGGTGTCCAAATTGCGATTTTCGGGTTTGTTAGGTGTGGTCTGCCGTTTTTTTTTGCCTGAAATTTCGTTTATCACTGCGGAAGACAAAGGACGAAGTGGCCTTAATTGTCTCGACTTTTCCACATTCAGTGTCTAAAATCTGAATGATTCATTTTATTGGTACCTAAAACGAAAAAGTTATATGAACTTCGTAATCGAAAACTAATGAAATAAGGAAATGCGATCTTGCGCCAAATAAATGAAGTTGACTGAGTAGAAAAGAATTGAATTAAATTACTTTATTTAGCTCTGTGAGCTATTTCAATAGATAAAATAATGAATGAATAATGATTATATGATACATTATAAATGGGAATCATATCTATAAAAGATATAATAAAAATTATCTACAATGGGTTTAAATAAAAAGATGATAATACTCGAACATTTATAAAAATAGTAATTCACACATATCCATACAAGCATACATATCATGTACACATAATATATCATAAACAACACTACAAATTAATAGAAAAACTGATTCAAGCACCTAATTGATTTATCTTCAAAATGAATTTGAATTATGGTCGGTTCATACACCACACTTTTACTTTTACTTTATCTTTTACTTTTACTTTAAGAAAGTTGTCACAATGTAAATCAATCGAGGCGTTCATACACGGCACTATTACTTTTACTTTTAGTTTAAGGATGAGAACTTTTACTTTAAGAATGAGATAATTAAATAATATTAGGGACTGCGCATGCGTGCATGTGAAGTCATCACAGCAAGCAGTGCCACCAACATTATAAGGAAACGTATTCTTTTAAATATTCTACAGAAATGATATAAAATGGGTGCTCTGTGAAATATCTGTCAATATCCGATTCAAAATAGCAAATTGCAAACAAAAACAATGATGTAACCCACGATTACTTCTTCTTCTTCGTTTATTTTTGATCACTGCGCATGCGTTCTGTTTACTTCAACACTGGTGTATGAACGGTCCAATTCCATTCTTAAGGTAAAAGTAAAAATAAAAGATAAAGTAAAAGTAAAAGTGTGGTGTATGAACCGACCATTAGTTTATTCCTCTCGACTTGATATCATTTCCATCATTTTTCTTGAAAAATATTGAATTCTGTGAAGATTTCAGATTGTTCCGAGCCATAATGGAATTTTTTGTATTATATGTATGAGAATGACTGAACTTTTCCAAAAAGAAATGTGGAGTAGGAAGGTGCCGAAATATTCGAGTGAATTTTTTGAATAAAAACTTATGTCTGCTATTTCATGAAATCATTGATAATATCCAACCAGTTCAATCTCTCCAATATAACAGACATTTTTGTGTACCTACACCTGTCATATCTCAGGATCACTCTCATTGCCCAATTTTGTGAAATTTAAAGCCGATTATGGGAAGAAATGTATAAAATGATGTTACAGGAAGTGAAGTGAAATAAAATTATAATATATAGTTATTTTCTGGTAAAAGTCCTTGCTAACACTACTTGAAACGTAAATTTTTTCCGATTTTTTTTTTGAAAATAGAGGTAATCTACATGAAGAGATACAAATAAAACAAAAATCATTACCTACATCAAAAAATCAAAATAAAATATTAAAAAAATTGATTTCGTTTTTCCAATTTTATATCTCTTATTAATAATGGGTAAAAGTATTGCAACAAAGTTTTACATTGAGGGTGCACACAACGTTTCTATGGTCTATGTCCAGTGTTCTGTGATTATCTGACAAATTTCTTTCTATAGAAATCTCATTCGACAACTGAACCAACTCCGGCTTGCCGAACGACAACACCGGCCGCCTAACTGCAAGCACCAGAATCTCCGTACATCCCAACACGAAACCTTGAATGAATCGTCCGTCGCTCCTCGAAAAAAGAGCGAAAGTGACTGTCATCCCCAACCGGATCCGCCGTATTAATTTCCCATCTCGCCCGTCGTCGGGATCATCATCAGTGGCGAGGTCCGGAGAGCGGCAAATTGCTTCCGACGACGACGGCACTCCGGGTCGTGGCGCCAGGTATCCTTGGAGACGTCCACCGTCGACGCCGTCGTCGCATGGCAACCGGAACGTCGTTACGGGCTCAGCGCCGAAAACTTTCCACCTGACGAGAGGAGAGAAGGTGAACGCGAAACGGAGGTTGTCGCGGCGTACTAGATGTGTGAGAGCGTTACGGTGTCTTGTGAAATATCGACGACGCGGTATGATGGAGTAGGAGTTCGTGGATAGATGGTCTGTCGGGGGTGGATTTTTTGTAGGCCAGTTTGCGGGGAAAACAAAATTTTTCCTAGGACCACATAGGAACATAACACATATCGCACTCTCTACTCCCATGGAGATTTACCTTTATTCTCACTCGTGCGGAAAGTTACTTACCGCACTAGTGCGGATAATACTTTCCGTACGGCTGTCAATGAGCCGTCAAACGCGAAAACCCTGTAAGATTTACAGATGCAATCATTGATTGCTCCTACCCATTGTTATTATTAATTTAAAAACTGGACTGATATGTAACTAATTATTCATATTGAATGAAGAAAAATAAAGAGTAGGTACTTATTGTCACAGTTTGAAATAAACGTTAACTATCTTTATTTCATCATTTCACTATAGAAGTCATTGAAAATTCGTGTGCACTTTTTATAGAAACATTATTCAAACATTGACTGATACAAAAAAGAACTTGAGATTAGTCAGGCAAACACAATATACTAATTGTGTATTCACAGTTCACACAAGAACAATGTCCATTCAACAGTTATATTATAAATCATAACTATAAATTACAAAAATCATTACAATGAAGAAACGATTCTGGCCGACGCCATTAAATCTATATTCATCAATAGTCAATTGCAAGAACTCCTCTAGGGCCTGTCCGCTGTCAGGTTGGTGATAAGGTAATTTCATTGGTTCTCGGTAGTGTAGGGGTCAGCACATTCGCCTTCCAAGCGGAAGATCGGGGTTCAATTCCTCGCCGAGCCATCGTGCTGGGTAATCGCACGTTAAAAGGTAAGGCATGGTTGATCCATTGCTCGCACAAGTTTCGACTTCTGATTGAAAAAATATTGTAGCGTATCAGGGTGGGGCATAATCTGATTTTTACTGAAAAAAATTAAAAATCATTGATTTTTACAAAAAATCACGATTTATTCGATTTCTTTGATTTTTTAAATTTGAATATAAAATTTGAACATTTTGATTCTTTGAATTTTTTTTTGATTATTTCAATGTACTTGTAAGTCTAAGAATTTTAATACAATTTGCGGCTCAAAAACTTGTGACAACGCATTTGACGCGCTTCTTGCAAGAAAATTCTTGTCGCGATTTGTTTTCCTCTGTCCTATACACTCGCTATACAGTGCCGAGTGAGGCACCGAGGCTTGTTTTCCTTCTCAACCTCTAAATTGACGTTGCCCAACAATTTCACGCATTTCGCTAGTTGTACACTCGGATATTAGAAACAGATTAGGCATAGAAAAAGGAGGAAAACTCGTGTTTCTGTTCAAATTGTATAACGAAAATGAATAGACTGAAAATACACCTACAGTAATAAAATTTAGGTGTTACGTTTAGATTAAGAATTTGGAATTATGTACTTATCTTTTGTTGGTTTTGCTAAAAGCAGATACTCCTTTTGATTTTTGAGAAAACTTTTCTATTATGTTGTTATCTGGTTCTGAATACAACAAACAAAAATTGATTTAAATCATGATTTCAATTTTAAAAATCAAGCGATTCAAATCATGATTTCAATCGTGATTTTAATCAGCCCAACCCTGTAGCGTTAATAACATATACACGATGTGATATTTTCATATTATTTGATAAAATAGGTGGTCGTAGGAAAAATAGTGTGAGATTTACACTCGGATTTACAGATGTTATTATTAATTGCTCTTCCTTATTGATATTATTCACATGAAACCTGGACTTAAAATAAAACTAATTATTTATATAAAATGAAGTAGAGAAAAAAAAGGTGTTGACACCGAAAATCGAACCCACAAACTTGCGTTTATCTTACCGGATAATTATGACATTTCTTGTATTTTCATTAATTTTTTGGGTTCCGAATAATTCAATTCGTTCCCCAGTTGTATCCAATTGGTACTCTCTCTTATTGTAATTTTTTCATATAGACTTTAATTTTCGTCATTTCTTTATTTTACTATGAAAGTAATTGTAAATTCATGTGCATTTTTTATTAAACAATATTCAAACATAGACTGTCACAGATAAAACGTAAGATTACTCTGGCATCTCAATCAGGTCTATTCTGGTGAATTTTGAATAACTTTCAATATTGAATATTTGTTAATGAAAACAACCGATAACTGTAATAGAAGGATATTATGATAGACCATCGAGATTTGAATTGAAATATCTCACAATTACTGGTTTTTCTATATAAGTAATATATTTAATTTTCAAAAAGTTTCTGAAACTATTGACTCTCACAAATTTTTGGTGTGCACCATAATTATTGAATTTGTTTGTTTTAAGGCCTCGTTAATCCATTGCTCGCACAAGTTTCGACTTCTGAGGGTTGACGTTCATCAGCTGGTAAACGGAACGAACAATTCCACAATCAATCGCGAATATGCCTATTTCTAACCTACTTTTAGGTTGGAAAGTGTCCAATTTTTCACACAATATTAAACGAAGTCGCCAAAAGACTTTGTCGACCTCTTTGACTTCGTCTTCTTCTCTCATTCGGAACTGCATTTTGCCCATCATGATTTATGCAGTGCTTAGATCCCAGCGAACGTGTTCGCACCGCTTTTTCTGACTCGATATAACACATTATCTCAGTACCAAATGGACAGAAAGAATACAGCTACTCAGTTTCTCCCTTAAAAACCACAACCCTCTTCGATAACTGACACATCAGTTCCCAAAGATAGAACTTAATCGTTTTATCAACCACTTTCTCAAGTACAAGATTCAGGGCTCTCGCTCGAGGCCAGTCCATTTTTATTGTAAATGCCGTTAATATCTCAGTGAATGAATAACAGGAATTTATGATTGGCTGACGAACGCATTTATTGATACTAAAGAAGTTGTATTTCGGAATATTTTAAGCTCTACGTACATTGAAATTAATGTTCGAAGAATGTCTGTCTAATATATTTTTTTGTTTCAGGTAAGATCTTCGATCACTGACCAAATGAGAATATAGGAGCAGGACACAATGCACAGTTATCTAGGAAACAGTGATTAAAAAATGGATATTAGAAGTATTTTGGTAAATATAGAATTTTGAATCGTGCCTTATTGTTCACGGTCCATCAAATTTCAAATGTTATATTAAAAAAATATATATTTGATTTATTCATAACGATAATCCATTTTGCGATAATGAATTTCAACTTGCGTACTCGACAAAAATGAACCAACCTTAAACATCTTTCTTACTCATATATCAAAAGATAACTCTAGAGTGAATTTCTGTCAACGTAAGAATCAAACGAAACTGCTGAAAACCGACTACAAATCCTGGAAATAGTCCTTCGCGTGGCCTCATACAAGCGTGTATCGTATAACACGAGCTGCAAGGATATCATTCAATTTCAACTTCGACAAGACTCAGATATCACTTGTTGCTCATCTCTTCGCCATAGGCGCCGCTCAGTTGTTATGATTCGAGTTGGAATTGGAAAATATAGGCAATAATATACTGAAGTATAATATAAAACTTGGATCGTGTCAGATATGAATTGATTGGAAGTTACAAGATGTATTATAGAAACACTTGCACAATGCAATATTCTCTCAATGTTGTAATTATTGTAGATAGTACAGTGTTTGCTTTAGATCAGAGGTTCCTAAACTTTTTTTATAGACCCCCTTCAGAATTTTACCTTGTTCCGGTGGACAACCTGCAGCTATATTTCTACCATATTTTCATTATCCCCATTTTTTTTGTCACGCCAACGTGGACCCCCGTCAAATCTTTCGTGGACCACTGGAGGTCCACCTGGACCACCTTGGTAGATGATAGATGGAGCAAATGTCGAAATTTGTGAAATTGTAACTGAGGCCGTGTTCCGTTTCCAAATATTGTTACCTACTCGTTTCGTTGTATTGGTTACTACAGTGACCGCCTGAAATGTGGTTAGTAACGGGACATGGTTTCTGAAACGTTGGTTACTTATCTGTCACCAGAGTAACCGATAAGAAATCGTTAGTGAGTTGAGTAACCATGACAAGTGAGTTTTCTTTTTGGTGATTCACGTCTATTTTTGTTCGTTCGTCGTGGAATAAAGGTATCTGAATAACAGAGTAAAAAGTCTTCAACAGAAATTCTCTACGTCACAAGACAAGACTTACCAATTCTAAGCTTTTTACTACTATTTATGGAAACGTTTTCCCTGGTTATATTATCCCTCTGATGAATATTTTGTAAATGAAGTCGCCAAGTCGGACTTCTCTTTTATTTCGAATTAATACTTTAGAGTGATGGTGTTACCAAAAGCCGATCAACCGAGCAGGGGAATGGAACACAGCCTAATTAAACGAAACAGATGTTAGTGATCACTGTCGGTAACTTATTTCTCGGATCAATTTCTTACAGTTTGACTGAAATAGAAAACCTTCTTGAAAAACCTTCCGGTATATACTTTATAGTTGATCTCAGTCCTAGTGTGATCATGAGAGATTAAGTACTGTTGAAAGTCATTCTTTTGTGGTGAATAGATTCGTTCTTCGTCTTTTTTTTTGGTTTTAACCTACCAAAATCTGAGAAGATGAAAAATATTAGAATTTATTTATACATTCTTTCAGGGTCGATTAGTAATCTGCCTTCTGCACTTGTATGGATCAAATAAATTCTAACTTTTTCAGATTGTGGTAAGGTTGAGAACCCACAAATACGACGAAGGAAGAATCATGAGATAGTTTTAATGATCCCAATTCCAAGAGTGATGGCTTGAACGGTCAGCATTCCGACTTTGGTTACGTAACAAATCTGCTGAGCGCGAAACCGAGAAACCCATAGGGTAGCCCAGGACTAGACACTTTTTCGAATTACCCATTAGGAGACTTCTGTGGGAAAGGGTCTGCTGATTATCTTGGATGCCGAAGCGCTCTGGGGCGTCTCACTGATTTTTACGGTGCTGAAATTGTTATTTCAACTGCAGGGAATTCAAGAAAAATCCACAGTGCTACCGGGTCAGTTGGTGTATTCGATCGAAATATCCCACCTTCCAGGATCGGTATCTAGGCAGGCAAGAATTGCCTATCGCACCGGGTCAGCCAGAAAATACCGCAGATTCAACCGGCAGTGAGAAACTTAGATCGGATATTTGACAGCGCTGTAAACCGCTTGAAAAATTGCAGTGTGGTTCATAATTTCTGCCGTAATATAGAAAAACCTAGTAACTCGATTTTTACATATTTTAAGAAAATCAATTTCTTCAATTTTTGGTTAGCTTCTAGTCTTTTTGATATTTATTAATAATTCTTGAATGATGGTATATATTCTTTTCGTTCGTTGATTCTGAATATTACCTTGAGGTTTGCCTGAAGTTTATAGAAAGGGGAGTAAATTGTACATTTTTTACTAAATTGCAGAAAATCAAAAAAAAGGAAATAACGAGAATTCAAAATATGGTAACTAAAGTTACTAGGTTATGATGAAGTCTTATCAAAATTAAGTAAGATACTAGTTCAGGTTGAAAAAATAGTGATAACATTTGCTACTTTTTACAAAAGATTTATTTTTGATTCACTTATCAGATTTGAATTAAGTAACGCGACATTCTTCATTTTAATTGAGTTTACAAACACCGGAATACAATGAAATTATGAAACAAAAATATCGCATGTTCACTTACTAAACTGAAACCACAAATTGAAAAACAAATATATTATTATATTTTCACCAGCTGTATGATAACTGGAGTGAATCAACGTTCAGAATTGTAGCATTGTCATTGGTCGGCAAGAATGGCCAAAACAGTTTATGTCGTTCATCTAAAAAAGCTGGCAATAGGGACTCCAACATTTTTTCTTTTTAGAGCTGTTTATTCCTAGAGGTGCAGAAAATGGCCGTTCGGGATAATCAGTGCTAAACTTTATTTTAAAAAATCAACCTCAATAAAATTTTCATCTGAAAATGACTTTTTGTAGAATAGGCTTCTAAGAACGAAATATTATTATTTTTTCGTACTTTGCAGCCATCCTGAAATGAAAAAAATCTGAGAAGTTCAAAACATGACATCTGGTCTCTTTAGATGACTTGTCAATTATTTTCACCAACTGCTCAAAGTCATAAATTTTTGAAATTTTGCGAAAACTCGTCCGCGATTATAAGAAGCATTCATAATTTTAGTTCATAATTCTAGTTATTTGACACATAATATGAATATAACCAATTAAACTAAACAACAGTATCGACTAGTAAACTTTTTATCGGTAGCTCACCTGTCAAGACACATTTGAAGTAATTTTCTGGTCCGGGATTCCATAATTCAAAGAAACGTAAGAATATAAACTAAAAATATTATCAACGGGCATGCGTCGCGTGCATTCGATACTCTGGTCAAAACTCAACTGATACCGAGACCAAGAATAAATATATTAAAACATAGTAACTACGACATACTGGACTATTCCGGTTAAGGTACCAGAAAAAATATTCAAATAAAAATAAATAAAACCTAGTAACCTGACTTGCTGAATTCTAACCAAGTAAAGATGTCTATTTTTGAAACTTACTAGAAAATGGCAAAAATAACCCTTATTTATGCTGGTCAATAGGGTCAAAAGAGTCCATATGAGGTAATTTGGCGCGCTGAATTTAAAAATCGATGATAATTCAAAACAAAGTTACTCTGGTTACTAGCTTTTCCTATATTACGGCAGATTTGTGCTTGAAGTATCACAGTATCTTCGTTAATTGATATTTCTTGAGCCTGACCAATATTTCAACAGCTTAATCGTTGAGTCCATTCTTGCTAGGTATTGTTTTTATTTTTTTATCGTCAGGGCCAATATTTTCGACGCGTTTCTTCTTCCCTTTTCGTACACGCCAGTGGTAATAGGATTGCAGGTTGAAGTACCCTCTTGCTTTCGGATCTTTCACGAATTGGCAGACCTGTGGCACGCGACTAATTATATACCTTGGAGGGGTTTTATTCCCTTTTACTGCGTTTCATCGCTTTGAACTACGTAATGGTGTTGATGGAAATATCGATCCTGATAAGGCGTAGGTGGTTTGCTCAGGAATTTTATTCTGCTGACTGCGATGTTGAATGGCGTTGTAGAATGAATTATGTCAAAGTACGTGATGAAGAGATTCGTTTGGACTACTTCCAAACGTGAACTGTGAATTGTAGTAAAAGTGACCCACTCAAGAAGAATGCCCAAAAAAATTCAAGTGAATCAGTTTTTTCAATGCTGTTGGGCTGAAAGATGGTCAAATGGTTCTGTGGTTGATAAGCAGGCATGTATTACCTATTTGATATGGTTCACGCCTCAATACTGACTGTTTTTTTTGTTCTCTCATATCCTACGCAATGCGTTTACATTTAACAAAACGGGAACCGCTGTTCCATTAGATATCTCTTTGTGGCAAAGGTGGAGATCAAAATCATTTATCCAATATTCATCTGTTTTTTTCAATATCTATTCTCATTCAAGAGTCGCAAGTTTTCGTCTCTTTCTTATTTATTCCAATACATCAGCTGTTGAGTTACAACCTGCCAGTGGAATTTGGGAAGACTTCCGTTCGAATACAATGCTTTTGAATCTCTCGTTTTTCATAGAACAAAATTCTTGAAACAGCAGGTAGTTTAATCAAAAAAAAACTTTCTCCAACCCCCTTGTTATGAACTTCTTATATTTACTCATTTTGTAAAGGAAGTAGGGTATTTCAATGAAATGAATTGTACACCTCCTGATGTCAGAGAATCGGCTGATCGAGAACAGCTTCTATTCTCTTCAAATTACGAAGTATTGAATTGTTCCAACTCAATATTTCCAGTAGTAATAACCCAAGTACATTGATAATTCTTCTAAAAATTTTATAACAGATTTCGAAGCTTCTTGCTGGGAAGCTTGAGAAGCTTGCAACAAGCTTGAGAAAGTTGTTATAAAATTTTTGAGTATTTATCAATTTTCGAGGGTTATTCGGATAGAAAATATTTCGGTTATCTTTGATATTCACCAAGTTCCACATAGTTTTTACCGTAAACTCTCTACCATCTTTTGTTCTCATGTACACAGCGCAATCCTTTAAAACTGACGCCAATTCTCCCGCCTCTCGATTTCCATTTAAATGATACTTTCTATCATTGCAAAAGTTCATTAATGCTTGCCATACAAATTTTTTACTGCAAACTGTAATTTCTGGTACATTTGATTCTATAATTTCATTGATATTCCAGATAGTATTACAACCAAATAGTGACATATTGAAATATCAAATATTTTAAACTTCAAAATCGAAATAAATCAATAATTCGTATGTATCCATGGCAATAACATAATCAATTGAAAATAGCCCATAGGATCTCTTCGGTTATGATTGCACGAGTGCATAAAATTACCGATAATTTTGCAAGAAAGCGTGATATCTAAAAATTGCAAGTTTATTTTCATATTTTGGCGAAAGTGCCCGAGTCCGAAGGACGAGGGCTCTTGTACAAAATATGAAAATAACCGAATGAAATTTGTATAAGATATCACGCTTGAATGCGAAATTATCTGGTCATTTTTATGCACGAATGTAATTCATTGGAATATTTCACGAATAAAGAAATTCTCAAGGAAATGTTATTTTTTGTTCATTTACACTTTCCTCTATAGATTGTATGAAGTACACACTTAAACGCGAAATGTTTTTCTATTTTCGAAGTCTATCTGACATTTATTTGTGTTGTTTACTGACGTCTAGCGATACGGTTTCAAATGTGTTGTTATGGTGACTTGATACAATGCAATTGCCGCTGTAAGTTTTCGATAATTGCATTGCTCTTATGGGACATTTTATATATGAAGGAAATATATGTTTTTCTGATTGGTTGTTTTCGATCAGATGACAAATCAACTGATTTCATTGGATTTGTACTTGAGCAAAAAAATTTCAACGTACTTAATTATTCCATTTCCTTCCACAAAATAGTTTTTCTGTGTTATTTCTACTCAGTATGCGAAATATAATATTGAAAACAATGAATTTGAGAAAATATGAATGTCTTGTTTCCTCTCAGTATGTTTCTGACGATCAAGCTTTCGTAATTTCTCGCCGTATAAAGCCTAATGATTTCAGAGAAAGGTCCCCGAGAATCACCAAGATTGTTGACAATAAATGCAACTTTGTCAGCGAAAAATGGTGAACGAATATGTGAATGTCACTCATGACGTTTCAGTTATTAGGTGGAAATCAATTTTTTTGAATGGAGGGAAAAATGCTTGGATCGTACAAGAAATACAAGCATCATCGAGCATTGCAGGTTTCAGACAAAAATTTGAGTCGTCGCTTTGTGTAAGGAGATGATAGTACTTCCATTGTTTATAAAGATATAGTTATGGAAATATCATTTGAAGGGATGGATACTACAAGTAGATGGCATTAGTGATTTCGTTCCCAAGTCATGTCTTTTCTTTCATTTTTCTTACGGACGTCGTAGCTTGAATCACACATTTTCTTGCGTATTTATATACATATTGCCGAAAGATGGCAATCAATTTAGAAAGATAGTTGGAAATTTTTTAAGCTTCATTCTCTTTTTTTCAACTTCTCAGTCAAACTGACAGATATATGTCTCTATTTTTCCCTTAAGAGTAGGAAACTTTGTCGTACATAGTCAAGTGAACGGAAATATCGACGTTTTACTGTAGATGGCGTAAGAAAACCGCTTCAAATCCTTTTTACACAGGCATTGACTTACTATATATCTATAAACAATGATATAGTATTTTTCACAGTAAATGGTATTGGCTTATTAATTGCAATAAACTACCCGATTTAATCCCATTGTGTAGAAAATCATCTGGTAGAAGATGCAAATGTGCTACAGGGTCGAACTTAAGAAATTTGAATTTTGCATAATGTAGGAGATATACGAGTAATTTATTTAAATGCTACAATTCTATTCTATATTTAGTTCAGTGTCGCTATCGCTATCCTCATCTAAATTAATTATAATTGGCGCAATTGATTTTACAGAAAGGTACGAGTTTTCAACATTTATAACATGACTAACAGAACTTTTCCAACTCTCGGTAGGAATGTCATTCATACAGTTCCTAATTAATTCTACCACACTACCACTTAAAGTCGGAGAATATTTTTTTCCGCGTACGCTCGACTTAAGTTGGTGCCACATAAGCTCTATGGGATTGAACACGCAGTAGTAGGGAGGTAGTCGTAACACTGTATGACCCAATTCTTCTGCAATTGTATCACAAACATACGTTTTTTTTTTAAGAAAATGACTGCAGCACTTGTAGAAGTTCTTTTTTTGTATAATTTTTCTCGGAATATATGTCAATTGCAGCCATGAAGTTTTGAATCTCCAATTTCGTATTCTTTGAGCCAGGAATTTTTTGCAATTGTCGACTATGATAGCTTGCGTTGTCCATTACTATAACGCTGTTTGGCGGAATGTTGGGTAACAGACAATTTTCAAACCAATCTTCGAAAAGCTCTGCTGTCGTATCTTCGTGATAATCAACACAAGAGTCCTTAATATTTTTGGCAGAAAGCCTCAGTGATTTTCTTCCCTTTATTTGATGGTGCTTTTGTTTTACACTTATCAGAGGAATCAGACCATCCTTTGGAAGGGGTGTCATGCGTGTCAAACCACGTCTCGTCGAGGTAGAGTATTGGCCGATTTTCAGACCGGTATTTTCTTATTGACGTTATATATTCAGAACGCCAGTTTATTAAACGTGTGGATTCCATTATTACTTGTCTCTTGTCAATTTTGCGATATTTAAAGCCCATTGCAGACAGAGCTCGCCAAAGAGTAGTGAGGCCACAGTTGATGTGAGTTTCGTCATTGATGAGCAGCTGTTTCAGACTTTTGATTGTAGGGACACGCTGCTCATCGTACATAGTGTAGATTTTTCGCCTTATCAAATCTTTTTCCCAGTCGTCTAGACTTTTTGTGACACCGGAATCTTTACGCTTTTTTCTTGATTCCATGGAATTTTCAACAATTCGTCTAACCGAAGTAACAGGCACCTTCGTCAAATTACTGGTTACTTTTGCTGCAGCACCTATATATATATATATATATATATATATATATATATATATATATATATATATATCCTTGCTGAAGTAAGGAACTATACACATTTTTTATAATGATTTTCGCGTCACAAGATAAGTGATTCTTCTTTAACGAACCACTGGAAGAAGCACTATTACTTTTTATCCACGGACGCCACATACTGCCTATTCTGTACGTTGGGGTATAAAATCTTTGCTTTTAATGTCTGTAATAACAAATAAATGTTATAAAATTATTGCACGCGGTAAAACAAGTGAACACTTCCAATGAAATACAAAGACTAAAATGAACAAGGAGTGTTAGCTGTAATCCTCTACAATCCCTCTCTGAGAAACAAAATTACCTGAATCCGGTCCTTTTACATTTATGATGTGCATCTCGGATTTTACAACTTAAGGGTCTAATTGGTTTTATTATAATCCTTCAGTCAATACCATTTATTGTGAAAACTACTATACTACTCCCTCAATGAATGCAATCCTCAGCAAACAAGTCTGCTAACAGTGGACGACTCGATATTTTTCTGGATACCTGATCTTCGACAATTTCGTCATTGTTATGGTGAGATGAATGTTTCGAATTGAATCTTTTCTTGATAACGTGAGTATTTTATCGACCAAAACGCCCATACACGCTCATAAAAAGTCGTCTCGCTTTCTCATTCGTCTCGTCACTCGAACGTCTCTACAATAGAACATGCAATCGAATCTATCGTTCGGGATTCCTGCGAATTCAGTCCCGCTCGCTTCGGATACCTGTCAGAAACAAAAACTGTGTGTCTGCATGACGCGATCGGCTGCATCTGAGATGTGCTAAATTGAAAGCGGCTATACTCTCGTCGGTCTCATGTCCAGGTGTCGAACTGTCTCTATCTATAGAGCCGTTCGCTCATCATTGGCAATTGTACAAGCGCGGGCGTGTTTCCCTTATGCTCCGCGGGTTACCGTGCGTCATACTACAGCGAAGAAGGTTGAATGAAACCTTTTGTGGAGATCAATTGCCCTTACACTGATATCGTCTGCCTTTTCGAGTGCAAATAATATAATAATAATTAGAGGGTCAGAGGGGTTGAACCCTCCCCTTCCGAAATTTTCCAAAAAATAAGATTTTTCAAACGCATTACTCAAGTTATAATTGTTCTTTTCCTTCTTCAAGGAAGAGTTCAAACCAATCTCTAAATGAAAATTTACGTAAATAATTTGTCAAATTTATTATAATTCTACTAACCCATTCACCTACGTGGAATTTGTGCGTTTCATTATGTAAGTTGCCGTAAAGCATATAGTTAGGCGCTATCACGATAGGTAGCAGCTTTCGCAAGTCACTGACTCTGACTACTTTCGGAAAAAAATTCGTTTTTATAGGTTGGCAGTACAGTACTGGGGGCTTACTCCGAAACTAAACGAACGAGAAAATAGACATTGAATCTTCGAAACTTTATGAGAAGATGGTTGATCTAGAACTAGTACCCAGTAAGTACTCACTGTGGAAATTGTTTCGTGAAAAACAAATGGAACTCGACAAGCCTCCTTGTGCCATTGAGGCATTAAGCCAATGTAATAGGGAACTTTTTCCTAACATATTCACCCTCCTGAAAATATTTGCTGAGGTGACCTTCTCCACTATCAAGCGATTGAAGACGTATAGTGGTTTCCACAATAAATGGTATTGACTGAAGGATTATAATAAAACCAATTAGACCCTTAAGTTGTAAAATCCGGGATGCACATCATAAATGTAAAAGGACCGGCTTCAGGTAATTTTGTTTCTCAGAGAGCGATTGTAGAGGATTACAGCTTACACTTCTTGTTCATTTTAGTCTTTGTATTTCATTGGAAGTGTTCACTTGTGTCACGGCGTGCAATAATTTTATAACATTTATTTGTTATTACAGACATTAATAGCAAAGATTTTATACCCCAACGTACAGAATAGGCAGTATGTGGCATCCATGGATGAAAAGTAATAGTGCTTCTTCCAGTGGTTCGTTAAAGAAGAATCACTTATCTTGTGACGCGAAAATCATTATAAAAAATGTGTATAGTTCGTTACTTCAGCAAGGATATAACGCGGGTGCTGCAGCAAAAGTAACCAGTAATTTGACGAAGGTGCCTCTTACTTCAGTTAGACGAATTGTTGAAAATTCCATGGAATCAAGAAAAAAGCGTAAAGATTCCGGTGTCACAAAAAGTCTAGACGACTGGGAAAAAGATTTGATAAGACGAAAAATCTACACTATGTACGATGAGCAGCGTGTCCCTACAATCAAAAGTCTGAAACAGCGGTTCTTCAATGACGAAACTCACGTCAACTGTGGCCTCACTACTCTTTGGCGAGCTCTGTCTGCAATGGGCATTAAATATCGCAAAATTGACGAGAGACAAGTAGTAATGGAATCCACACGTTTAATAAACTGGCGTTCTGAATATATAACGTCAATAAGAAAATACCGGTCTGAAAATCGGCCAATACTCTACCTCGACGAGACGTGGTTTGACACGCATGACACCCCTTCCAAAGGATGGTCAGATTCCTCTGATAAGTGTAAAACAAAAGCACCATCAAATAAAGGGAAGAGAATCACAATATTACACGCAGGATCAGAAAATGGTTGGATCCCAAACGCTATGTAGCTTTCTGCCAAAAATATTAAGGACTCTTGTGATGATTATCACGAAGATACGACAGCAGAGCTTTTTGAAGATTGGTTTAAAAATTGTCTGTTACCCAACATTCCGGCAAACAGCGTTATAGTAATGGACAACGCAAGCTATCATAGTCGACAATTGCAAAAAATTCCTGGCTCAAAGAATACGAAATTGGAGATTCAAAACTTCATGGCTGCAAATGACAATATTTTGTGGAAAATTATACAAAAAAAGAACTTTTACAAGTGCTGCAGTCATTTTCTTTAAAAAAAAAACGTATGTTTGTGATACAATCGCAGAAGTGGGACATAAAGTGTTACGACTACCTCCCTACTACTGCGTGTTCAATCCCATAGAGCTTATGTGGCACCAACTTAAATCGAGCGTGCGCGAAAAAAATACTTCTCCGACTTTAAGTGGTAGTGTGGTAGAATTAATTAGGAACTGTATGAATGACATTCCTACCGAGAGTTGGAAAAGTTCTGTTAGTCATGTTATAAATGTTGAAAACTCGTACCTTTCTGTAAAATCAATTGCGCCAATTATAATTAATTTAGATGAGGATAGCGATAGCGACACTCAACTAAATATAGAATAGAATTGTAACATTTAAATAAATTACTTGTATATCTCCTACATTATGCAAAATTCAAATTTCTTAAGTTTGACCCTGTAGCACATTTGCATCTTTTACCAGATGATTTTCTACACAATGGGATTGAATTGGGTAGTTTATTGCAGTTAATAAGCCAATACCATTTACTGTGAAAAATACTATACTTGAGAAATTCGTGTGGACGAGACAGATTAAGCGGACTGGCCCTCAAAATTATTTTGTTGTTATTATTTATATATTTATTATTTAGTGTCGTCCTAACTTTTGTTAATGAAGCTTAAAATGGCGTACAAATGGGATATTCGACAATTAGTTTTAACGTTCTTTTGGGGGAGCCTTCGGCCCCGCCTGGTGTCACAACCCCCCCCTCCCCCGAAAACTTTTTCTGGGTACTACCTTGGGGTATACAATTTAATCATCATTGCACGTCATGGATGACGACATGAAATCAACCTAGTGCCAATAGTCCATTGAAGGAAACGCATTGGCACGTTTGCAAATAATTTCAAATTTTGCGCCTGTTGGCATTCGATTGGCAGCACTTCATTTTTTGAAAGAGCTCGCTATTTAGTCTTTGAATTCGTGAAAGGTTTCTTCAAAATAAAAATTGGTATAACTGAAGAAAAATAAGTATTGTCGAGAGTATTGTCTATGTCACATTTTGACACAATCGTTAAACTCGGTTCCTCACAATTTTTATAATATAAAAGGCTTTAAAGAGCAAGTTATTTTTAGAAACATCACCAGAAAATTATGCTAAACCAATTCAGGCTCTATCTTTTATAGATCCTATTGACGACACTCGACTTCTCTAGGAATGCAATAAGTTTTCCTCGGGTTCAACAAATATCGAGAACATCCTAAATGTAATGAAGCAATAAAGTGCCTTCTTCACCTGATCTAAACGTAAAGATAGAGATCGTTCATATTCATCGCCAGTGTTATGTTTCATGTTTACAGAAAATAATTGTCGATTTATAAACTAACAAATTACTGAATACTATTCCAATAATCTTGTGAACGTCCACTGTTACAGGTGCGTACATGATAAAATACAAATAATTCGGTAATTTGTCGCAATAAATCAAATGCTATTATAACCTGATTTGTTAATTATGAAACAACTAATTATGTGATGTAAATCAAATAAACTCTCTGTATAGCGAGTGAACTGATTCTGTGATATAACGTGATCGTTACGTATAAGGAAATGTTGGGACATAGCTAGGAGCATGAAAAATGTCAATTCCGAGGAAACCAGTTCTCCTGTTGGGATTTGTCGTTATAATCACATTTGGGAAGAATTCAATCAAATGATTGAATTAACCATCATGTCATGAGTGAAATTCAAAGTAAAAACATTTTCCGGATATACAAAAATATATTATTGAAAATAAAAACTCCTAAAGGAGTAAACATTAGGCCCAGACAAAGAAATGTTTTGCTCGGAAGAAATGTTGCTTCCTTCCCCAGAAGGAAAATGTATGAATAATGGAACACTTTCAATGGGTACACCCAAACAATTTCGAAAAAAATCAATTTTTGACTAGTCTGGTCATTAACTGATTGACATTGGTGACAATCTCATGACAACCAATCCACAGATATTTGCAGAATGATATTCAGGAACTGTTTTTTTTTGTGAAGAGAATGGAGTTCAAACAATTACTTTTTTTGGCTTTTTTTTCTCTCCTAACTGATTTCTATGTTTGTTTTGCGCGAAATTGGCAGAGGAGTAGCTGTTTTAGATGAACCCTTTCTTTCATATATTTTTTTTTATTTGGTTCGGAAGAGAATAAGCCAAAAAATAGCAATTTAAACTTCATTCTCTCCACGAACATTTCCTGGTGAATCAAAATATACCCTTTTCTGAGATATGTAACAAGAAAATGATAGCACAAGTGCAACGATGAAACATTTTGCCACTAAATATACTTACTTATTTCATTTCAGTACATTTTTTTCAGTAAATGTAAAAACTCTATTCCTCGTGTTTTGACGTGAACACCCTGTGATTGAAAGCATTCGATCACTTCATTCCCGACGTCGTAATCCGATTTTCTGCGAACCCTTGCCAACATTTCGTACAATATTCATAAAGACATAATCAGATATACGTTCCGAATGCAATGGTGCAAGAACCTTTTGCATACAAAAGCTCAGTTCAGCCGTTTTCATGTAATATTCAACATCTGCACCATGTGCACTCTAACCCTTGCGCAAAATATGAAAAGATTGAATAATTAGTGTGGCAGACTTTTGAAAGGTGATCGATAATATTCTTGCCGAAATAATCTGTACCAGGGGACTTTTGTTATTGAATTCAGCTATATAAAAGGTAACAAAGACTGGGTATTCCTGTTGTTGACCTTCGATATTGGTGGCAATGATAATTATTTTTGTTCATTCCAAAACATAATATTGGGGAAAAAAACCTCTACGGAAGTTTATTTAGAATATCAAGGTATTGAAGATGCCAACAATTTTAGCATTATATTGATCAGCATGAAATTGGAAGATTCAAGCGGAATTCTCACGTAATTAGCAGGAAATTTTTATTGAGTATTGGGTGTTAAGAGAGGTGACTTTGAGAGTTGTGGAAATTTATCGAATTCATCTCCATTGTCCCATAATTGATTTCAATCTTCAAAATGGAAAAAAAAAACTGAAAATTTTATAGTCTCCACTAAAATATTTATTTTTCTGAATTCCATGATGATTTTGTTTTTGAAGTGGACAAATCCGAATGAAAGAATTGAAATAGAGATCTCTGGTACTATAGACCTATAGACAATTGTATATATTTTCCAAATAAATGACATGGAAAATATCATCGACAATGACAAAATGTTGAAACATTTAGTCTGATAAGTTTGAAGAACCGTGCACGTCAAATGGGATTAACAGTGAAAGTAACGGAAAACAGAAAATTGTTGAAATTGAAAACACAGAAAAAAGTTTTGGTGTTATAGGAACTGGAGATACTCGATAGAAAATATTAGAAATTCACTTCATTCCTTGGCATAATTTCATTCGATTTCAGGAATATAAAATATAACTTTGGTTGCGTTTGATGTCCCAACACATATCAGGGAGATCATTGAATTAAATCAAGTGAATATGTTTCCACTCATGTGAATTCAATATAGTTAAAATATAAAACATATCGGAATGAGTTATAGTATTCTTTCAAGGGAATAATCTATGAATATGATATTTCCCATGGAATATGGAAAATGCGTGTTCAACATTTACTTAAATCTGTTTTTTATTGAATTACAATATTCTGGATAATGTATTATTGATAATCCTATATTTTTCACTCTTCTGAAAAAAAACCATCATAAAAAGTATTTTTGAAGGTACTGCTATGTATTTGTAGAAAAAACAAAAAAAAATGACAGAAAATGATCAAATTCATCATAACTATATGAAGTTGGGATACACCCCGAGGAACTATTCGCTTGTAAAATTTTCAACCTCTGCTGAAAATATTCGAACTAAATGTTTCAATTATTCGTGAGAAAACTAATGGTATAGTCTGAATCGAAATCTTCTCAATGATTTCAATAACTTGAACATCAAAATAAACACAATTGTAATTGACGAGCGCTTCTTTAACCAATTTGGCATCATCAGGAGATAAACTCATTTACAGTCTCTCCTGAATTCTTTGCGTGTTTCTGTTACAATTTTTTGTGTGGTATTTCATTATGATTAATAAAATAATATGTATATTCTGTTATTCATATGTTATCCTAGTAAGGAAAGGGATGATACAAGGGAATCCACATTTTACTATCGTAAAAAACCTCTCCTAATCTACCATTTATATTGTCCGCGTAGAGTTTCTGGAGGAATTTTAGTGACTTTCCCGATAAAATCTGCCCTTTCTCATGGCCGGATAAATGAACAAGCGTAACATAAGGAAAAAGTCTTGACGTTCAATTTTATCTCGGAACAAAACTGCCACTGGTTATATTCATCTTATCGTTAATTAATTGTCGGATTCATTTCATCTGTGATGGTGCATATTCCCCACTAAAAGCTTGCTGACGTTTTGATTGATACATGTGATGTTCACTCCGTACAAGATTCTGAATGGGAGAAAAAGCACTGGATAGAATCAATTTTGTACCGTTGAACTGCTGTTGGAGATATGAGAGGTTTGATATCTTCATCTCGCCTGTGCTTATTAAAAAAGGTATAGAATTTTATTATTGCTATCGTTAGCAAACGAAGTATGTTCGAATCCAATATGACAAATGACAACTGATAATCAGAAACTCGGAGGCACGGTCGACTTTTTGAATTTTTCCTTCTTTGAATTACTAATTGCATTCAGTTCAACAGGATTTACATGGCAAATAATAACACTAGCTCACTCGCTATTGGTTGCTTGCACTCATTAAATGAACTCATATATCAAACACCCTCCTACATACACAATACTTGAAATTCATTCTGATTTCAGTTTTCGAATCATTTCCTTTTCCGGAAGGAAACCAATTTTATTGAAATATCCAAATCACGAAAATAATTATTAACTCATACACATTAAATTCACACCATGCCGTTAGTGAATGAATACGAGATCGCTTCTTCTCAATCAGATGAAATCATAGTGGGAAAACGAAATTCCAAAGAGAAAATTCGAACAGAACCATTTCAAACGGTTCCCCCGGTATGATATCATATCAGAGGAATGTGTTTTTCAATCATAATGCTTATTACTATGAGGCATATCAGCCCCCAAAAGACATTTGACTTTAAATTTTTTTTGTTTTCTTCGGATCTTCTTCAATAAAGTTGTGAAAACTATTATTTAATCAATGTTTGATTCCTGCAATTGAGCTGCAATGATATGACGTAACTCACTTCCTGGCTCACTTTCATAATTTGTTTTCAGAGTTTTCCATGAGAGTGAAAAAAAAGTTTAATTTGTAGCTGGCCTTCATCAATAAAGTATCACGATTTTCAAATTTTATTGCTTTATATAATGATATATTTACCCATTTTTCACACTCGACTGATTTCATTGAATATGTGTGTGAGACCTTCACTGGTTCAAGTCACATATTTTTGTCCTAGAAACAAACTCGTCATATCGAAATTTAATTAGCCTAGGTATGCTATTTTATTGTAATATGACATTCGAACATTCCTTTTCAAGCGATATCAATAAATTTGTTTTTTAAATCGATTGTCGAAACACCAACAGTGGCATTCATCAAGAGAAGAATCAAAATAGTTTTTTGATCAAATATTAGCGACTTTTAATTTTGTTCCATTTCCAGAGATCTATTTGAAACCTTTGCCCAAGTCTATGGTGTGTGTGGTGTGGAATAAGGAATATGCATAACTTCTGAATTTGTGTCGAGTATTTTTCCTTGAATCTATGTTATCGTCATATTATGATAATTAATAAAAAATAGCTCATGCAGAACTTACTTCTGACTAATTCACACTGAGCTGTCTGATAATTCATCATAATAACATTGAAATGATCTTCAGAACAATATAAACACGATTTGGGAGATATATTATCCCTTCTCATTATCTTACACCATTTTCTATCGTACTTTCGCATCGCTTGAGATACGAAGAAACACCTAAAATGGGTATTCCTGGAGTGTTTTTGCACTTCTATACCATACAATACAAAAGTTAGAAGATGTAGGCTTTTTTCATGATCGGTATATCAATGGAAACTGAAACGCTTATGGTAAACAAACATGGGAAACCTCACTTGACATCATGTAAAGCGCGCGCTAAATGATTGTGTTTCAACTGCTCAAATTTACTGTTTTGAATTTTACTTTGAAGCCTATTCATATATTTTTTTGCCGTGAATATGTAAATGATTAATTTATGACATAAATCATACATATTCTCCATCGACTCTCTAAGGGCCAGTTGTTCAGCCCAAGATGATTCTTGGATTATTATAATAATTCATCAACTTGTGTTAATTTTTCTACTATCAATATATCCGTAGTTTAGGATTATTCTAGCAATCAGTTCTTTGTAGAAAACAAGTAGTTGATCCCCAATTGAACTGAACGATTCTCCCAAGAGTGGAATACGATGTCAATTACCTGGTCCGTATTCATCGTCAATTTCCATGGAAAAAAAATCAATTTGTATTCTGAGAGACACGGCATCATGCCTGTTGGAAATGTTACCATCACAATCCATACGAACCTATTGTTATTTATAATTTATTCAAATCGATTCGCAACTCAACGAGAACAATTTTCTCATTTAAATTATTAATTAGGATAAATAGACTTCGGACGACCTTCCCGACGACTCTACGGAGAATTTCATGAATTTTCCTTTGTCTCACATTTTTCTTACACATTATCGACAAGTGTCTAATTGAGAGCGATTACTTCAGGCGTGTCTGGAGTTATCTCATAACTTGGCCAACTTGATGTGTCAATTATACAACGAGGAATGGTTGTGAGTCAATCTCTCCGTATTTTCAGCCTCAAATCAGTTTCGCGCTGGAGACACTTTGTTATGAATCCTTTTTTATATCGTCGAGTTTTTTATCTTTCCTTTTACATGAATGGGGAATTTTGACGTGTCCAGACAACGAGAAGTGGTTGAAATGATAACACCCTTCTCGACACGCTTATTTTGAGTTACGACGGTAAACTTTCAAAGACATGACTTGAGAAAGTTGATTGATAGTTCGAGGATATATAATCAATACTGCACAGTGTTCACTGTCTGCTCAAAATAGTAGAAGTTCTTTCGACAGCAATTTCAAAATCATCTAAAACTGCTAGAAACAAGAGTCCTGATTGTAAAATCAAATTCTCAGCAAAGAGAACAATAGTACGAATTCCATCGAAACAATTGAAGGACTTTTCATGTTTTTCGAAAGGTGAATCATTCATAAAATTTGAGAGGCTATCAGGAACTCAATCTCTTGCTTGAATTTGTTGAACCTTTTTGAGTGCTCTGCCACATTTCTTTTGAAGCATGTTTCGGTATTTGTCGTGAAGTGAAGGTGGAAAAATATAGGCTATAATAATAAAAGGAGTATTATAATATTAACATATATTTTGCAAGTTCCACTCTTGGCCACTTGACACTTCTTTTGTAATGAAAAAATCAATCAGTGCTTAGGCCAGATCAGATGAAAAAAGTTTCAATAACAGTAAACACAAAAAACAGAAAATACTTTTGGAAAAATGAATATTCTTCAACACCATAATACACGCGGTATTAGCCAGGATGATTGTTATTTTCTGACATGTGTTAGTCCATCAAGAGATCAGTCAAGCAATAAACTATTCTATTGCTTAGCAACCGAACTGAGTTCACTTGAACTGAAGATGAACCTGATTTGTACAAGTGGGCCCAGATTATTTGATTCATAACCAGGCTTCAGGTGTGCTCATTGACTATGAGAGATATAAACATTCAATTTTGCTGAGTGAGTCCAACAAAAATCACCATACTACCGTCCTGGAACCGGAAAGACGTTATTAAGTCAGTGGAATCGACTTAACCGAAGAAAATTGAGTTCACATTAATGATAATTCAGCTTTCCTTACGGCATACCAATTTTTTTGGGTTTAAATGTCTCTCGATATATTCTTGTTTATACTTTAGAATTCGTGTTATTGTAAAAAAGTTCTCAATATTCATTCTGCAATGAAAAAAAACCAAAAACATATTTTTTTTTTGTGACATCCATTTGGCTATGGGCGAAGTTAAAGACGTTCGGGATGGCTTAAAAGTTTTTGAGCTTTCATCATGTTTAGGAAATATCTGATAACTTCTCCAATAATAATGCAGGGTGTTCCTTAATGATATGCGAATATTCAAGGGTGTGAATCTACATGAGAAATCAATGAAAGTATCACCACTTTTGTTCGGATTTGAAGGCCGCCGTTTTTTTGGAATCCCTTCCTGACCTTTGGCTAGCGCGAGTGGCTAGCTTCTTCAGAGGCTCATACGTCTTGTGTTCGACTCCGATGACTGGGTGTTACGACTTTGTAATATGGATTCAGGTAGTTTGGAGAGCTAATTACTTTTTACTTTCAATCAGCACTCCCTGAATCCATATAAATATGCTTGACAAAGTCAAAATGTCTGTGACGAAAATACGACGTGTTAATGTTAAGAAAAAGGTCAAAAATATCGAAGTTAATGACCGAACGCATGGCACTGTTGAATTGAAGAATTCGAAAAATGTGCAGCTTCATTCAATGTCCGTGCCTACTGAAGTAGGTACTAGGAGGATTTCTTGGTCACGAATTGAACGAGGATGAATTCCATTTAAGGAAAATCAATTCAATTCACCTAGCCATTCATTGAAAAATAAATACTTTAATCAACTGTCACTGCTTAATATGATTGAAATATTCTGAATGTTTTCGAAAAGATTAAATAATTTCCATTTTTTTTTAAATTTTTAATTTCTCGTATATTGGTAACGGCACATTTTTCGACTATAGTTCATAGATCAACTTATCATTATATTTTCATATATTTATACCATTGAATTTTCGCATATCATCGAGGAACACTCTGTACATATGTTACACAATTTTTTTCAAGAAAAATGTGGTTGACAATGTTCCTTGCTGAATGTTAAATGGTTCGGCCTTCCATTGTCTATATTATTAACTCCATTGAAACCTGTTGCTAAGAGCGAAAGGATAAAAATATAAATCAAGTGAGAAAATCAAATCAAAATCAAATTTTTTTGGTCAATGATGAAATTGAGGATTGATTTATCAAAGAAAATAATGTTGTTACAAAAAATCGAGATATCGAATATTAAATATAAGTCAAAAACAAATTTATGTAAAGAAATGAGTGAAATAATATTGTGACAAGAAAAATTAAGGTATCGAATGTGAAATACTAGTCAAAAAATGTAAATAAAGAAATAAATGAAATATTATGAAAAAATGTTGAAATCAAGTTTCAAGTTGAGTGTAAGTACTCAAAAAAATTATTTTTGGCTCATATTTACCATTCGATATCTCGATTTCTTAAAGAATAATATTTTCTTTTGATCAGTCAATCCTCAATTTCATTATTGACCAAAAAAAAAATGTATATTGATTTTCTAACTTGATTTGTGTTCTTATCCTTTCGCTCTTAGCAAAATGCTTCTATAGAGTTGAAAATATAGACAATAGAAGTCCGAACCATTACCATTCAAATAAGAGGAACCCCGTCGTGCGAAATTCAACCAAAAATCGTCATCTCTTATTTCCAATTCTTATATGCCGTTATTCGCTCATTTATCGCCGAGATATTCACTCTGGCAACTCGCTATCTCACAGAGCACAAAAGGCCCTCGACCGGACATCTGCTCGGCAACAATCTCCCCTGGGAGCAACCCTTCCACTCCCACGCAGACCGTCGAAAATTCACAAAAACGAGACGTTTTCTGTAAACTCCGCAACAATGACCGCAAACGACCGCTTCTGTTCGGCTAATCCCTTGCAATTGTCCGCAGATACGGCGATAAGACGTACTGATGAATAATGCTTCATGCTCCGATAGAGACCGGTGAAATATCGCCATCCGATATTGTTACTTTTCGAATGTTTTCTCTTTTGAGGCATGAACAGGGCGGTCCCGAAATAAGGTCCTCGAGTAGGTATGTAGATTCAGTTATTTTGATTAGATAGATAGATATGTCATCCAAAATTTGTTCCGTAGTTTTCTAGGTTTGTAACCTACCACAATCTGAGCAAATAAGAAATGATATTGGAATCTATACAAGTGTAGAAGGGCAGATTTTCAATCTACCCCTTAAAGTTGCTATGTTCTGATAATTTTGAACCGCCTATCTGTCTATTCCTGATGTACATCTTGTGTTCACTCTTCCGCACTTCCAATCCAAAATGTTCAGTGGTAATAATTCGATCTTCCGTTGCATATTCCGATGTAGAAAACGAATAAAGGATTTTTGCGATGACTAAAGCAGCTCGTGAACTGTTCTCGAACAGACAGACCATTGTGTATTTTTTTCCCTCAGTTGAGACATTGTAATATTTCAATAGACTTGCTGATATTGTGAAATTCCAACTATCATAATTGAAAATGAATCTAAAAATTATCTTCGATAAATTGGAAGTTTGTCAAAGTTGAATTGATTTTTCCTTCCACAGCACATACATCTCTTTTAGGGAGTATGGCGTCCAAGGTCTGTTTTGAAAAAGAACCATAGTGTGAATTTCTGTGGGGTTAACACTTGCTCTTGGTAGAAATCAATTTGCATCTGCTAGCAGGCTAGCAGCGAGTGTCCCTTACCCATAACAGAGCTAGTTGTGGTTATAATTAATTGGCGCCCAACGTGGGGCCCAGTTCTCGAACAGTTAGCGAACAGTTCCATAGCAGTACGCAAACTTCACAAAATTAGCTCGAAATCCGAACCTCGAGGAATTGCAAGGTTGAGCTGTTTACGATTCCTGTTCACTTCTTGGTGTGGACGTGTAGCTCGCGTGCAGCTCTCAAACAGTTCGCAAACGGTTCCAGAACATCAACTTTGGTCTGGACAGGCCTTAACAGTCAATGAGATAAATTCGTTATAGCTAGGAAGATTTTTAATATGTAAAAAATGGCAAAAACTCGCGGTGTTGCTACGAGCCAACAGCAACGAGTCATTGTATTGCACAATTTCGACAGTCGATTGTGGTTAATTTTTTCATCAGTTTTGCATTCAGTTCTCTTGAAAAAAGCAGTAATTTTTATTATCAAACATTTACTTCATAACTAATTCGTTGTGTTAAGGTAGGCGTCCATAGGAACGCATCGTAGGTATCGTACGGATCGTATGAAACGGATTTTAGAATTATTAGTATAGTTAGTTATGTATATGCGTCCACTGACCGGCAGCGGACGGATCGCACGTATCGGTTCGTCGGTAATGCCGATGAAATTGATCGAAGGGGCAACTTTTCCGACTGGTGCGGATGATGTCATGCGGATTGCCGATAAGTGGACTCATGTCACAATAGGTAGTCACTGGTCGCCTCACAGATCATTTGAATTTTGTTACATTTCGACACTAATACACACACGTGCTTTAATAATTATAGTTGTTATTACGCATATCATGGAGCAAATCAGTGAATAGTGTATGATATTCTCCAAATTGTGATCTTTTTTTGAATATATCATGTATCCACATTCAATGTCTTCTCTTATTTCCCTCCTTTCTTCTTCATCTAATAACAAAGCAATAATGACAAGTTCTTCATCACTTTCCATGATCGGAAACATTACACACTGTAATGTTTCCGATCGTCCACTCACAACGAAAATGCGAATGTTACTTAAAAGCCGACCGTCGCATCGGCAATCCGATCGCTACGGATACAGTGGACGCACTACCACAAATCGATCCGTTTTATACGATCCGTACGATACGTACGATGCATACCTATGGACGCGTACCTTTAATGTGCATTGTGGGGTGAAAATTGTAAAACATCTGAAATTTCAAGAAATGGTAACAGCCTTGTTACTACTGCATTTTCAACGATAATGTGCAAATGGAGGTCCATTGCTTCCACTTACTGCTATAAATATTAATATTTACACCCCATTTTTTAAATAGGACGCGAGATTATTCTGACCCTTAATGATCCGTTTTACGCATTTTTTTGATTGAAAACACTAATTTCCATAAAGAAATGCGGCTTTTATTTAGCATTAAGGAGAACAACAGATCCCAGCCCTTGACCAATATTCCAGTGCTGGAAAATGTTCACCTCAGCTGTCACATGACGAAATTTACATGTTTCTGTTGTTTTAAATGAATAGTACATTTTTTGTTCGAAGAAGTAGTGTTTTCGATTAAAAAAATCTGTGAAACGGATCACTGAGGGTGTGCACATTGTGCTGATGAAAAATAAGGAGGCATTTCAAGTGTTATTTTGCCGCAGAAACGTGTACTAGAAAATCCCATTTTTCACCCAGAAATTGACCCGTATCTCCGAAACTAATTGAGCGACGAAAATTTCATTTGAACTTTTTTATCAGGTGGTCAAAATACGTAAGTTCCCGCAAACCGTTTTCTTCAATCTTCCGATAAACGGAATTCAAAAATAAAGTTTATATGAACTTTTCGTTTTAGAATTCCCCAAAGGATCACCATTTATATTAATTCAACATTGAAATTCTCAAACACATCACTCATAAAATTCTCTGTTTTTGCTCACTATTGTTTCACACGATCAATTTTATTCAGACTTTTTTTGTTGGCACCAATATTATTGTTTCAATATACCCACTCCTTACACGTTCAATATATTATTCAGCATAGATATTGGCACAAAATTGTCCGTGAGAGGTAATCTCACAACAGTATTCCGCTAATTACAATGAGAAGATGAAATATTCATCACGGTAATAAGCGTTCAGTCAAAATGCGCTTGACTGTAATTGGCGAAATAGTTAACTGTAATTTCGCTTCCCATAATGGATTTATCTTCATGTAAATAGGCATCGTATTATGTTACTCAATGAGAGCTCAATTATTAATTTGTCCGTTAATTCTGTTTCATCCCCGAATCTGGGAATTAATTTCGACGGTTTCATATTCTGGATAAAATGGTGTCAATTCTCTGTAATTTCCGTAATTAAAGCGGTTCCGGATGCTGCCATTGATTGCCCTCCAAAAATTGGCACACTGTAAGCTGTATATACGTAGATGAATGAGTGGGATCATCATCAACGTACTGATTGGATATGCATGGTTTGCCATTGTGTCATTGTGTATTTTCCTGGGAAATATAATCATGGAAATTTGCAAGAGTCGATAGGGTGTTCATTTCTTTCATTTTCGAAACAGACCCACTATGGGTATTGTTTTGTAGGGACTACACTGTGCAAAAAAGAAGTTTTCTGTCAGGCACCCATCTTGTTGTAATGAGGATTCTGATTAACAAGATCAAATATCATCCAATTTAGCGAGTTCATTTGTCCATTTTCATTATGAGCATTGCCAAAGCAGGATAAGGAGTTGCCTTATAGTTCAGGAAATGAAGCATTTTGGCTCGCAATTTTTTACCTGAAATTTCCACAGAAGATATGTAATAGCCTCGGTAATAGCTCAAGGATCATTTTCTATATCATGACGCTGTACGTTAGAGCCTTGGGCGGTGGTTGCCACCCCATCACGGGGGTGGACATTTTTTATCACATTTTAACTGTAGGAATCGATGGAAAAAGTAATTCTAAGAAAAAAATGTTTCATACGTTTTTTTCGTAAAAGTAATATTTTTTGAGTTATTCGTAGTTGAAAGTAACAGTTTTTTGCAAATAACTCTAAAACTATGCATTTTATCGAAAAAAATTGTGGAGAGGCAAATTGTTGCTTTTGAAAAAACAAAACAATTACTTTTTGTAATTTTCCTACTACACGTACGAACCGAGATACAGCAAATTAATGCTTAGCTTTTTTCGTCAAATGTATAATTTGGAAGATTTGAAGCGAAATAACGAGAAAAATTTGCATTTTTCGGAGAAAGCTCATAGAATCTTTTTCAAAGTATTCAATTGAAGCTTTCGAACAAATGAAAAAATATCTTCCTAGCATGAAAATTGCCCGACTTTTGATCAAAATAAGATCTGTACCCGCTTTTTTCCACTAAAAAAATCTGTGAAAACAACCTCCAAAGTACCCCCTAACTAAAATTGATCGCCACCCGTCTGTGATTCTCTGTATATATGTACTATTAATACACCCACGGAGTTTAACCAATTTGGAATGCCTAATTTTTGAAAAATTGGAGTTCAAAGAGAAAACGATTTTTTTCAATCTCGTGTTTTTAACCCTTTTCTTATAAATATCTCCCAAAATACTGAAGAGTCGAAAAAAACGATTCAGTACTCAACTGTAGCTTTTTTAATGACATGAATTTCCCTGTGTGTAGATTTTTTGTGAAGTTAATATTTGGCGATATATAGCCGTTTAACACCTACATTTACGACCGAACATCACCTTAGTCAAGCGCTTTAAACTCTCCCCATTAAAAAATTAAGGGATCTTAAGTAATTTGATTCACATGGTCTAGCCTTCCTGAAAAAAAAATTTATATCACCTAAAATGAAGGAGCTATGCTTAAAAAACCGGTCAATTTTTTTTTGAAAAATTTGAATTACCCGCTTCGGAGCGTAGTGATCTTCATAACCGGTATATTCGGCCGTTATACGTCATATGTTCCACTTTTTTCATTCATATTGGAAGACAGAGTAGAAGAAAAATCTGCTCGCGTGTGTGAGTGTATATTTCGTTGATTTCTCACCAGTGTTTTCTAAAGTTCGAAGACATTATAACAAGGGTAGGTTGAAAGATTATGAAATTGTATCCTAAAACATGAAACAATCATTATTCAACTATTTTCACCCATATTTAGGTTTTTAATGTTATTTTGTGATTTTTTACAATTAGGGGTAGTTTTCACCCCTAAAAAACAAAAAAGCGTACAACGGCACAATATAGAAAATGAACTGGAGGGTGTAATAAGCCTAATTCAAAATTTTTGTACAAATCGGTGCTGGACGAAAAAATTGAAACCAAAAAAGCAAGCTTTCTCATTCACAGAATTTCAGCACAAATATTCATTCGTAAGTCCTTTTGTTCAGGTGTTAGGTTTTTCGATGCCACTTCTGGAGAAATCCTCCACGTTTAAATGCTCGTGCAAAACCCCAATAATGATTGAATATCATAATCTTTGTAACGAATACTCAATCGACAATATCTTCTGGTCAATCTTCGATTTCTCCAAGGATTATTGGTTCATAATAAAATGACGACAATGGGATAACGAGAATCACAAAAGAAACAAACATAAAGATATTTTTTCTGACATTGACATCGACACAAAAAAGAATAAAAACAAATCACGTTTCTCAATGTTCAATTTCGATTTGCTATTTCTCGTTTTCCTGTAACATGACAATTGTCTCTCTCGATGATTTATTTCAAATTGTCTGCAGATATTTCTACCTAGTTCTGCGAATTTTTAATTTGCTAAGGTCAGCGGTGGTTGAGAGGTAGGTAGGCTTGTCGAGATTGATTCAATTCGATTCATGATCTCTCGTAGGTGTAATCGTGATCTTGATGTTTGTAACAATACCATAATTATAACAGAAGTTATTGTTCTAACCTCATTCGCCTCTCCACGTGTGGAGAATATGGGAAGGTAATCAGATTTATCGCATTGAACTTCTGCGAAGGAATGTACCAAAACACCACTTTATACACGTGCAGTTTCATATTCTGATTGTTATTGTGTGTTGTCTCAGAATAATTTCGATAAATTCTGTCTTTAATTGACAGCTACTTTTGAAGTGGCTAATCAAACACATACGGAATCATTGATATCGTTCCTGTAAGCATAATTCATATATAATTCTAATGGGCTATCTTCATCAAATCTAGGAAAATTGAAGATATTGAACTAATTTCCAGATAAATATCTTCCGAGATTATTATCACTTTTTGAGATCATATTTAGCTGGGGTTAGGTCGAATAACTGAAACCACTATTATCTTGTTGCCGACCTTTCAACTTTTATAAAGTTATCCTCAGTTGTGACTATAATGAATAATAAGAGGTCAAGATTGAGTGAATTGGTATATATTTGAAATTAAATTGGCACCAAAAAGGTAAAATGATGCATAAACAACAATTTCAAAATGTAGGAAACGGTCAAACTCACACATTTCCGTTTTTTTTTGCCTATTAAAATTAAAATGAAAGAACATTCACGTAAAATGAAAAATTACTAGTTTTCAATACTGAAATATATGAAGTATTTCTGACCGGTGAAAGGTTCACTGTGTGAGCGAAAATTGAATATATAACAGGAACTCACTTCCTTTCTGCACCTAAATAGATTTTTTTCAAACAACAAGAATTGAAAAAATGAAATTTGTTTGATGTAGTAGATTGGAACGATCTAAATAATAATAAAACAACGTTCAATTGAAATCATATAGTCTTATTGTATCTGCCACTCTCCTTTTTTTCAGAAAGATTAAATTTAGAATCATTTTGAAGAATCCGAAACAATACCCAGTGCGACATTTTTTTCTCTAAAAATATAATGGATCATCTGCTTTAGTTAAATCATTGTGTTAATGTACTCATAGATCAATTCTACAATTTACATTTTGATATGATATCATTCGCAAAACGTTCAACAACTCGAGATATTTCGTAAATCTTGTTTTCGTCTTTGAACTGATATTATTTATTATACATGAACTCTTCGTACTAGGACCAATAAATCGACGTAAAATGTTAGTAATTTGAAATGAAACATCACTTTCTGCAACTTTTTTCGTCGGGGCTTCCCGCCACTGTCGGAATTATAACGAATGTGATAAAGGTGAGGTATTGTTTACAATAGTTTTACGATTGTCGAAAGATCACCTATCAGCTTGTATCTAACGGAATTTGTGCCAATTAAAATCATATTCTTTCCACTAGACTGAAACGTATATTCTGAAGGTCAAGAACTTTGGCCATCTGAACTGTTTTCCAGCTCACAGGAAATAGACATTCGTTAAGCTCAAAAGTATATAATATTTATCAATATAAAAGACAACTAATAGTTGAAGTATTAGTATCGTGACAAATATATAAAATCGCATTCACTGGTTTCTCCTTCAGATCTCCGTTTCAATGGCGTGTTCCAAAGATTTCCTTGTTCGTTTTGTCACTGATCACCTATCTCTCCTTCAGAGCTGCATTTTTTATGAGGTACGTCGTTGATTTCCTACAAAGTTTTTCGCTATCAATTTATCGATCTTTCAGCTCGAACTTATTGCTGATTGTTATCTATTAGATCTCAATTAATTTCAGTACTATATTACACGTTTCCCAATGAATATAAATCGGATAATAACAATACTTTATCGTTGTTCTGATGAATGTGTAATGGATACAAAGGAACTAAATCTTGTATGCAAATGGATTGCACCTTGAAAGTTATGCAGCGATTCACATTTTTCGACCTCACTTTGATTTATGTGAAATATGTGAGTTCCAGAAGGAACTCCCCGTAAGCTGTCTCGTTAGTGGTTGATGGTTGGCATTTAGGAGGAATAGGGAATGCGAATAGTTCTAACTAAGATGCTTAGGAAACCCTGGTGTATCTACTTATACCTGAATAATTTTGGGATAAACTTGGCGAAAACCGATTGCTTGATTTCTGAGATCGCAAAAGCTCCAGATCGCTATTGTAGATGGCGATCAGTCATATACCATATGAAGCTTGATTTTCAGTAGAGAGGAATGTGCAACCGAAAATTCTACCACTGTTTATTATCTGCCTACTGAGATTTTGACAGCCCTGACAGCCAATCAAATGCGTTTCAGAAAACGTGCATGTAACGTGGAAATCTACCGTTAACAACCTGTCAATACTGTCACCTGCTACCTCTACAAGTTTTTTGTGTTTGTTAGACTAGACTTTCATTCCGAGAAAATTTACTTTGCCCATTCACCTGAGAATGTACGACAAAGTTCGTGCTAGTGTATTGAAAGTGATAGACTGTCTTGGAATTGGGGATACACACATCAATTATGCAACGGTTCAAAATACGTATCACATCGATATTTCCTTCATTTAAACAAAACCTTGTTTTCAATATCTCATTGATAAGAGCTACAAATGTTTCCTCCTCGATATAAGACTTTCGCTCAAGCTGAAACGAATAAAATTAGCTACAACGCTACATTCATGTTATTATTTTGGGGCGATTTGTTTTGTACTGACAAAACCGACATTTGACAGATTTTCGAAAATGCTCATATAACGCCCCCTATACAAAAATTAGAAATCTTTTGTAATCGTCGATTGTTTTTCGTCAAAAAATTCTAAACAATATCGAATCACTAGATACACCAGGGTTTCCTAGGCACCTTAGTTCTAACTTATTATTATAAATCAACCATATTTGAATCTGTCAGAAAGCAGAGGTTATTGAGAATATGAAAACGCAAATGGAGTTGAAAAAATCATCAGTCATATTGAATAAAATGTATTCGAGGATACTTATTTGGGAGAGCGAACATACTATTACAAATTCTTTCGCCTTAGCGTAGATGATTGCCTGTCTTCGGGAGTTTGGGTGAAAATTGAAGGTCAAACTGAAAATATACCTGTGTGAAAACTGTTCTCACGATGTGAAAAAGAATATCACTTCTCCATGATTTCCCTAGTGAACATCGTTTGAACCAAGGGACACTGAACGTTCTCAACAATTCTCGTTGAGACAGCACAGCCGAAAGCGAATCCTTCCGATTAAATATATCTATCAACACAAACGTAGTATAAGAGAACTATCAACATTTAGCGATTCAGAAGCATTGGCAGTTAATCAGAAGCAGTATAGTATTTTTCAGAGTAAATGGTATTGGCTTATTAACTGCAATAAACTACCTGATTCAATCCCATTGTGTAGAAAATCATCTGGTAAAAGATGCAAATGTGCTACAGGGTCGAACTTAAGAAATTTGAATTTTGCATAATGTAGGAGATATACAAGTAATTTATTTAAATGTTACAATTCTATTCTATATTTAGTTCAGTGTCGCTATCGCTATCCTCATCTAAATTAATTATAATTGGCGCAATTGATTTTACAGAAAGGTACGAGTTTTCAACATTTATAACATGACCAACAGAACTTTTCCAACTCTCGGTAGGAATGTCATTCATACAGTTCCTAATTAATTCTACCACACTACCACTTTAAGTTGGAGAAGTATTTTTTCCGCACACGCTCGATTTAAGTTGGTTCCACTAAGCTCTATGGGATTGAACACGCAGTAGTAAGGAGGTAGTCGTAACACTGTATGTCCCAATTCTTCTGCAATTGTATCACAAACATACGTTTTTTTGAAGAAAATGACTGCAGCACTTGTAAAAGTTCTTTTTTTGTATAATTTTCCTCAAAATATATGTCATTTGCAGCCATGAAGTTTTGAATCTCCAATTTCGTATTCTTTGAGCCAGGAATTTTTTGCAATTGTCGACTATGATAGCTTGCGTTGTCCATTACTATAACGCTGTTTGGCGGAATGTTGGGTAACAGACAATTTTTAAACCAATCTTCAAAAAGCTCTGCTGTCGTATCTCCGTGATAATCAACACAATAGTCCTTAATATTTTTGGCAGAAAGCCACATAGCGTTTGGGATCCAACCAATTTCTGATCCTGCATGTACTATTGTGATTCTGTGTGTGTGTGTGTGTGTCAAACCACGTTTCGTCGAGGTAGAGTATTGGCCGATTTTCAGACCGGTATTTTCTTATTGACGTTATATATTCAGAACGCCAGTTTATTAAACGTGTGGATTCCATTATTACTTGTCTCTTGTTAATTTTGCGATATTTAAAGCCCATTGCAGACAGAGCTCGCCAAAGAGTAGTGAGGCCACAGTTCATGTGAGTTTCGTCATTGGTGAGCCGCTGTTTCAGACTTTTGATTGTAGGGACACGCTGCTCATCGTACATAGTGTAGATTTTTCGCCTTATCAAATCTTTTTCCCAGTCGTCTAGACTTTTTGTGACCCCGGAATCTTTACGCTTTTTTCTTGATTCCATGGAATTTTCAACAATTCGTCTAACTGAAGTAAGAGCCACTTTCGTCAAATTACTGCTTACTTTTGCTGCAGCACCCGCGTTATATCCTTGCTGAAGTAACGAACTATATACATTTTTTATAATGATTTTCGCGTCACAAGATAAGTGATTCTTCTTTAACGAACCACTGGAAGAAGCCCTATTACTTTTTATCCACGGACGCCACATACTGCCTATTCTGTACGTTGGGGTATAAAATCTTTGCTATTAATGTCTGTAATAACAAATAAATGTTATAAAATTATTGCACGCCGTAACACAAGTGAACACTTCCAATGGAATACAAAGACTAAAATGAACAAGAAGTGTAAGCTGTAATCCTCTACAATCCCTCTCTGAGAAACAATATTACCTGAATCCGGACCTTTTACATTTATGATATGCATCTCGGATTTTACAACTTGAGGGTCTAATTGGTTTTATTATAATCCTTCAGTCAATACCATTTATTGTGAAAACCACTATACTATACTACTATAATGAGAAATCCAGCTATATTGAAGTGATTGAGGACGACTGACTGACTGCCCTGCTGGGTTCACAACAAAATCGTCACTCTGCATTGCAAAACATTTCAATCGAGGGGTAAACCGGTTTGCAAAATGTGTACACCGTAATGCACCCAATTCGAGTAATGCCCATATAACTCTAATAAAGTAATACCCAAAATACACTGTAATGCACCATTATACACCATAATACCTAATAATGAACGGTAATACCCAGTAATACACTCTAATGCACCGTAATACCTGATGTAATACTCACTAATGCATTCTTATTCAATGGTCAAAAGTGGCCAAAATATAAAAGAAAGACAATTCACAAATTTGACATAACAATTTCTACGGAGAATGTTAAAACATAACAATGACCAATCCTACGAATATTTTAAGGTAAATTTCAAAATTTGTGAATGTTCTTCCATTTATATTTTGGTCAATTTTGAAGACAAGATTTACATGAATTACTTTTAAAATGTATCTCAATAAGTGTGCCAAAAATGGACTTTATAGCCCAAGTAGAAAAACCGTTAACATGGCCCAAAGTTTTCAGCACGTAAATGCCTATGGCCCAGAGTTAGTGAGATTCACGGTATGAGTGTGTTTACAGCAGCGCAGATGAAGACAGACGTTCTGTCGAGATATTGGCAATTACAGTATACGTGAGTTTTTTTATGTTAATTTCAACTTCAAGTATTTTTTGTGTTGTTAAAATCAGACATATATGCAGGGTGACTCACGACTCGTTAAGCGTTTATGGAAAACTAATGAAAAGTGAGTTCTGAAAATTTGTACGATTATAAAGTATGTTATAGTCTATCTTTACTATATAATGACAGTTTTCAGATTTTTTAATATGCGACTGGGCACCATTTTGAAAAAGAAAAAAGATTGTAGAATAGGTTTTATATTATTTTATTTATGAGCTATTATTATTCTTAATATTATCTAGGAGTTTCGGCATATTGTATTTAAGCATGAAAAAATGTCGGTTTGTCAAAATTTAAAATTTTTCAACTTTGAGACTTTATATCTTAGCCAATTCAAAAGATATTGAAAAATGGTTTTCATGTCCCTGTCTCAAATTTTTTAGCACAATACAATGGTGTACTAGACTTTTAAATTTTTTTATGAAAAATATTCAAAATTTTTAAAAATTAATAAAAAAATTTAAAAATAATAATGAATTATTTTTTTACCATTGTATTGTGCTTAAAAAATCAGGATAGGAACATGGAAACCGTTTTTCGATTTCTATCAAATGGACAGTGTCTGTCAAATCGAATGTTGGAATTTGCGCTGCAGTGCCGGACTCTGCTGGAGTAGCCAGTTACGTTTTAACGCTTGTGGTGTGTACATATTATGTGGTATTTTGAAGGTTGAAATATTCAAAATGTCAAGTACTGCTAATATGTATTCCTACAGTCTACACAAAAAAAGACTAAATAAACTGCACCTTAAAAAATAAACTTTCGGTTCTTAGTGCGACTCTGTACGAGCAGCCGTGTCTGAGAGATCACGTGTACAATGCATGATAATAATTTGAAGCACTCCTTTGCTGGGATGGACAGATTATAGTCACTGGTTTACACAAAGTGGCAAGAAATATCAAATTGATTATGGTGTAAATTTTAGCCAAAGACGAGGCTAAAGACAGTATCCTTTGAGCTCTTCCCATTATTTTTGTGAACTCATGCCTTATTATATCAAGACTTCTTCAAAGATTTTCATTTACCTCCTGAATTCTCCATATTTTTGCACCAAACTGCCCTATCACAAGGTAATCACACTTTGCTAACAGTGTTGAGATTTTAAGGTTATAACGGTTATTTCAAGTCACGTGGTATTTACGCATGCGTAATTATCCACTAATACACCTGTAATACACCAGTAATACACTAGTGATACACTATAATACACCACTAATGCACCTAATACACCTGTAATACTCACTAATGCACCTTTAATACACAGTAATGCACCAGTAATTCCCTGTAATGCACCTATAATACCCAAATTTTGTACACCTAATGCCCAACCGATTTACCCCTCGATTTCAATTGATATCAAACTTCTGAGAACATATTTCATTTGAGTAGGTACTACTCCGTTACCTCCGTAAGGAAACCAGGCAGATTTCACACGCCTCCAATGAAAACCATGATTTATTTATCGATAATAAACCTATCTTTCAAGCCGTTAATCCGCCACACAATACAAAAAGACGACCTTCAGGAATTCCTACCGGCAATAATTATTATCTTTGGCTCATTAGTTGGGCTTTCATAAAAGTGATGAAACTGCATCTGATAAAAATATAATGAGAATAACTTCACGCGTTGTCGCTGGCATTCAGGTTGATTGAACATTTCAGTGTATTCCATATGCGTGCATTTGAAATATGGCCATTTTTATGAATTATATGCTGATATTATTATGGTTCTCGGTAGTGTAGAGGTCAGCACATTCGCCTCTCAAGCGGAAGGCCGGGGTTCGAATCCTCGCCGGGCCACCGTGCTGGGTAATCGCACATTGAAAGGTAAGGCCTCGTTATCCATGGCTCGCAAAGTTTCGACTTCTGAGGGTTGACGTTCGTCAGCTGGTTAACGAAAATGAACAATTGTGGTGTAAGAGCTGGTGACATGAAACTTAGAACAGTTTCTTTGAAAATCCTTCTACATTATATATGTCTTGGCGCAAGATTGGGCAGTGGAATGCCTGGCTGGCTGCTTGATATTCATAATGCGTGTGGCAGCTGACTGCGACTGTCTTTTTTTTAATTAGATTGAAGATCTGTTTTCTTTAATAACTGATCAAAAATACCAAAAACTCCTGAGAGCGCTAAATTAACTGTTGGTCTTTTTTCAAATAGGTCGAGATGATGATGACCTGTTAGCTGTTAGATTAACTGTTCATTTAAGAAAAAAAAAATCTCTCCAACCATTATTATTTTATCGCATATAAGTTATATTCTGACATGAATATGGAGGAGTCAGAGACAGGCCGTCAATACTTCATTTCCTCTACAGAAATAACAATTTATGTATATAGGATATCTGGATTGGATTTTAGGTGAAAAACATATAAAAATCGAGGGGTTGACCACTGAGGGAAAATGTGTACACTGGAATTCCCGTAAACCAGATTTTCCGGAATTCCTCAGAATCCCTACAAAAAAAATATGTCAATTTGAAGAAATATCGATAGAATTTTATGACTAAATGACGGAAATACTGGGAATTCCGGGAAATTCCGTGGGAATTCCGAGGCAACCCGACGAAATATGAAAGATATATTTCGGAACTTTCAGACAAAAGTTTTTTTTTTAGGATTTCTGAGTGGAACATAAACTTCAGACTTAAAAATAAAATAAAGGAAACGGATCGTCTGATTCCACTCAGGCGTGTTTCATTAGCATCATTTTTCCTGAGATTTTTCCTTATAGAATCAAGTTCTGAATCCGTTAGAATAAATAAGTATCAGAAAAATACAATTTTTCATTGAAGAAAATACGGTATTTTACGGTATATTGAGTAAGTTCTGTTATTTTCAACCGCTTATCAGTGCTAAATGATTACAGGATACTCAATCTGTGGGGAAAATCCTTTTGTTACGTTTTTGTCTTCGCTTATAAAGCGGATGTAAACTGTTTCCCAAAAACGTTTATTCCATAATATCAAAAATTATCGATAATCGTTCAACATTACCTACTAGGAAAATAAAAAACTATTTTTCACTGCTGTTTTCACCCTGTATAAACTCAAATCGGACAGTTGACTCTGGACCACAATATATCCGATCAATTTTTTGTTACAAACCGATATATTTTATAAAGTCCAAATAACATGATAGACCTGCAAAGAAACTCCAGAAATCATACTAAGACTGCAGATCGTATAACGCGAGCAATAGCCGTCTTATTTCAATTTCGGTAACCGCTGGCAACATTGTATACAACCTGTGTTTGTCTGCCAATCATGATCTAGCCTCTTTTCCACAATAAAGGGCGTCCGAGAGGGCGTCCCTTTGTCTTGTAGAGTGAAATTTCAAGACACGTCATTTTGAAATATTGAGTAAAATAATGGCAGTCGCAGAGGTTGACCCCAATAACAAACACGCAAAAAACGACAAAAAATTTTTTTGGGTTGTTTAACATGCCCAATTCATATAATCGAATCAGAAAGAGGTACTATTCCATTTAAAAAAGTTATTAAAATATTTGAAAAAATTACCCCCAAACCCCCCCCTCCCCCATCGCGGCCTTACAAACTACGACACAAAGTTTTTTTGGTTTGTTTCACATGTCTTATTCATATACTCGAATCGGAATGAGTTACTATTTCATTGAAATAAGTTATTGAATAATTTGAGAAAACTACCCTCCATCACAGCCCTCTCGAGGTCGCACAAACTATGAAACAAAGTGTTTGTGGGTTGTTTCACATGCCCAATTTATATATTCGAATCAGAATCAGGTACTATTCCATTGAAATAAGTTATCGGATTATTTGAAAAAACTACCCCCAACCACACCCTTCTCGAGGCCGCACAAACTATGAAACAAAGTTTTTTGGTTTGTTTCACATGTCTTATTCATATATTGGAATATATATTCGAAAAAGACTGAGGTACTATTCCATTGAAAGAAGTTATCGGATTATTTGAAAAAACTACCCCCAACCACACCCTTCTCGAGGCCGCACAAACTATGAAACAAAGTTTTTTGGTTTGTTTTACATGTCTTATTCATATATTGGAATATATATTCGAATAAGACTGAGGTACTATTCCATTGAAAGAAGTTATCGGATTATTTGAAAAAACTGCCCCCAACCACATCCCTCTCGAGGCCGCACAAACTATAAAACAAAGTTTTTTTGGGTTGTTTCACATGCCCCTTATTCATATATTTGAATCAGAATGAGGTACTATTTCACTAAAAAAAGTTATTGAATCATGTCTAGCAGATCATGAAGATTGATGTCATCAGGCTTATTTGTCGCTAAAAAAATGTATTTAAAATTGGAAATTCGTCACAAACTCTCTCAAAACAAAGGTCCTATCTTAATTCGTTCAGTGGAAGTGGATTAGTTCACATCGGTGTTCTGTTTTTGAATTATGATTTTTACGCCAAGAGCCAGAGCAAAAAAAAGTAGGTTCATAATGCAATCTTCTACAGAATTGATTTTCTTGTTGGAAAATGTTTGGGGGTGTCCCCTGAATATAAATTCAAGTTGGCGGGACAGGGGGGGTTGAGCTTCAGCCGCCATCTTGTAAAACACGTTTTATCAAATATCTCGTGAACCGTGCATCGTACGACAAAAACAGTAGGGATCATTTTCGTAGATAATAAAATTCTCTTCAACTTTTATTCGAAAGTTTTTTTCCGTATAGTGCATAGGTTTTCATTTATAGTGCGCCAAACTGTTCCCAGCATGGTTATTGCTGAATATATAGTTAACGGTTGATGAAACAGTATAAATGGCAGTATTTTGGCGCGCCATACATAAAAACCTATGCACTATACGGAAAAAAGTTTCGAATAAAAGTTGAAGAGAATTTTATTATCTACGAAAATGATCCCTACTGTTTTTGTCGTACGATGCACGGTTCACGAGATATTTGATAAAACGTGTTTTCCAAGATGGCGGATGAAGCTCAACCCCTCCTGTCCCGCCAACTTGAATTTATATTCAGGGGACACCCCCGAACATTTTTCAACAAGAATATCAATTCTGTAGAAGATTGCAGAAAAAAAGTACCTGGTTCTTGGACTATTTATATAGATATTGAAATTTTTCTGTATGCTTTTTTATTATTGCGCGAATGAATTGAAGTTACCTAATAATAATCCCTATAGTTTCTTTGAAAATATCTCGGAATTTCCCCGGAATTCCCCGGAATTCCTATCAATTGTTCACTGGAATTCCCATATGGTCAACCCCTCGTAAAAACTACATCGATATTGTTCTATTAGGATCGTCATCATTGCATGGAACGTTCAGTCTTCAATCGATCATTCTAAAAGAGATGCTCACACTTAATAACTTCAAAGCTTTTTTTATCACACGTGTAACCAGTTCCATTACGATCATGCAAATTTAATGTTACTCAATCAACCTTCATTACGAATAATAAAAACGAATAAAATCATAAAATGTTTCCATGTAATCGTGCTTTATGATAAATTGCGCTAACTGGCATCCACCATCTGAAGCTAGAAAAAACCCGTCGGCATTGAAAGGCACGCCGAAGGAAATGCCATGTTAACATTTTTCATCCAGCAATAAAATAATTCAGGTGCTTACTAATAGGTAACATTGTTCCGGCGTCGATTCAATGCAGAAACCGCTGGGAGGTATAGAGCGTTAATAGATTTTCAATTCTTGCGTGTGAGAGTTATTATCATTGCCGACATTATTACTTACTCATTGGGAAAAAACGGTATCAGCTATATCTTACAAGTTTCTTGCTTGGGATTGCAATGTTTTCAGACAATGATGTATGCATGTAACACATACTGGTAGTCGATGTAATTGTTTTATAATGTTGCGCGATTTTTTCGGCTGTCTGACTTGTGGATATTGATATCTGGTGTCGAGGCGTATATTCACGCTCATTTATGTACCGTCATTGAGTATCTTGTTTTGCATTCTATCTTTTTATTAATATAGTTCCTCGATTATAACGCTAATTATTTACTATCAAGGATATGTTCGTATGGTATATGGAAATGCAAACCTATCGGTTAGTATACACAGTGATGTCAGAGTTCGCCTTCAATCGAAAGAAGTTGGGTTAGTCATTGATGAACATTTTTGAACCGGAAACAAATATAGGAGGCTTGTGATAGTGTTTTTCTCTTCGGCATTATAATCAATGTCAGCCTCACTTCCAATTTTCAATTTTCTTCACTTTTATATTCAATAAATTTGCTATGTTTCCCAAGATAAAAATATTTATTTTTAGTCGAATTCTCCGTATAATTCACTTCAATAATATTTTTTAAAATCTCAAATCTGTTTCAATAACTAATTAAATTTTTCTTCCTCCTACCATCAAGAGTACTCTTCAGATTTGGTCGCTGGAAGTTGTGGATACGGGATCCCGGAAGAAAAAATCGGCTGGGATTGTGAAAAGTCAATCCCGGAATTTTCGGGATCTGAAATAAGTATATTTTCTCTCAGAAATATTCCTATGAGAATATTTATGAGATCCAACAACATAAAAGCTACCTCAATAACAAAAAAAAGATCATATGTCAGTCACAAGATAGAACAGGCTCGTTATTATCTAGTGCGTATTCGCATTCGTCAACGTAAATATATTTTTTGAAATCGATATATTGCCAATACATTTCATTTATGTGTTGATTGAAACCATTTTTTTTATACGGAGTTTGAACAGTTTTTTTTCAATCAATTGCATTGATCAACCATGTTTCTCGTCAATCTTTATGACATCCTGCTCGTTCAGGCATCATATTGAAATGGATATTTCCACATGCGCTAGAGTATATAAAGTATTCAATTGATCAATCACAAATATTGTTTATTTGAATGTGTTCGACATTGTTCTTTACTGAATCGTTATGGTTCGGACTTCCATTATCTTTATTATTAACTTTTTTGAAACCTGATATTGAGAACGAAAGGATGAAAATACAAATCAAGTAAAAAAATTCAATCCCAAACGAAAGGTTGATATGGATTTTCAGGCCAATAATAAAATTATTGATTGATTGATTGATCAAAGATAATAATGTTGTTGCAAAAAATCGAGATATCTATCTAATATGAAATATTAGTCAAAAAAAAATTGAATGAAGAAATTAATGAAATAATATTGTGACAAGAAAATTGAGGTATCGAATGTGAAATACTAGTTAGGTATGAAATGTTGATGAAGAAATATATGAAATATTACGAATAAATGATCAACCAAGTTTCAAGTTGAGTGTACTCATGACGTTTCGATTGCTGGTATCCGCAATCGTCATCACCAGAAGACGATTGTCTTACATTATTATTTATCTGATTGAATAAAAGGATGATTCTCAAATCTCTATCGGTGGAAATGAGTTCCTGATACTATTGTGATTCTTTCTGTCATGACAGAACCATAGACAGGATGTGCGCATGCCCAAAAAAATACGCTTTCGCATAGAAAAGTTGGATTTTATAAAATTGAATTGTAAGTAAAAATGCTCAAAATTGTCTACTGATGATTACATTTCTTCCTTTCATAGTGAAAGCTGAAGTAAAATGGTGTTGCATAAATCCACCTCAAGTCTCCTGAACTACTCTCTGAGAATGCATCAAGATGTTATCGGATCTATTCCTCCTGTGATGGTTAGACAAATATACATCCTTCATCAATCGCATAAGCCGGTTACATCTGCACATTCATTAGCCAGACTGTTTTCCATTGAATAAACCGATTCTGGAAACTCCATCGTAAATACACCTATCCTTTCCGTGAAATTCGCTGATTATCATAGATGGCGTAATCGCTAGAGCGTGTGCAAGTCTGATATGTCGTTCGCTGGCCTTGAAAATGTAAACAAACCACTAATCGATACGTGACTACCCCCAGCACCGAAATATAAACAATAACAGTCACGACCATTGTGTCACTTCATATAATATATATATATATATACGGTGACCAAAGAAACCATTGTACACGGCGCCATTTAACTGTTTGTCGAGTTAGAATATGTATATTTAGAGTGAAGATCTAGTTCCGGTGGAAAAACATCTGGTTTGTGATTCAAAGCTCATTTCTGCAACAATAAAATGGAATCCATAATATTTTCAGCATGTTTTTACATTGAAATACCTAGGTTAACGCATACGAAGTTTGATGATACAAGATTTTTGAAGGTTTTCGAGAATATCAAATAATGAAATCGTCTAGATACTTATGTGAGATGGTGAAAATTATATTAAAAAAAACTTCCACAGTTTCGTGTTTGAACAAATATTGCAATTTTCAAAGTTTTTATAACTTTCGCTACACTCACCCAGTGACTGTTCCTAATCCGCCATTTTGAATATAAATGGCCACTTGTGCTACATCGTCGAAATGAGAATATTATGTTCGAATGATCTACATAATTATATAGTACGTTTCATTCAAATTATCGACTTGAACATACTAATACTGAAAGGGAATTAAATTGTTTGATTGAACTCAATCGGACTACCTGTTTTCCAATTGTGAAATTTCTAATTTCACAAACAATGCCGCTGTTTACAAATATTTTGTTTTCACCCTGTATCATGGAACACACGAGAGTTGTTTTTCGAAAGTGGAATTACTGTATTTGCATTCTTTATCATACGATTTGTTCTTCGGTGTTACGGGAAAAAACCCGCAATTTTGCTATTTGTCACAGAGAGCACGTACAACCTTGTAGATATTTTGCACGAGTGTTCACACTATTTTAAGAATAGTATTGAATCTGGGGTGGTTATTTTTGTTACAGACTTGTTGCATGATTACTATTTTGAACAATTGTTTTTTTCACACTATTTTAAGAATAGTATTGAATCTGGGGTGGTTATTTTTGTTACAGACTTGTTGCATGATTACTATTTTGAACAATTGTTTTTTTTCATTTTTTTGTAATCTGTTTTTGTATTATCATTATCACGATTCATCTGAATCATCATAAAAAGAGTCATCATAATGGCTGTTCTTTCTTCTTCCTTCTGGCCGTCTCTGACCTGGTGGACAACGCAATCAATGGTTGTTGTCTGAAAACCAATATTTGCATGCTCATTCTCTGCATCGAATATAACAACTTACTTGGTTACAGTTAGCAAGTGTTATTCCAAAAAAATCAGTAAGTCGCCCCGGACCGCTCGGCACTCAACAATATTAGCTCTGCCTAACAAACAAAAGATTAAATGTCCTCTCCCAAATCATTCCAACTCATTTGTGTTGAATATATATGTTAGGTGAAATTTCTTAGTTGACCTTGTGTAGATCACATCAACATAGCAGAACCTTCCACATCTCCGTTGAATGAAGGCAAAATATTCGTGTGAAATGATGACAAATAAATTCAAAAGTAGTTCAACTCAGTAGATGTATGCTCACTGATTCTACCTAATCGCCCTGTCTTGTCAATGACTAGCGTCCCTTGGCTGACTGTAAACTGAACTGCGCTTGAGGCAGATTTTAAAGGATGTGTTTCAGGCTATAGTTAATTCGACTGGTGGTTAGACTGCGAATCTTCTTCGTTCTTTAATAACCTTCATAAACCCGTGGTTTAAATACCGAGTGGGGTGCAAATAATGTACCCCAATTTGTTTTTGAGTATATTTTTTCAATTAATGTAATCAAATAAAAAATAAATATGCTCTAAAAATTGATGAATAAACATTTGGAAAAAATATTATGAAATGATTATAAGATAAAGAAATGTAATTGAAAAAATCGGTGACACTTCAAATAATAATTCAATTACCACACTTATTACAAATTGTTACAGTTTTTGAATGTTCTGCACATACGTACTGATTGCACTGAATATTGAACTTTTGAGATTTCCTGTCTTTACAGTTGAACTCCAAGAAACAAAACTCAGTATAACTTTTCACAATAAACAACAATTCCTCCAAACTTTTCATACTAATATATTCGAAGGAAATTCAGTTGAAGAAATATTCAAGAAAATACCCCAAAAAATTGACGTCGCAGGTTCACACCGCGCGGGTCCAAGAGACTTAATATTAGGTCTGATAGTGAGCTCAACTGGAACCTATAATACCGGCCCTTAAGATACGTTAAATATCATATTTATTTCTCTTCCATTTCTTTGATTTCTTTAGCCGCATTCAACAGAGAATCTTGTGGAATAATAACAATGAGTTTTTCAAATGACAACTCCAACTACGATTCTGTAAATTATATTTATTTTTATCATTCATGAGTTACCCACAAACAGCTGAGTTGTTTTTCAACTGAACGCATAATCTCCCATTAGTACTAAAACTTATATGGATCCGGCCTGAAGGACCACTCACTTCATCATTTATTTATCAGCGAACAATTCTCACTTCTTCTGTTGATATTGTCATTCCACCATATCAAAAATCTCATCGTCCTCCATTCAAGAATCGATTATCCAGGTGGCAGACGAAACTATATTTCCGCGAAATCCTCCATCACGATACGCAATAATCTCCGACGCGTGCATCCGGAGAAATTCCGTATGATCCGAACACCGCCGTCCTTGAAAATGTAAACAAACAACAAAATCAACACACCACTACCCCAATTCCCCAGTAAACAACAACAATACGACCGCAAGCTACCCGGCACGCGTCTTTCGCACAGTGTTGCCACTTCAGAGTGCGCTTGAGGAGTATAACCTAGCTACCTAACAGGAGCCCAATTCATAAATTGGAAATATCAGTGGGTATTGATTTCATTTTTTGTTGTCATTAACGCTCTCAGTAATTATTTCTGTAGGGTATTTTAGATGGCCAGCACTCATCCCATTCTAATAGGAGGTATGACAGGTATGTACAGCTTTTCCAATCAATCTTGGCACAAATTCAGATACTTTTTCAGTTGCCCACTGATGATGTAGACCATGTCGAATAAAAAAAAACACCTTCTAGGAATAAATTTCAAGCCAGTGAACACATATAATAGGTGTTTCTTCATCTTAGTATACGTCACAATGATTGCTGGGCATATATGTTATTAGTTCTGTGCCAAGATGGATTGGATAAGCTGTACTGGGAAAATACACTGCAAAGCCAAGAGTTAAGGTGGATTCATGCAGCTTCAATTATCTAGTAACAATAATAAGTAGCGATTAACAATTATCAACTAGAAAGTAATGAAAAAGAAAGCATTCATGCACCTAAATTCAACAATGATCAAAGCTTGTAAAAGGGAATCAACTTTAACCTTACATAAACTTTTGAGTATTTTTTAATCATTTTTATATACCCTAGCTTTGTTTTTTGGAGTTGAAGATTCAAATTTAGAATGAAATATCACGAGAAATATCATTATTTTCCTGAAAAATTCTACCAGAATCCCATCTACAGTTTCGATTTCAACTCGCTCACATTTCACGAACAGAAAAAAAATCGAGAAAAGCAAATTAGTTGAAGAAAAATTTGGTTATAATCATATAATTCGTCATAACCTGCACATTAGAGACACATATTTCACAATTGAAGTAAGTTAAAAGTTAGCCAACTCTTACTTGTTACTTGTTAATTGATAATTTGGATGCAAGAATCATCTACAGTAAATTAGGCAGTACTCGTCATTGATAATTGTTACTTGCTTCTTGTTACAGTAGTTTTCACAATAAATGGTATTGACTGAAGGATTATAATAAAACCAATTAGACCCTTAAGTTGTAAAATCCGAGATGCACATTATAAATGTAAAAGGACCGGATTCAGGTAATTTTGTTTCTCAGAGAGGGATTGTAGAGGATTACAGCTTACACTTCTTGTTCATTTTAGTCTTTTTATTTCATTGGAAGTGTTCACTTGTGTTACGGCGTGCAGTAATGTTATAACATTTATTTGTTATTACAGATATTAATAGCAGAGATTTTATACCCCAACGTACAGAATAGGCAGTATGTGGCGTCCGTGGATAAAAAGTAATAGTGCTTCTTCCAGTGGTTCGTTGAAGAAGAATCACTTATCTTGTGACGCGAAAATCATTAAAAAAATGTGTATAGTTCCTTACTTCAACAAGGATATAACGCGGGTGCTGCAGCAAAAGTAACCAGTAATTTGACGAAGGTGCCTCTTACTTCAGTTAGACGAATTGTTGAAAATTCCATGGAATCAAGAAAAAAGTGTAAAGATTCCGGTGTCACAAAAAGTCTAGACGACTGGGAAAAAGATTTGATAAGGCAAAAAATCTACACTATGTACGATGAGCAGCGTGTCCCTACAATCAAAAGTCTAAATGTAGAATAGAATTGTAACATTTAAATAAATTACTTGTATATCTCCTACATTATGCAAAATTCAAATTTCTTAAGTTCGAACCTGTAGCACATTTGTATCTTTTACCAGATGATTTTCTACACAATGGTATTAAATCGGGTAGTTTATTGCAGTTAATAAGCCAATACCAGTTACTGTGAAAAATACTATAATTGTTCCTTGATAATTGGAGCTGCATGAATCCACCTTTATTCAATCAATCAATTCGGGATGACCTTAATTTAGTAGGATTGAGGAAAATTACCGCTCAATTCTGGCATACATAATGATATACTTCAAGAAATGAAATGAACAGGTTTATCCATCTATATACTTATATCTATCTAAATTTCCTGAAGAACTTTTGATAGAATCTGAACCAAACGAATAAATGTAATTGAAATATTCTAAAATTATCATAGATGTTTATGCCCTGAAAGCGACTATCTTGGTCTATTTTTACCCGTGGTACATACTAACTTTTATGTACTACTACCTCATTGTATCAAAACATAAATACTCTATTTTTTCCCGTGGTACATACTAACTTTTATGTACTACTACCTCATTGCATCAAAACATAAATACTTCCGCAAAATCAATGAAACTTTTCAATTTCGACTGGATATCATGGTTGGTAGATCACAGTGAAAATTTTGAAGTTAACACGAAGAAAAATGTTGTCTTACAGACCTAGCGGGCTATAAAGTAAACTTTATGTCGGCTCGGGCTTCAAACTGAACTTTATGCTCGCACGGGCATAAAGTGCACTGTTATGTAGTTGGTAACTGAGCAATAAAAACACAATAATGAATTAGTATCACAGAAAAGATATTAAATTCAAAAATGCATTCATTCAATGCTGCTTCTCGGGGTACTTCTGCCTCCCAACTGTTCATCAACGTGTCACATATTGCAGAGTTGTTCAAAATATAAATTGAATTTTTCAACTCGCATGTGATTTTCTAACAAAGGTTCGAGTTTCTCCTGGAATAAGAAATCAAATTCCTTTTGAACCTCCATTTTCTATATCATTGAACTATTGTAACTGGTCACAAAATTTATTGTGCCGAAAAATTAAATGAATGTAATAAAAAAAAAAGAAAACATGTGACGTAATTCAGAGAAAAAAGAATCAAAAATATGATGAAAATATGTGCTGAAATTTATAACTATAAAAAAGTAATTGGGTATAGTTTTCCCTATTTTCTGTGTTTTGTTATTAGTTCTGTTCGTTTTTTCATTATCATACAATATTCCACTTATTCGTTGTCAAAATATCTCCACCAATAATACCATCCAAGTGGTATATGTAACGGAAGATCTACCGCCGAAGCCACATCAGCGGCAACACCGCACTGCCACTTGTTACGTAACTAACAAGTGTGGCTCTGCTTTAAATGTTTTACAGCCCCGGGAGCTATTATGTGGCGAGGTCGTAAAAACACAGGTATCTCTCTGTATCGCGATACCGCTCCAGCCGACCTGTTGATTTTCCTTCGCCAGACAGATGCGCCTCTTTAACGCTTGCTTTATAACCTGTCGACGAGGGTTTAGGTACAACGATCGTATCGTTTTTGTTTTGTTTCTCCCGGAAAGTAGGTCGTTATTGAATCGGGACAGAACGGGGAGATCTCGCGCGGGCGTGTTCGTTATTTTTACTGAAACTAGGATTTTGTTGAGTGACAGCTAGCGTGATTGTAGAGCAAGCTGCGATTACTGATATGAAGTATTTATAATCCCTCACCATTAAATGACCTCTTTTCATTGATAATAATGAATAAAACTGGTAGAAATTCACTAGAATCTGGCTCGAAGGACCAATATGCTACAGTATTGAAATCTACTACTTTTTGCTCTCCATATCGAAGGTCTTGTATATTTCAAGGGTTTTATCTTTTTTATGTTGGGTTTTTCAAAAAGTATGTCAGTACAGAAACGGCGGTCCGCGTTGATTAATGACATGATTATTTTTCTTAACGATCGAATCTATCATGACTTTAATTTTTTTAGCATGTACCTATCATAAATTTGTCTTAACAACTCTCTTAGAAAACTATAATTTTTCTCAGTAGCCAATCCCAGGGATGTGGATGTTATAGACTTGCGACTTAAATGAACGTTTTCAATTGAGTGGCATTTAATTACGATGAGAATGCTCGCAGAGAAAATGAGGAAACTGTATTACCATCGTTGAGGCCATCGTTTGGCAGTATAGATGGAATGGTCATATTGAGCCTATCTTGTTGACAGTTTATTTATTTATTTATTTATTTATCAGTATAAACGGGATACCCCTGTTTTACAGTGTTGTAATACAATTGTGTTTGAATAATAACTTACACAGTAAAAACCTCGGTAAAAACCAACTCAAAGCTAAAATTATATAATAACATTAACTATATAGTAAATACATAATCCTTGACGTCGTGTTTGAATACTTCCAAGGAGTTGTGAAAAAAATTGAGACCTGACTCATTGGCCTCTCTCATAATTCTTGGTAGTGGACTATTGTGCCCATAATTTGTCACATGTTTGTTCACCATGAAGACAGATTTATCATCCCTTGTTTCGCGTTGCTTTACCTTCAAATTAATCAAACTCAGTAATTCGGGACAATAAAAGTGCCCTGATAATATTTTATATAAAAAAAGTAAATCAATTTGAATACGCCTATTTTCCAAAGAGGTTAAACGAAGGATATTACGAACGTCACTGTTATGGTAGAAACCTACTTGCATTCCTAATTTATAAGCGGCAGTTTTCAAAAACTTATTCTGAACTCTTTCTAGTGCTAACTTGTGCACAGAATACGAAGGACTCCATACAACAGAGGCGTATTCCAAATTCGATCTAACCAAGGAACAAAAAAGAATTTTCAAAGTATTAGTCGAAAAGTCCTTGCTTAACCTGGATACATAACCTAGGAGTTTGAAAGACTTCAAGGTGATTTTAGAAATATGCGAAGAAAAAGATAGTTTGGTATCAAATGTAACACCAAGATCTTTTACTTCATTTACATTGTTAAGTGGGAGGGAGTTAATGGAGTATTCGTAAGTTACAGGTGACTGAGAGCGATTGAAACAAATGAACTGACACTTGCTGAGATTGAGATCCAAACAATTGTTCTTACACCATTCATACAAATGATTCAAATCATCTTGCAGTTTTAGACAATCATCTACAGATTGAATTGAGCGATATAACTTGAAATCATCAGCAAACAGTAATCCTTTAGAGTCGGTTATTTGGTCAATAAGATCATTGACAAAAATATTAAAAAACAGTGGTCCACAATGACTGCCTTGAGGAACTCCCGACGAAACACTTATTGTTTGAGAAATATAATTGTTTATTTTCACCCACTGAATTCTCCCTTTCAAAAAGCTCTCAACCCACGATAGTATAGAACCCATCAGTCCAAAAGATTCAAGTTTATTTAGCAATATATCATGGTTAACCCTATCGAACGCCTTTGAAAAGTCTGTGTATATTGAATGGACCTGACCACGCCCCTCAAATGCACTTAATATATCCTTCTGATATAATAATAGATTTGTCACTGAGGACTTACCTTTTGAAAAGCCATGTTGTTGATTAGTTAGACTACTAGAGCAATGCCAAGAAAGTTGTTTTGTTACTAAACAATCAAATAATTTGGAGATAACTGATGGAATACTAATGCTTCTATAATTTTTTACATTACATCTATCACCTGATTTGTGAATGGGTTTGATGAAGCTGCTTTTCCAAAATACAGGAAACTCACCAGAATCTAGAGATAAATTAAATAAAAGGTATAATGGAGTAGTTAAGGTACAAACACATTTCTTAAGTAAAAATGACGGAACACCATCTGGTCCAGAACTGAAACTGTTTTTGAGCTTACTCATTTCATTAAAAATGTCAACCAATCTGATATGACATTTGCTAAGATTAAGTGCACTTGAAACTGGCTCGGTCATTGTTTGATGGTCGCACTGAACATACACAGAAGCAAAAAATCTTGCAAAAAGATTTACAATATCAATACCATTACTGCTCACTTCATCATTATAAGATACTGAGGATGGATAAGAGTTGGTATTATTTTTCAAATTGGCATATTTCCAGAAGGTACGTGAGTCATTGATTATATTGTTTTCGATTTTCGTTAAGTATTCTTTATAGCATTGTTCAGTTAAAAGTTTACATTTGTATCTCAATTCAGAAAACTGCATGTAATTTCTGTCGTCGTTAGTTATTTTGAACAACTTATGAGCTTTTTTCTTTTCAAATATACACTGTTTCAGTTCAAAATTATACCAAGAAGGGAAGCTAGAGTTTTTTCTGAGTTTTACAGGTATGAATAGAGTCATAGCTGAATAAATGATATCGTAAAATTGTTCCAAAGCTAAGTTGATAGATGTTTTACTCAAGTAATTATCCCAGTCAACACAAGCAAAATAGTTATTGATAGCCCTTATATCTGCTTTTCTAAAGTCAAAAATAAATTCTTGATAGTTCAAAAAGCTCATTTCGCTAGAAACAGGCAATTCAAACGAATAACAATCGTGATGGATACTGGTTTGATGAAGTAACTCAGTTGCTGAAGACACTTTCATGGTAGCAATATTCGTGAAAAGAAGGTCGAGCATTACGCCACGACTATTTGAAATTTCATTAACTTGATAAAAGTTTAAGTAACAGAAACCCTCACACAATGGCACTGCTTTCGAATTCTCTGGACAATTGACAACTACACCTAAATTCCCATTCTTCCATTCTGCTTCTGGTAAATTGTAGTCGCCAAAGATAACAACTTTATGAAGAGGATATATCTGCACAAGGCGATCAACTTCAAAGTAGTGGTTCATGTATACTTCGTCGCTTGAACCGGGTGGGATGTAAACACAGCACACAATGAAACTAACTTTTCCATGCCTGATCTCAACAAAAACTTGTTCCACTGTATTATTTTCAGTATTGAGGCGCCGAACATTAATTGACTCTCTAGTAGCGATCAGTACACCACCACCTCTTGATTTAACGCTAGTGAGAGGAGAACGATCCAATCTAAATAAGTTGTAACCTGGAATTTGGGTTTCTATGCTGGATACATCTTCATCTAGCCATGTTTCCGAAATCATAACAATGTCATATGAACTTTGAATGGTTAGATTTTTGAACTCATTAAAATATGTTTTCATACCACCTACATTCTGATAATAACAGGATAGGGAATTTTCTACTTTTTTGAACTCTGAACTATTTTAGGAACACCCTTAATATATCTTATGGTTAGGTCATTTTCGCCATTCTCTTTTCTGGTTTTCAACTCATTTCGAACCTGATTCAATTTATCTCTCTGAAGCTGAGTTAGATCAGATGATATTTGATGTCCTTTTTCAAAAAGATGACTTTTTTTCTTGAGTATGTCCAAAACCAGACTGAATTCGGGAAGAATCACCTTCAGAGGTCTATCTCGTCCTATATTTTGTGTCCTACCGACTCTGATCACCTTGAAGTCACCGTCTTCCAACTGGACACCCGTTTCCTTCAGAATGTCTTGAACCAACGCCTTGTCGTGCTTAACACGTTTCCCCACTATATTAGATATCGATTCTTTCTTATTGTAAACCATAACATTTTTTGCTCTTGACATTCTTTCCTGTACCTCTTGGAAGACATCTTCAGAGTTGTTCGGATTTTGATTGACTATTAGTTGATCTTTGAGGGATTTCAATTCTTTGCTGAGTTCAGCAACTTGTTGAACCAGCTTCGGAAGACTTCTGAGACTAGTGCGACAGTCATCACAGAGAAATAGAAGAGTTCTATTCTTGAGTGTGAAACATCTGGCCTCCGTAGGACATATCCCAGAGCATGACTCGTGCAATGCTTGGTTGCAGCTATCACATGTCAGAGTTTTGGCGTCTTTATCGACAACGTTAAGGCATTTAGGACAGGAAGACATAATGATGAAGTTTTCAATGTTGGTGTATAAATTTGCCTATTCTTCCTGGACTATTATCTCCTGACGGTTTTAATTTTTTTTATTCCAACAAAAACGGCACACGATAGGAATTTCTATAGTGTTTGAAATGCACTGTTATGCTCAAAATGCACTGCAATGCAATGTTGTGACTTCTTTTGCATCTGTAGAAATGATTTATCATCTTGATGCTTGATTTTCTTATCCATATATATTCACAATAATAACATGGTTTTTATTAATGAATAAAAACTACATTCGAATAACTTTTTCTTTTTCATGTACCTGAACCCGATTTGATTCTTGAATGATGAGTCATTTACTCATGAACTCACGAAAAAATTGTATTTGAATATTTATCGATTTCAACGAGGGGGAAACAACTCTTTAAATAGGTGTACATCCAGAAATTTAAATATTTCAATACGACTTTCAGTACCTAAATATCTCAAATATATTTAAATTATTTCAATATCAGTTTCAGTATTTCAGTATCCACCGGTATCCACAAACACCGCTTCATACTTTAAATACTAATTTAATCCCAAAAATATCCACTCCATACTTTGAATATTATTTCCATTATAAAAATATCTACAATATATTCGAAATATTTCAATATTTGTCAGTCTCTTTCACTTTAAATATTGTTTTCATTACCAAAATATCTTTCTTAGTATTTCAATACAGTTTAAATGTTACGATATCCTTTTCAGTCTTCCAAAATATTTGAAATATTTGGGGTGCAATTCAGTCTACAATCGTTTCATTCGTTTTGCGCCGGGGTTAACCGACAATGTATTCTGACACAATTTGGAATTTATTAGTGTGTGTGTGTGTGTGTAGCTTGCAGGTTGATACAGGTAGTGAAACAAATTCGAAGTGAACTAGTGAACTTGATACTTTTGTGTCACTTTATTTTTTTTTCTTACTGAGACCATGTCTTTAACCGGCAAGTTTTGTGATTTCTTCTACATTTAATGTCATGTCATTTATAAAGTTTAATATAGGTTCTACGCGTCTTTTTAAGCGTTTCACGGTGCAAACTTCGAGATTTGTAGGTACATAGTACAGATATTTAATGAATAGCATTTTGTAGTATGGGTTTCGGTCGGTGCGGCGCCGGCGTCCATTGACGACGCTGTGATGTCTTAGATTTATGATAAACATTGGAGGGAATGCATCGAGGGATGCACGGACCTGATCATAAACTGAATAGAATGGCGTTTTTGCTTTCGTAGGTGTTCCAGGGCCAGTAAAGCGTCGGGCCTTCTGGGTGGTTTGAGCGCACGGCGTAAAAAAACAGATAAAATTTGCGTGTACGAATAAATATGAAAAAAATATTTAGCAATTAGCGTGGAAAATAAATATGAAAAAATATTCAGCAATAAGCAAAAATTATTTGTAAAATTAGAAAAAAATGTTTGTGCCTATATTTTAATTCGTTTTTGCGACTTGAATTCCAGGAATTAATTTTGTTCATACTCTGCGGGATCTGTATCTATTATAATCGGCATGCTATGAGTTATTGAAAAATAGTTGAGTCTTACTCGATATTACAGCTAGTGTTTTCGCAATAAATCGTCTTTTATTTTTATGGGAGTAAGTGATGGTAATAAAAGCAAATAAGTACAGTCATATATTTTGATTTTGGAGGTTTTTTACAAGAAATCAAAGAATTTCAGAATTCGAATATTTTGAAATTTTATCAATCAATGGGGATGTAGATCATGAAAATGGTATGTCATGAAGTAAATGACTATTATTTGTTAAAAATTATTTCATTTCCATAGATCGACCAGAAATAGAAAATGCAGATGAAAATCTAATGGAGTTGCTCAAATATTTGAAATACAATCGTTTGTGTGGACAATGAAGAACGACCTACTGGACGTGCCCATTCAATTTATTTTTGAAGGTCCAGTATCGCTGCTGGGTTTCCATCCGTTTCAAATCAATGGTTTATCATTGAAAGAAATTAACAAAAAATACTAATCTTTCAAAAAAGTAATCGAACTCAATTAGTACTCTATATTTCTGATCTACTCAAAGATTATTAAGGTGTACTTTTTTTATTTGAAACTTTTTTCACTCGCCAACCGTGGTAGGCTGATCCCTCGGCTGATCCTCTAATCAAGGATCTATGAATGAAATATAAAATGTCGCAATAAAAGTTTCATTACGTTTTTTTACCTTAATTGGATCAAATGTTACATGCGCCATTTATTTTCTTCACAATTCAAATCGAAGTACGTTTCCTCAATTTTCAATACCTTCAGTATACTTTAATTATTTAAATATATTTTCAGTACATTAAATACTTATTATTATCTTAAATATATTTTGAATATTTAAATACTGTGTTTTTTTTTTCAATATATTCTAAATATTGTTAATTATCAGAAATTTAAAATATGATGTACATATTTTGAGTAGTTGTTTCCCCCTCGGATTTCAAAAAAAAATTCGGCATTGACTTAAATCATGATTGAGATTGATTTCAATCATCAACCCTTCCTGTGATTGTGTTCACATTGATGATTCGAAGAATCTGAATGTATCAACATGACCTTTCGTTCAATTTGTTCGGTTTAGAACATCGAACATATAGCGGTGTAAAAAAAAATAATGATTTCATTGTGTCCAACTAGTAACCGCCAAAAATATCTGATATTATATGGCATTTTTATCACAATCAGTAAATATTTTCCACTGGAAAATCATGTGCAGTTCTTTCCCAAGTGTGTCGGAGAGAAATTTGGATTCCCACATAAAAAATTGAAAATTCCATTGTCGCCAACTCCTAATCAAGTACAATTTTGACCCAATCTCGAATTCCCATATTTGGTGAAAAAAAAAAAAAAAAACGATTTGCCTCACGTCTATACATATTTATTGTTTCTATGCTTACGTCTATAGATATTTCTGAAGTCGTAGCTCATTTCGATGAATCCGTCCATATTCAAAAGGTTTGGAGGCAAGTCAATAAATCTCTCTGAGAGCCATATCTTTCACCGTAGTTCGAAGCTACCCAAGTCGTACTCATGTCTTTACTCTCAATAATTCAAGAAAAACATTAATTCCTATATTATTCCTCTTGATTCTCATGATGTTCATTGAAAAATAAGGATTGATGAATATTTACCCGAAAGATATTAACAGAGGTGCTTATCGTAGATCAAACTAAAAGGTTGTAGGCTAGGTGATCTAAAGCGATTCGACAAAATTGTTGAGAAATAATGTAGTAGATTTCATTTAAAAAAATATGGATAAGTGGTGAAAATTGTAAATATAAAAACTATAGCTAGTACTGAATACTCAATTCATATCATTGTAAATACAAGTCGATATAATAATTTATCGTGTAGTATTTAAAGAGACTTCAATAATTATCAATGATTAATCTGGTAATAATTATTCTGCTCATGCTTTATTTGAAAAAAAAATACAAAATGTAGAATAATTTTTGTCCAGTCCCAGCCATCTACAAAAGTTCGCATACTTTCCATACTTTCCATCTGATCTTAGAATCCTTAATAATATGTTGCGAAATCAAATCTTGATTCAGTATGTCGAAATATATACTCTCAAGTGTGTTATGCATATGACGTCATTTTATATGTTTTATCATCGTAGGCTTGAATTACCGCCTAACAACATATCTAGGACGTTATAAAACTCGCTTGTTGTACATTCTCCTTCTGAAAATCAATAAAAGTGATTTGTTTATACTAATCGTAACTATTGCATACGCACCACCACCAATCAAAGCATATTCCTTGACTTTACCGAAATGTCATAGTCGAGAAATGGAAGGCATACAGTTACAAATGTATCTACCTACCCACAGTGCCATATGCCATTTGATATATCCAATTTCAGAACGCTGTTTAGAATTTATCATTATTAAATGATCATTTCACACAGTTTAATATCGAAGGTTAATGATCAATATGTTCGGTGAATTAATATTCACGCACTGAAAAGGAGTTATGGGAATTGAAGTAGTAATTGTAGTTTTTCAAATGTCACATTTAATTTATTGAGAATGGGATACTTATGGCTACAAAACACAGCTATTTGAACTCAGTTCTTTATATTCTATCAACGAATAATTGAGTTTCAGTTTATTTTGCAGAAGATAACACTTTTTGGGATGAATTATTTAGTAAGTGAACTCTTCATCTATTGCAATTTTGAAATTGCGTTTGAATATTTCTAGAATGGCATCGTATCTTATAGTATATTACTTAACGAGGGCGATAAGTGCCAATTACCTACTATCGAAAAAAGTCGCGTACCGTACTTTAGTAGAGAAAGTAGGAGTAGAAGAACTATTGTGTCCACGACTATTGTATAATGTACCCATTATACGTCTGTTTGCTTGACCTTAAGAATGCCTATTGATCATGAGTTATCAATAACTGCTGTCAGATGCTTCCTCGATTTACCTATAATATATTGTTTTGATGTTAATTTTATTCCTACAGTTAACTGGACCATTTGTTCAAATATTACAATTATTAGTAAATATAAATGAATATCTTGTATTTTAAATATCATCTCGTAAGATCAGATATGTAATATTCAATAATCTGAAAACATAAATTTTTCTCTTAATTATTATTGTGATTTTTATTATTTTTTAACTATGCCCTGTGTATAAATGAACAATAATGTTTTGTATGAAATAATAGTGTTTCTGGAAATATGTATAAAATATAACAAAGTTTTCCAACGAAAAAACTTCAACAGAAATTTTTATTAGTCATGGATGAAGTAAAGTATTGTACTCGCCCATAATAGCTATCATTATACGCTCGTTGAATAATATTTTTGGGTATTTTTTGCCGTCTATTCTAAATGTCATGTAGTAAAACTCTTCTCTCCAGAGTACCTATAACAATCGCAAATTTGTTTTTTTGATGCATACTTCTTCAGTAACAATTCAAATAGCATGGTGGCGATCTATTTACACCACCTATGCCAGTAAAGTTTATTGAACAATTATAAATGAATATATCAAACGAAGGGCCCATTGCAATAATTTTTTTTTTGTTAATTGTTCTGAGATAACTTGGTTTTCAGTTTGTAAACGGTGAAAAAAGAACTCGGACTTAGAGATAAGAAAATATTTTTATTTGAGTTGAAGGTCATATATTATAGTTTTCGTTCTATGGCAAATAATCATTCATATAATATAATATGTAGATTAGATTAGATAATCGAGGAGCTGGCCCATGGCCTGATTCACTGCGACCCTTTCAGATCTATTGTGATGCTCTTAGGCTGTTAGAGCTCGTTGTCTAGCTTGATCTCTTTGATGAGACTTCATAGCCTTAACACTGACCCCTTCAGTGTTAAGGCTTCTGGCCTCTGGTTTCTCCTACCCGCAATTTGCGTGTCACAGCCTTGCTATTGCTTCGCATTCACAGAGCACATGCAGTGTGGATTCTTCCTCTTCCTGACAAAACCTGCATTGGGTTTCTTCTGTCAGACCAATGTTGCTCATATGTTTTCTGAGCCGTCTAAGCCCCGTTAATAGACCCACCACTACCCTTACAAACTTACGGTTGTGGTTCATCAGGTCTTCCGTGAATCTGGGCGCTGGTTCCTTTATGAACTCTTTCGACTGCCTCATTCCAAGGAGCTTACTCCACCAATCTTTCGATTCGTTTTGCATCCATGAATAATTCATAGATGTCTTTATACTTGCTTTCGCTACCCCGCAGAAGGGTTCCGGGCCGATCATAGCCTAAGATGCGCCTTCACGGGCTGGAGCATCGGCCTCCTCATTGCCCTTGTGACCCTCATGTCCGGGTACCCATGCTAGAGTAATCCTATTTTGGAATCTTGAGTAGGTTTGAAATGAGCTGAGCGCCTTAATTGCCGCCAGGCTTTCGGAGAAAATGGCAATCGTTTTATTTACGACCTTCTGCCTGTTTATTTTTCCTATACAGTGTTCGATGAAAATGAAAATGAAGTTAAAGTAGTTTTATTTCATATTTGAATCTCTAATTGCAGCATGGGAAGCTTATAATAATAGTTTTTCGTTTCAGTCGTACATAATTCAAAAGGAAAACTGCAGGTCGTTATACTTTTCCTCATTAATATACTCCTTCATAGAACGGGAACACCGCAAAATGGCGGCCAGTACGAAGCAATGAAAATTGATCATTATTGCCGTGAACACCTGTGACTTTGAGCGTCCTAGCCGAGTAGCCAAATATTTAAAATGAAATTATCTCTGGGCTGTAGACGATAATACTAAGTTTGTGAACGCGATTATTACTTGCATAATAATATATCAAGTGACCGAATGACGTTAGTTGTTTGAATTTCAAAATTTTTGGTCATTCATCAATATTGTAGTGGGACCCTTCAAATGCCATTACATAAAATGCTCGTTATCATTTGTCGTAATACATTTTGCCCTAGAATTCATACATTGTTTGAATTTCAAAATTTTTGGACTTTCATCATTATTGCAGTGGGACCCTTCAAATGCCTTTACATAAAATGCTCGTTATCATTTATCGTAGTACATTTTGCCCTAGAATTCATACATTGAATATATAGTGGATTTGAAATAGAAGTTGCTGACAGTGACAGCTGGGTTACTGGATGATGAATTCGTCAACTATTCCATTATAAATCATTTCATTCACTTTTGAAACTACACTGTCATAATGATATGAGTTTGCGAACGAAACCACGTTCTTTATACATCGAACTGCTGTTTCTAGTCTCTGTAATTATATCATAATTCAAATTTCCAGGATATAAACACCGCAATCACTCATCTCCACCACTACGACCAATGGGTTATCATTCATTTCGTAAATTATCAACAACCTATAATTTAATGTACGAATCGAATACCTGCTTGAATAAATCTATATAACGTATTAGCCGTAACCGCCGTAAAATGCCATCATTCCAGAAAATTAATCAATCCAAATCAAAACACATTGTAGCATGGTTATGTATGTATACGTTGTGTACCCGCATACATTATGCCTAAATTGTATTCAACATGGCCGTGCTTAAATAATTGATTAACGAGCCTATTTTTTCTTGTCGTGCTCAGTTGCTTTTAATGGGGGTTGATACTCCTGTCAGGAATAGTAAAGTAACACATTTCGAATGTAATCGTGAAGTTGAAACACTTCTTCAAATCGATATAAAAAGATAACAAAATTTCCATACATGAATTGACATAAAAAATTAGCAAATGCTCTATAATAATAGTGTTGTGTTGTGTATGCGTCATCGAAATGTCAATTTATACAGTGCCCGTCGCGCTATATTATAGGTATAGGAGTAGCTGTTTTAGATAGACTCTTCCTCCCTTTTCGTGAACGACTGAAACGTCTATGAATGATTTAGACAACAGAGAATGTTTGCTGAATATTCGATTTTACAGAAGTTCTGTTTTCTTTTTGCATTGACTTGGAGACCAAAATGCCAAAATTCACCTCCACAAAAACTCTTACCGATTTTTATTATTATTTTCATTGATTGCGAAGTGGATCTATGGAATTGAATGTCTATAAAACTATATATCCATTAAGTTGAACAGTGCTGACGCTTGAAATTGGTGAAACTATAGGGTATCCTTTTTTTTTTCATTCGAATTAGTTAAACATTTTCTTTTCCTTAGTTTTCTTCATCATAATTACCGTTATGATGATAATTTACTTTTCCTTATTTCTCGAACTATATTATATATTTTTGTTCCAGGTGAGTTCCGATATCCTCGGTCAATGTTGCTTGTTGGGACTAGTCAAGACATGTTGGTGAGTTTCAGATTAGGGTTAACTCGAAATGAAAGAATCGATAATGAAACCAACGCTGCAGGAAGTATTTATTCACAGGTTTATCAGTTATCAACCGCTCTCAAGATCGTCGTGGGAATGATGTAAGCTCTGATCTAGGTGTTGTGTAATGCAATTTTTGTGTTATGTTTCATGTTTTGTTGAGCCTAGTTTTATAATTATGTGATATAATCAAATATTATAACATTTATGCTGACTGTTCTTGGATTGTTTTTATATATAATCAGTTTGTTTTCAAATAAATATGAAATCATGGAATGAGTTCAGCTAAAAAAAGTCAACAATGAATGAATAGATATTTTATATGAAATACATTCTTCCTGATAAACAAGCTCAAATCTACCTTTTCTCTGTCAAATATAAACATGTGTGAAGCATAGAGAGTACTTAGTGTGAATCCGTAAAATTACCCATCAATATATGAATATATGAATTTTTTGGAAAGGCTACAAATTTTTTGCATTAACCTCAACCGTGAATTGAATGTGGTTAAAATGTTGCTTGCTCAGTGGTATTGCTTCAGACTCAAACTCTTGCGAATAAACTTATAAGAAATTGAAGTCAAATAACCAACAAATCCAAAAAAAGATTGAAATTGATTTGTTTGCTGAAGTAATTAAAATTAAAGTTTTAATTGATTAAAGAAAATTATTATTGTGACAAAAGTTGAAATATTGATTATGAAAAATAGCGAAAAAAAATAATAAAACAAAACCAAGACGAGAACCACAAGCACCACCCAACCCACACACCCAAACACAACACACAAACACAATAAATACAACACAACAACAACACAAACACAACAATTTCAATTTTGCGCTATATTATTATTTTTTCGATCAATCATACCTTTAATTCTTATTTTCTGACCCAAACAAACATTTCAACCTCTTTGTATGGATTCGAAACAGGTTTCAATAGAGTAGACAATGGGATTTCGAATCAATACCACTCTCCACTCGTAACATTACAAAAACAGGTTTTATAATATCTTGCTAAAATTGAGGCTGACAATTTTTGGTTAACTGTATATAAATGAACACTGTAGGTAGAAAAATCTGTGAATTATCTACAAAAAATTCTATTCACAAAGAGAATTCATGCAATACATGCTCATCTTAACATTCGGATCATTCCTTCTTCAAACACATTAGGAAAAAACACGTAAAATGGCATTTTTCAATACCACGAAAAGTCTTGTATCTGATTACAATTTCAAAAACTTCACCAATGGAATATCGCAATGTCAGAAGTTATTTTCATGAAAGAAATATATCTGATTATTTCCCTCAGTGAGGATAACCAATAAAAAAGTTGAAGGCTACACTGGTTTTGCAGAGTTTTACAGCTATTGATTGCGATAGACCTGTTTAACCGGTTGAACTGATCAAAATGAACTTGGATTTTGGCTCATTTTCAGGTATTACTTATATTGTCCCTGTTCGATTTTGAAGTTATCTGAGTTTTCATTTTTTTCTGGAAATAATCCCAAGATATATCCGTCCTATAGCAACCTCTGTCGACCAAAATGCTTACATTTCCATAATTTCCAAAATTTTGCTTTCGAGCAAACGACCTGTAGTCTAGTGATTTTATCAAATTATTATACAATCGGGTCATTTGCTATTGAAAATTCCTAAAATCATGGATGTGCATCACACATTTTGAGCGAGTAATGAATTTATCTTGCTTGATTAAGCCATTGTATAGCGAAGCACGTATTGCAGTTTTGTAAACTTATTGTCAGTGAGAATCGTACAAGAAACTGTTATATTTTTGCATTCAAATTACGAAAATAAAATTAGGTGCCACAACTAATTACATAAAACATATGCTAATCCGGTCAAGTGAAACAATTGAAATATCAAAAATGCCGACACAGCCAAATATTGCTGAAGACCTTGGGCTCACTAAAAAAATTTGAAAGTCCCTATCAATCCAATGTGAGCTAATAAAGTTACATGGGGTAAAAGGTCAAAATTTCAGGTTTTTTGAGTTTTTCTTGAAAACCGTAAGTTTTATCAAAAAATTACCCCAGACCAAAATTGTAGATCTTGAAATTATCTACAAAAATGGTACCTGTAATTTCTTCTCAAGTATCACCGTTCGTGAGATATTGCAATTGTACGAGTCACGTTCTACATAATATGCACACGTTTCCACACTACCTGTGAGGTATTAGTGTACTCGCGCTTATTTTTAAAGTGGTTTCCCCTCTAGGCCCATTCCACGAACCGCTATGACATAATTTCAGACACTATACTTATTCAACTACATGAGGACTTTTAAGAATGATATTGGTTATTGAAAGACTGTCTTTCAAATATATATTTTCTCAATATAATATATAGACAAATGAAAAAGTCCATGCTCGAAGGAGAGCGGTTTATTTCAACTAAAGGAAACAGTCAAAGTCGTCTCCAACTATCATTCATTCCTTTTCTTGATAGCATATAGTTTATACATAAAAGAGACACAAATAGGGATTTTTGCTTCCTTAAGTACCTGAATATTCATGAAAGTGGCAAATGGGTGAATAGTATGTTGAAAATGACCCTTACAATTGCTATATCTCAGGAACAGTGATACTTAGAGAAAAAATTAGTCAAATCATTCATGTAGAGAATTTTAAGATCTACAACTTTGGTCGGAGATCCTTTTTCGATAAAACTCACCGTTTTCGAGAAAAACCAAATAACCTGGAATTTTGACCTTTGACCCCGAATAACTTCTTTAACAAACATGGGATTGATGGGGACTTGATCAATATTTTTATGTCTAACTTGACCGGATTATGCTCCAAGAATGCCGATTTTCGAAGAACTCCCTGCTGGCCTACAACACGCCCTGATCGTTCGAAACCTCGCAGCTGATAACTCATAATTTTTCATCTTCATTCTAGCCGCGAAAGAGCCGATAAAAACTAATTACAAGCCCATATACAGCACCCCGCTTCGTTTTATTGCACTCGCTGAATAAGCTAATTGTGTATTGGTTGTAAATAAGTTACTACAAATGTTACAGTTACCGATATAAACCGGGAATAGCTTTCTGAGAAACGCTCGCTTGAGTAAGAAGGTCGGCTTCGTGAGGACAGTGGTAGGAATGCGAACAGTCAACTTTTTTTTAGAAGCTCTTGTTTGAAGGAGTGTGTGCCGAATGATTGGTGAGGTTCTATTGAGGTGTAAATGTCGTCGTTTTATATATGTCGTAAAAATCTTGTGTGGAAGGCAACAACTCAGACTTGTATCGAGAGAGATATCAACGCTAATTGATTTGTTATTCACACTAAAAAAAAATCGAATATTGTGCAAGGGCTTGTCAGAGTGGACAAGATACAACTGACTGCTTGCACAAACATCTATTCAATGGTAGAGATTGCATGAGTTCTGTCCTATTTGTTTTTCACCGTTTTTCACTGATGGATCAGAAAAGTGAGAAATGTCGCTGATATTCTTTGAATGATATCTGTTCTGTGTAAGTGTTATTGAAATTTGTTCCGTTGTTTATATATATATATATATATATATATATATATATATATATTTGTGATGTATTCTCGACCGTACTTTATAAACTAGATTTGGAAGTTCTCAGGTTTGCGGTCTGTTTACTAATAAAACTCATTTGTTCTTGATCTCAATATTTCGCTAATGTTTATTAGCTTCATCAGGAGAAAAGCTACAAAGAATGTGACAAAATTGTACAAGATTGAATCGAAAATAACAGTTCTACTTACAATCATAGAATTAATATACCTGGTGTGTTCATTGCCTTGGGAAGCTGAATCGAACTACCCATGCTCGCATAGTTACTGCCTCACTTAAACTGAATCAGCTAGGCAAAATTCATGTTAATAGGAGTCCCTCAGCTGTACCAGGCAATGATGTAATTAACGTAAACTTATAAAAACTCTTAGATTTACGTTAATTACATCATTGCCTAACTATGCGAGCATGGGTAGTTCGATTCAGCTTCCCAAGGCAATGAACACACCAGGAATATTAATTCTATGATTGTAAGTAGAACTGTTATTTTCGATTCAATCTTGTACAATTTTGTCACATTCTTTGTAGCTTTTCTCCTGATGAAGCTAATAAACATTAGCGAAATATTGAGATCAAGAACAAATGAGTTTTATTAGTAAACAGACCACAAACCTGAGAACTTCCAAATCTAGTTTATATATATATATATATATATATATATATATATATATATATATATATATATATATATATATATATATATATATATATATATAAGAAATTGATGTTTTCACGGAATCTTCGAATACAAGATGAATTTTTCTGGGTTTTTATCCGTTAGGTATTTTCTGATTTGTTCGACGTTTCGAATTCCATTTTGAATTCATTCTCAAGAACTGTGAGACGAATATCTGTCCATACCGTCCTGGTCAATCACTCCCCTTACGAAGCAACCAAGCAAGAGCTAGCAAAGACTTCAATTGTCTGTTCTCCACGGAAACTCTCCTCAGTCATTATCCGACTGCGTCCGATATTAAGGCTGCATCCTGCCCATCCAGGTATTATGTAGGAGGGCAAATTATGTTTTCAGGGATCTTCATATACAAGATGAATTTTTCCGGGTTTTTATCCGTTTGGTATTTTCTATTTTTCGACGTTTTGGCTCCCACTTTGGAGCCATTCTCAAGACTCTGGACTTGGTGGCGAGGCCTATCTTTCCTTAACGCCTGGCCAGCACTCCCCTTACGAAGCAACCAAGCAAGAGCTAGAAAGACTTCAATTCTTTTCCAAAACTTATTTATAATACTCCAGTCATTATCACTCGTCCAAGCCACCACAAAGAAATACACGATCTTCGATATACAGAGATGAATGATTGTGGTTTTTTGGATAGAGGGTTAGGTATTTTCTGATTTTTCATTTCGAATTCCATTTTAATTCATTTCAAGAACTGTGAGACGAATATCTGTCCATACCGTCCTGTCAATCACTCCCCTTACGAAGCAACCAAGCAAGACACAAAGACTTCAATTCTTTCTCCACGAAACTGGTATTTATAATGACTCTCTCATATTATCCGACTCTCCAATAAGCCATCCCCACCAGCGTATTATGAGAAACCGACGTTGTTCACGGATCTGTCGGACTATATACAAGATAATTTTTCTGGGTTTGAAAACGATTAAGTAATTTCGGATTTGTTCGAAGTTCGAATTCAATTTTGGTTTCATCAAGAATTGTGAGACGAATATCTGTCCATACCGTCCTGGTCAATCACTCCCCTTACGAAGCAACCAAGCAAGAGCTAGCAAAGACTTCAATTGTCTTTTCTCCACGGAAACTGGTATTTATAATGACTCTCCTCAGTCATTATCCGACTGCGTCCGATATTAAGGCTCATCCTGCCCATCCAGGTATTATGTAGAAATTGATGTTTTCACGGATCTTCGATATAAAGATAATTTTGGGTTTTTGGTTTTTTAAATGAAAAATAGAAAATATAACGATAAAAACAGAAAAATTATTTGTATATGAAGATGTGAAAACATAATTAATAATATGGATGGCAGGATCAGTTAATATCGGACAGTGGATAATGATGAGGAGAGTATTATAAATAAGTTTGTGGAGAACAGACAATTGAAGTTTTGTAGCTTTGTTGGTTTTCGTAAGGGGAGTGATTGACAGGAGGTATGGAAGATATTCGTTCACAGTTCTTGAAATGAATTCAAAATGGAATTCGAAACGTCGAACAAATCAGAAAATATAACGGATAAAAACCCAGAAAAATTCATCTTGTATATCGAAGATCGTGAAAACATCAATTTTACATAATACTGGAGGGCAGGATATTAATATCGGACGCATGGATAAGCCCGAGGGGAAGCCTTTATGAGTCGTCTCGTTTCCGTTGAGGCACTGAGAATGCGTCTTTTCTATTTCTTGATTGCTTCGTAAGGGGAGTGATTGACCAGGACGGTATGGACAGATATTCTTCACAGTTTGAAATGAATTCAAAATGGAATTGAAACGTGAACAAATCAGAAAATATAACGATAAAAACCAGAAAAATTCATTTGTATATCGAAGATGTGAAAACATAATTTACATAATACCTGGATGCAGGATCAGCCTAATATCGGACCACGATAATGACTCTGGAGGGGAGTGTTTTAAATCAGTTGCTGTGGAGAACAGACAATGAAGTGTTTGCTAGCTGTTGCTTGGTTGCTTCGTAAGGGGAGTATTGACCAGACGTATGGACAGATATTCTCTCACAAAAAAAAAAAAAAAAAAAAAAAAACAACTCAATTTTGTGTCCGTGGTGGTGTTTGAAGAGAGTCGAGGTCATGTCCGAATTACGTACTGCTAGTTCGTGCTCGTAGGACCTGTTTGATACTCGTCGGTTTGTCTTTTCTATATATGTTCTCGAGCAGTCGTGGCAAGGAATTTCATATATTCCTTGTGATTCGTTGAAAAACATTTTATCGTCGTAGTGAGAGATCCAATTGCAGAATTCGCGATGAAAGTATCACGCCAATGAATTCAAAATGGAATTCGAAACGAACAAATCAGAAAATACCTAACGATAAAAACCCAAAAAATTCATTTGTATATCGAAGATCCGTGAAAACATCAATTTCTACATAATATGGATGGCAGATGCAGCTTAATATCGGACGCAGTCGGATAATACTGAGGAGAGTCATTATAAATACCAGTTTCCGTGGAGAACAGACAATTGAAGTCTTTGCTAGCTCTTGCTTGGTTGCTGTAAGGGGAGTGATTGACCAGGACGGTATGGACAGATATTCGTCTCACAGTTCTTGACAATGAATTCAAAATGGAATTCGAAACGTCGAACAAATCAGAAAATACCTAACGGATAAAACCCAGAAAAATTCATCTTGTGTATATATATATATATATATATATATATATATATATATATATATATAAAATAAGCATATTTACCTTTTAACGAATTCTTTTTTCCAATGTTATACCTATTTTATGAAATTGATGAACATTACAAATCCAGTGGAATGATTTAAGGATAAAGGCCCAGTCGGCAAAATTTCTTCACCCCTCCCCCTCCCAGAAAATTATGTTGTGTCAGGTGTTCCATGGAAAGTGAATGATATATGTTTCAGAAATTTATAGAATATGAAATTTTTTTCATTTAATTATCGAGCATTATAAAAGTTATATTCTTTTTTACATCGAGAAACCAGGATTAGTATGAAAGTTACTCGTAGAAATTACTCATCCAGTACAGTAACTTGCAGTAATTAAAGTGATAGTTGCCGCGCATGTTCAGTGAATTCTCATTATTGGGCGCGACAATTCCAACTTTCGAAAGTGATGGTCAGTTGACTGTCAACTAATTTAGATGCGGGGCCCCCAGAACTTTTTGAAAAGTCAGAAATATACAAACTAAAAATCTAGACTTTCAAATAACTGATTGAATACAGAAGTTATTTTATTTTATATTCAATTTACGATAGTTATCAGGCAATTATTCTGATAACAGGGGCCCCTGATTGAAAATTGAACTTGTGCTGTTCACAAGGGACTCATCAAAACGTTTTTTCAACAAAAAAATAACAAAAAGAAATCGAAGGTGTATTTTTGAATTTCAACTGTCATAAAATGGTCCTATGCTACGGAATGATTATTTCAATCAAAAAACAATGAATAGTCATTTGATGAATTATTTTTTGACTTCTTTCGCCGAATAAAATAAAAATTATAGTACTGGAAACACTAAACTCAAAAAAATGTTACGATAACTATATCATTCGAAGACGTTTCATTCATTCCCAAAAAGGAAGGAAAAGTCCATCTGAAACAGCTACTTCCCTGCCTATATGGCGACAAAAGGCACTAGGTTACATAGAAATCACATTATCAATTTGTATACCAAGTATATGGAAATTAAATCAAATAGATAGCAAACGTAGGAATATCTACATAAAGCAACAGAGAGTTTGTAAGTTTTTTTGATATCACTTCCTTCCTAAAAGTTGTTATTTCTTTTTTTTTTGGTTCGGAGAAGTATAAAGCCGAAATAAATCGTTGAACCTCATTCTCCCCATGAAAATACCCAAGTTCCTAACAAATAGTAATATTTTTGTCGCAGTTAAATTACTGAACGAACACCATTCTTTTCGATAACTCATTGTTTTTCATAGGATTAATGTCTATTATTTTCAATACGGTCCTGCACACCGCTCGAAACTTTGTTGAACTTTTTTGACCTTCACAACTACAACGCAATTTCATTACACTCACAAACGAGTGGAGTTTATTCGCCGGGGAGTCTGTTGAATGAACGAACGGAAATAGATTTTTATTACTTTTCATACTCGATATTGTATTTTGAATGCGACTTATAGTTCGAAACATCAGATTTGTATTTTTCAAGCCGAATGTTGACAAAAACTGTGTGAAATGGGAAAAATGCGCAGTTGTTATTTTTTGTTTCAATAATACCATAACGTGTACCATATTATCCTTTCAGTAGTTACTCATATTTGAAAAAAAATTGAATATGACATGTAAAAACAAATCTTTTATAGAGTGTTCTGAAGAACAACTATTGTTCTGAAAATGTTCGTTTCCGTTAACCATCTGACGAACGTAGTACCCTCAAGTCGAAACTTGTGCGAGCAATGGATCAACGAGGCCTTACCTTTTAACGTGCGATTACCCAGCACGGTGGCCCGGCGAGGATTCGAACCCCGTTCTTCCGCTTGAAAGGCGAATGTGCTACCCTCTACACTACGTATTATAAACCTCTAGAATTCATATTTCTCCTGTAGAATGATGAACTAGAAGATAAGGGAATTCATATAGGCCATCTAAGACAATGCTTATTGGTAATTTCAATTTGTGTTTGAATTTCATTTTCATTTTTATGTAGGTGTTCGGAGAGTTGCAATTTGATTGTTTCGTTCTTTTTGATTCATTTATAATAGCACAACCTGATTTTGATTTCAAACAATTTGTTTATATCTGATTGACAGCCCATTCTTGTAATTTGTGTCTCAGAGATGCAAATTGATGAAGAAATTCAAGAGTCAAACAAATTATATGGCTTATTCACCCACAGCTATGTACTCTGTATGTATAGTATCGAATCCAATGTCGATTCTGCAATATCTGTAACCATAAAATCTGAAGTGAATCGAATAAATTTCAGGAAATCGTTATGACGCACATTCTAAAGAACCTGACTTAGTTAAAGAATATGTATATTGAATTAACATTTTCAGCTTCTCTAACCACTGAATCCTACACAGCCTCAGGTACATCCTTGGATAATGCAAGGCGGATAATCATGAAACGTATTCACATTCATATGAATACGTTCATGAATATTCATATTTTGGGTGGTTTTTCCCGGTCGTAATGAAAACTAACAAAAAAGTCTAGTCATCTTTGGAATTGCCTAGTAACTTTTTCAACTCGATATTTAGGTGGAAATGAGAAGAGCTGTTGAAAAATATGTCAACTTCATACTATTGTTGTTATAGTGTGTTATTGAAACGATATCAATATTATCAATAAACATTAGCATTGGTACATGATATGGAATGAAAAGGAGGACCTATATCATAAGTATGACGTTCTGAATACTATTTGAAAAATATCTGGTATCGACAAAGTTAAGGCTTTCGCGGCCGAGGTTATTAGTATAACTACTTTTCTTCGGCCGTCGTTCTTTGGAATTTCTTTCTAAAGTTCCGCTAGCGCGAGTGGCTAGCTTCTTCAGAGGCTTACTCATTTCCGATGACTGAAGAAGCTGGCCACTCGCGCTAACGAAACTTTAGGAAGAAATTCCTAAGAACGACGGCCTTCAAGCCCGAAAAAAAGTAGTTTTACTAATCTGGTATCTAATTCGAAACATGTCAACAACCTGTTGAAAGGTAATAGCATTTGAAGTTATTCAAAATCGGTACCAAGTTCTTCAGAAGACTTCTATGAGTATGCGAAACACTTAACAGTTCAAGACAATATACCATTCTATTTATCTCTATATAATCAAAATGGTAAGTAATTATATGTTAGAGTTTCGACATTCGAATTGATTGGATTCATAAATTCAATGCCATAGGTCAGTTTCATTCTCAAGGACTTGCGAACAGAATACATTTCTAACCTTTTGTTCCCTATGAAATAAAGAAAAATCAATCTGAAGGTGTCGCAAATAGAATTCACCTTCTTGAAGATGAAACACCAGCTTTTAGATGACCTGAAATTCAAACTTCTAGCACATCTAATACCGAAGATCTCTAACAGCAGGCACTTCGTACAATATAGTTATCACGACGGAGAATCTTCCTCTGATCTGTTTGCAGAGAAGGCTGCATCACCGATAGAAATCAGTCAAACTTTGGTCATCCAGTAGATGGCGTTTTATTGGTGATTCTTCGCTCACGGGCTCGCTCACTTCGTTGGAACATCGTAGAAGGGTCGGACACTTCTGTAGATTGTTCCACGGTCGATGCTCTTCTGAATTATCGGGCGAGTGAAAAATTCTTAACCTTTTGTTGTGATGTTGAAGACTGGTCGAACCTCTCTTGCTCAGGGATTTTTTTTCCAATAGAACAACTTATAGCTTATCCAATCCATCTTGGCACAAACTCAGATACTTTTCCAGTTGCACACTAGTAGTGTAGACCATGACGAAAGTAAAAACACCTTCTAGGAATAAACTTCAACACAGTGAACACATGTTATAGGCGTTTTTCATCCTAGTATACTTCACAGAGATTGCTGATTATATAAATTATTAATTCTGTGCCAAGATGGATTGGATAAGCTGTAGGTACTCTTGGAACTCTTTTCCGAGGGAGGTTTTTCCTGAGACTGACGAACTTCCAAAGTTCAAAGGTAATATTAATTCTTATCTCTTGTCCCTTGATTCACGCGGTGTTCTTGGAACATTACAGGGCTTTAAACCATTCGCAATAGATCCTAATTTTATTTTGTTTTCCTTCCGTGAAAGTTTTCGATTATCGCAGGATTTTTCTGGATTATTTCCGTTTTCCTCAAATTGATGTGGATCAGTTAGAAGTTATTACCAAATTGATGATAGGTAGTTGTATCATCTAATATAAACTCTTGGAGAAAATTTATTGACATTTTGTAACCTGAAATTTTCATATTATAGCGTCTAGTTGAAAACTCATCTTCACAAATCGGTACAAGTGAACATAATAAAATAAAATAATGGTTATCTGAATATGCCAAAATTCTTGATCGTGATAAAATTGGTATTTATTTTGTTACTATATCAGAGTGATTTTTTTTTATATAAATCCATACAAGTGGGCAGAGAAAAAATCGGCCACCACCCTGTACTTCAATATTGCAAAACAAACTCGCCATGGAAACGGTACATTTGTGCGAATCCGTTCTCAATCCGTAAAATATGAGTAGTGAAAGACAGTTATTTCATTTAAGATTGTGAAATATCGTTTTGTTTCGTTGTCCCGAATAACAGAAAATCCATGAATGAAATGAATATTCAGTAATGAATAGAACTCCGCGGCCGATTTAATTGACATCGGATATATTCACGATAAAATACGCAACAAGAGAATATTTCCTCAAATGGCCATCCATAAATAATGAACCAAAGTTGCCGCTTATATCTTTATAATATGGTTCAATTGGCTGGATCCATTTATTCGAAATTTATGGATAATGAAGTGGTTTTCTACATTTATAAGCTGCCATACGATAAATTCCGTATATTATCTGATCGCTTTAATATATGTAGCTCATATTTGTTGGCTCATTTTGTAAATACCCTTTTCAAATATGTATGAAGGCTTGCACCGAGCTCCCATACTTGCAGAGTTCCGGTACAATTGATATCGAATATAAATATCGTCATTATGTCGCTAATGGGTTGCTTATCACAAAATTCAGTAATTGTCAATCGCGAACATGTACAATATCAATTAGTCTGATATTTATTAGTGATGCATTGAATAATCGGTAGAATGTGATTTCATCATATATTCACGTATCCCGGTACTAATACCGATTATTAGTTATTGGCATTTTCATTGCCAGAGACCAGACAGACGAGGTTATGTGAGAGGTGGAGACAGTATTCATCCGTATGTAAAGAGATATCCCTTAATAGCTAGACTATATCTAATGAGAAGAGATGTGAAAACTCCGAGGGCTTTCTCTGTCAACACAGATTTATGAAACAATCCCATTAGGTAACCTTTTTTTCTCAAAAATTGTCCAACTTTTCCAGTATCTCAAATGAAAGAATCACTCGATGTCCCTTATACAAAAATGCTATGACTGAAAGTCATTATTACTTTATAACGCTACTATATGTATATTAGGGGAAATTTTCTCGCCTTTTTCTCCTCTAATTCCATGTGCGAAGAAAATACAACTCAAAAAAATATACATCGAGAATAATAGATCTAAAATTCCTACTACCCTGCTTTTATGGCTATGTAGGATTTCAGTTACAGTAACAAATAAATTTTTTTGCCTCCCTCTAGTATGAATTTCCTGGCCTCATTGTAGGGAGCAAAGTCGTACTTTTCCTCCCTAGGGAGGAAAAACTCGAAGTTAAACGTCGAATATCAGAATAGAGCTACATCAATTCGCTATATGATTCGGCAAAATTTTTCCTGCAAGTCTTCGTAGCGCAAATTGTGCAACAGACATTGTTCATGATAGGTATGACGTAAATGTAGGTGTTGGTTCGAATCCGGCGTCTAGACTTTTTTCTTTTTTTATTGTAAATTCTTTGGTTCGTAGGTTCTCCTTATTCTGAGAATGTCAGGAGCATGCTTTACTGTGCCTACTTCTCAGTTACAGTTCTTTATCAATCATTATTTGTTAGTTTCGTTAGAGTTTTTTTTAACTTGTTACTCGAGGGGAGCGGAAAATCACATGTATAACATGAAAGTGAAGTGTCTTTGAGTGCCTTGAATGAGTGAACTTTATCCCCGAAAGTAGTACTTTGCTCCCTTGTTACACAAATAGCTATTTTTTTCGAATTGTATTACAAACATACATAAATTTAATAAAATAGATAATTTTCTTAGCTATTCCTACCAATATAAAGAAAAATTTACAATTCTTATCCCAGTCGAAACACTGCAAACAGTGATTAGTGATTCGGAAAAAACATTTCATCATCATGGTGGCAGCTTGTTCATCAATGATAAATAAACTATAATTATTATATACTATAATATGTATGAATTCATGATCTTGTTCAATAATTTTCTGCAAATAAGGTCATTGCTTTATAACAAGCACGATTCGTATGTGGTACATTCTTCTTTTGCTGATTCTATCCAAATCATGGCATGTTTTCAATGTCTGATGTGCCCTCATATAACCAATCAGAAATACTCCCAAAACGCCGAATGCCTTTCAAAAGATGAAGAATCCCCTTATAACTTTTTACGTTAAATTGATACCCTTCACTCTCATATCATCCGTCTCTGTTATGAACCGTATGATGTCTTAATTGGACCTTTGAGAGCGATCTATCATAATAATCAACATGCACAATGTTACAGTAAAAGAGAGTAGGGGAAACTGGTTACAACACTTGCTATCCACAGCGCTATGTTCAACTATTGAGGTGCTGATGAATAAGCCACTTTTCGAATAAGGCCTAACCTAACCTGCAACCATTCATGATATCCCTCTGCAGGTTCAGAACTGAAATTAAATAACTGTAAGGTTTTTGAATTGCAAAATTCAATTTTTTTCTATCGAGTAAAAGTAACCTCTTTGTTGTGATTTTTTTTAAGTGTCTTGGATATTTCAACCTACCACTGTCTGAAAAAATGAATGATGACTTCGAAATCTATAAATTAATAATACTATTCCACCCCATAATACAGGAAAATTTCAAATAAGGCATTTTACTAAGGGCCGGTTTTTCAATGCAAGATATCTGTCAGATTAAAATAACCATCAGTGTTTTTTCCTGTCACGCTAAATATTATCCACGCGCACCTCCTCTCTCCTTCCATCTATCTGACAGATAACTCATTTATCCTCGTATTGAAAAATTGGCCCTAAGGATTTCAGTTAGATTATCTGTTGGATTTCGGTATGTCATGAAGGATTTCAACTGGGATTTCTTCAACTGTCAACCTCAACACGTGAATCTTCATTGTTGGATTGGATATATGCGCCTTCTGCATTTTTTTGAGATAATATGAAGAAAAAAGACTGACCTATATTCAGTTTTCATATATGTAAAAAGTTACCTTATCAATACTGCCAGTTGTCACTTTCTAAGATTTTTTTTGAAAATTAAAATCACATCACAATCACTGATTTTTAATTCATTTTTTTTCAGAATTAAAAGCAAAAAGAATACCTAATAATCAGTTAAAATGTAATGACTGCATAATTTTAGCATCGCGGGAAAGCAAAAAATCAGCAAGAATAAAAAAACAAACCAAAACAAAAATCGAATGGGCTGTCTTGAAAACGGATTGCATTCACAAATCCAATTAAAACCACGAGAGCTGCGTCTCTCCAGTGACACTCTCGAAGGCACTCTTGTAAACTTGATCAAAATCAAGAAGCAAAAAGCGAGAAAACGCTGCAATCTTTTAGTTTGAAGCAACACAGACAACTGTTTACATCCATAATGTGATAAGAGATATGAGAACAATATGACGAAAGAAGACCGCCAATTTGCCTTTTGTCTATCAGAACCCCCTCCTTATAGTCTAGTTCCTAAATTGTGAATAGTGACTCATCGTACATTTTCGGGTTTTTGGGGTATTTGAAAAAGCGGAGAGGTTGTAAGAAAGAGGCAAAGTAAACCTGAGTACCTAGCTAATTTATGTCCTATTTCTTGACCTGCTTCATGTCAATTATGAACCGTTTAACCTACTACACTATCTACAATATATGAACTAGACTATAAGTTCATACATCATTCTCCTTGAAAAAAATATTTCTTCAATCTGTCATTGTATGCGAGACTGAATGATCGATCATCAAAAAAGTTATTGAACTAAATTATATAACGATTTTCATTATTTAGATAAAATTCACAATCCATGGAGTGTTACGTCATGAGCTGGATAAATTCAGAACACTTCTCCGCTCTCCCCCACACATTTGTAATTATTACAACATCCATGTCCGTTGTAACCTTCAATTAATTTTTCTCAGCTCGCAAGTTCATGTCTATATTGGATTTCACTAGTGTGGAACTCACATATTTGTGACGTAACTTAATTAATGACTGGATCTCCTTGCAGTCTAATTTAGAAACACCTTGATGCCTACGGGTGTCGTTTCATAATATGTTCGATTTCCTCTGGAAAAAAACTGTCCGCGGACCCATACACAATGCCCTCCAAAAATACTGCAGCGCACAGAAAAGTTTTGTATAGATACCTCTCATTGGATATTTTGAAAAATATCGTTTTTATATAATAAAAAATATCCTTTAGCGTTACAACGTTGGCTGTCGTCAGCACATCATATCGTCACAAATCGTGTTTTAAAGTAAAAATGTCTCCTTGTCCTCCTCTTGGCACGAACTGGAACTCATATGCCCAGCAATCTGTGTGAAGTATAGTTAGATAAAAAAACACCTTTATATGTATTCACTGTGTTGAAATTTATTCCTAGGAAGTGTTTTTTGTTTTGTCATGGTCTATACAACCGTTTGCAACTGAAAAAGTATCTATGTTTGTGCCAAGATGGATTGGATAAGCTGTATATGAAAAGGTGAACATATTTAAGTATATAAAAAGGTTTGAAAGAAGCTCAAGAAAATCATTTATGTAAAATGGAAGAGAACTCCAGATACCAATCAATCGAAAGTGTCCGAAAAAAATTCATTAACACTGAAATAAGCCTTAGATAGCAATAGAGCTTTTTTCTCTTTTAAATGCCGAGATGTTCTGGTTCTTGTGGTTGGTAGGTGATTGAAGAATCTTTTCCCATATACCTGAGGGACTGTTCGATTTCTTGATCTATGCCTGGAATCTTAACGTTCAGCTGTCTGGTAGGATAGCTGTGGTAGAAAGAATTTTCCCTCTTTTTTCCCGGATTTTTCTACTTTGAATATATATATATATATATATATATATATATATATATATATATATATATATATATATATATATATATATATATAGGAGGGGGTGTTTTGGTTTTTTGGGGTATAAAATTTTTTTCATATTTCTCTCCATGGAATATTCATATATTCCTATTTTTTTTTTTTGAGAAAAAAACCCCCTTTTTTTTTTTTTATCACCCCCCCCACTCCCCCTTTTTATCTTTGTGTCTATTACTCTCTCTATCCTCCCCGGGGTGTCTTCCGGGCTTTTTTTTTTCTTCTAAAATGGCTTTTTTTTTTTCTTTTTTTTACAATGTCGTCTTTTGTTCCCCCCCCCTCTCCCTCTCCCCCCCCCTTTTCCCTTTTTTTTCTTTTTTTTCACTCCTTTTCTTTCCTTTTTTCTCCACCCATGATTTTTTGGGAGATTTTTATATAAATTAATTATTTTTTTTTTTTTTTTTTATTTTCAATAATTTTTCCCCCCCCCCCCCCCTAAACCCCCTTTTTTTTCCTTTTTTTTTTTTTTTTTTTTTTTTTTTCCCCCCCCGCCCCGGCCCCCCGGGGGGTTCGCCCGGGGAGGGTGGTTTTTTTTTTTTTTTTTTTTTTAAATTTTTTGGGGGGTTAAAAAAAAAAAAAAAATTTTTTCCCCCCCCACACACCCCCGGGACCCCCCCTTTTTTTTTTTTTTCCCCCCTTTCTTTCTTCTTTTTTTTTCCTCTTTTCTCTTTTTTTTTAAAAATTTTTAAGCCCCCCCCAAAAACCCCCCCTCTCTCCCCTTTTTTTTTTTTTTTTTTAAAAAAGGGGTTAGGGTGAGAAAAAAAGGGGGGGGGAAAAACAAAAAACCCCCCCCCCCCCCCTTAATATCAATATTTAATTTTGAATAAATAGCTTTACGTTCTCAATAAAAGCTGATTTTTGTTTTTTCGCATAATTCTGTTCAAACCCAGATTGATAGATTGATGTCTATCTATTCTTAATAAAAAAAAAATAGTAATTGTGTTTTTTTTTCGGAGCTTCTAATTTGGAGAATTACATATTCCACGTTATTCTATTGAAATCTCAACATTTCGAAGAATTCCGTAGTTTTGTTCTATATGACGGGATTCATGATTTTGATAGGTATCAAATGAATTCAAATCCATTTGTTGGAATAACACATTGTATGTAATTTGTGCTTTTCCACCGCAAAACTACTTCGGGCTAGATTTATTCGCTCTTCTGATTCGACTTCTTCCCTTATGAAATCTTGTAAAAAAGATAAATTATTAGTGCATAAGGAATTCTCTACGTTCACATCACCGGGCTTGAGTATTGTACTGGAATTGGACATATTTGTACTTCGATGTCTTTCCCAAACTTTCAGTAATTCTTCTGGTAAAGCTGACTCTACAAGAGGGTAGAGCATTGCTGCGTTTTTACCAGTAGTCACCCCTAAAGCTCTAAAGCTCTGAGTTGTATTTCCAATTTGTCATATAAGTTAACCAAAGTCATACCTGTTTCCGTTTTTATCGCTTGTTTGTTTGAAACGTGCTTTCATCTGGTCAACAGCCTTTTGGTAATTTGATCCGGAAGGTGGAAAACTCTCAATCAAATTCCTGGCTACGGAACCTGATCCAGTAGCTTGAAGCAAATATTGGAATTTGTCTTCCAATTCTATTTCATTATCTTCATGGATCTTATTGAACTGGCCCCAGAATCCAATCCAGTTCTTTACGTTCCCATCGAATTTCTTGATCTCGAGTTTTGGAAGTCGGAAGTTCCTTCTATTCTTGTTCCCAGCAGTGGTTTGTTTCTGGCTCATTTGATCGTCTTGTTTGTAGATCTTCTGTATCAAGACTTCACAGTCTAATCTGTATTTGATGATTTGATCTCTATAAATCTCGATTTGATCAAATTCTTGTTGTAATTCAGTCTCACTGGGATTTGAGTTGAATAAGTGTTCCCTGATTACTTCATCCAATGAGAATAATCGTTGAGTCTTATCCTCCAATTGCCTGAGGAAGCTAGCACTTGTTCTTTGCTTGTCGACTTGTCTTGTAGTGCTAGATCTTATGTTCGGCTGCAGTTATTGAAGAGTCTCCGGAGTTGTTCCCGTTCCTTCTTTGGGTTTTCCATCGACGCTAAGTCCTGCCACGGTCGCCACAAATTTAATGAATGTGATGGAAAACGATTTGATAGGACGTACTAAATGACTTTATTAAACTTCTGATGACAACTATCTTGTTTTATAAACATTTTGTATACATGGCAATATAAATAGGCAACTGCAAATTACATACAATGTGTTATTTCCAACACCATTATTCGCATCGTTTACCGATTTGTCAAAAGCTCATAGGGTAAAAAACCTAAATGGAAGTAATGGATTGAAAAATCTGAAAAGGGAAATAAGCAGTTGCAAACAAATCAATGAAATTAAATTAATTTAATTTATTCAGAGAATGAAAAAAAAAACGATGAATTAAAGATTAATACAGAAAAATATTGACAGGAAGTTTCTCGAGGTTTGGTTCTTTTTCCCTGCTTATTTTCAATATTTCGATTCAATGAGAACTAATTTTCATCTTTTACTTCTCCAAATCAAATTTCCTCAGATTTTTTCTTGTAATTACAATTTTCAATTGTCTGGATTTTGTACGACTTTTTATTTCCAATATCCGCTTGGTTTGTTAAGTTTTGGAATTATCTCATCAGCTTGACTCAAATTACTTCATAAATATAATGTAGTACAGCAAAGACATGAAAAATTTTTTTCATGTTCGAAACATATCACCTGTACAGTTATTGATTACTTCGGAAAGTTCCACTACATTGTCGGTAAATTATTTAAGATAATTTCCTTTAAATGAAAAGAAGCGATTAACTGTTAATTTATGCGTAATTAGTAACGACATTTTCTGTAATTTATTGAGAAAAACATTCGGATAGACGACAAAAACTCGCTAATGATCCAAGTAAGTTACCAAGTAACGTGAATAACGTAGCCAATCAAAGATTTATTCATTCATGGGTGTGTGAACATATAAGGAAGTGCTTTTGATTTTCTGGAATCTATTAAAACCTGCTTGTCGAGCATTGAAATAGTCTGTCCTTTATTTATGGGCATTATGTGTTTGAGATGGATACGGAATAGCTGATGTAATTGAATACATATATCTCTTATGAAAAAAAATTAAGTCCCATTCATTTTTGATGCCCATTTTTTTCTCTCAATTCTTCTCATTTTGTTCTTTTTCAATTAACGAAACGTACTTCCGTGATGAATTGCGAAGAGTACAGAAGGCTGAGAGATTATAATTATAGTATGGCGGAAGAAAAAGCTACCTTTTAGTGTTCCAAAAATATCATTTTTTCTTCTCTTTCCGAGAAAGTTTTGCAGTATTTTCGGTTGTAATACCGGGAATCGATTGGTCTAACTTGAGTTCAGGTCAAATATTCCTTGAGATGAGTAAATCGAAGATATTTTATATATATTTTTCCTAGGTTGAGGAAGGCCTATCATCCTATGATCATTATGATTTCAGTTCTGACTTCAGCCTTCAAATTTTTCGAAAATATATAGTGGTTTCAACAGAATATCTTTCGAAAAATCGAATTGAAAGTACACCTGTAGTCTTGATGTTTACTTTAGTGGTAATTTATACTTAATAATTATTACGTTACACTTGAAAAAAATTGCAAAACTATCATAAACTGGCAACTGAAAGAAATATTCCGGTTTCAAGATGACACCATAGTTGTTGCTATCTCTGAAATAATGAATTTCTACGAGATTGGTGAATTATTATGTTTTTTGGGACCGTTTTAGTTTTTTCGTACCGCCTATTCAAATCAACGTGAAATATTTCATACAAACTTTACTGGTTGGATCATGTTTGTTATAATTCCAAATTCATTTGGAAACTGAATTGCATTTATTTTGATCAATGTCCATACTTATTGTTCGAATATGACGTATGACAACTCTCTCTCATTCAAACCATTTCAGGAAATTGTTATGCTTTCATTTACCCAAGTTGTATGAGATGCAGGGAGCATTCTAGTTTATTAGTGGATTTTTCAGTTTAGGGCCGATGGAAACTCAATTAATGAACATATTGTATTACTAAATTCGCATTGAATCATTTAAAAAAAAAGGATCATTTTGTTTCTGTTTGATGTGCGGTTTTTGTACGAAAAATGACATTCACCCATTTATATCTCACTAGAGCACTCATGCGAAAAAACAGATCATGGAATTCATGTGTAAATAGGTTTATATATATATATATATATATATATATATATATATATATATATATATATATATATATATATATATATATATATATATATATATATATATATACAAAATTATAAAGTAAATAGATTTTGCTTATATCGAAGATTGAAAATTTGAGACATTTATCTTCTCCAATCAGCAATACTTGTCCAATGGCACATGTCTTGGTCGATTGTTCAGGAAACATGATTCTTCAACCCACTTATCACTTGTCCTACGTTACGGAGGGCGGTTTTCCAATAGATAACCCAGCGCATCCTCCAAAAGTTAAATAACGGCTGTATTATCCAATAGTCAAATATCCAACAAAAATTAAAATAACGCATATGAAAGAAATCCAGACACATGTGGGTGTTGACATGTCCTTATCTACCACTATGGTCAATAGATGGCGTCTGTGATTTTTATACACTGAAATTCATTTATGTCAATCGACTGCTTTGGTAATTCTCATCATCCCACTATCCCGAGTTCGTTTATTAATCGCGTATTTATATCGTTATAATAATAGTTTCCATAAATAAAAATTACGAACCATTTCGATCACCAGTTCGACCAATATCCATGGTCATTAACTATGATTTGTCACATGAAGGAAGTATGGACTTGAATATTTAATACTAATAGCATTGCCGTGTGCCACGACAAACCCTAACGATATGAACGATTACTGTTATGTGGACTAGAGATTTTCATATTTTGTTCAACGAGTACTTTTTTATTGTGTTTCTTGAGCGAATAAACACAGTTACCAAATATTATTGCTCAAGTAACTTGATTAATCACCCGTAATAGGGAGGGATGGTGTTTATTTTAGATATCGTGTGGTAATGAATATATTGATCTCAATGGGAAAATAAATCATCATCAGACTTGTCATTTTCTTGTATATCTTGAATATATCAGAATTGCCTCTGCTTTCCGAGATCGATCTTTTTAAATGTATTTATCTAACTAAGCTGATTTAACAAACTGAATTTTCAGTTAGCATATTTGAAAAGCATATAAACGTAGTAGCTATAAGCACATAGTTCTGATATCAGTTTGGATGGAACTCGAGAATGGATCGTTGCTTTCAAATCATTCAATTGAAAAAAGGAGGTACTACTGAAATGTAGGTATATCATTGAAAAACCATGAAACTATTCAAATTTTCAATTTTAATTGCGCATTTCTGAGTTTTTCCATCCATACTGAATGATTATATTGTGGCCATACAATCAATTCTTTTCGTTGTTTTTCATTAATAACATTTTTCAGTTTTTTTTCTGAAAACTTGAGAGATCTGCGAAAACGCAATCGATATGAAACATTTTACAGAAATAATTTACTGTCCCCCTACCTGAGTAAATAACACTCATTGCTTCTACAAAGATTAATGAAAATAAATATTTGTTGATACAAAAACTCAATTCCTATGAGAAAGAATCAGTAGCCCCACAATATTATTCAAAAACATAATATTGTGTTGAGCTTTCCGAAAATGGTTCGAATTTCATTTTCAGTGTAGTGTATTTTTCTTCTAATTGTTTTGTTCTGTCATTATTTTTCGTGAACTCCATATTTTCCTCATAATAAACAAAGTTATAATGAGACTTATATGGTACTAACAGAAACTTCACCTTTTTGCATTCAGAAACAATTGAAGAATAACCTTGAGTATTTATTGAAAAAATGCTGATCTGAAATTGTAGCCTTATCTTTCCCAATTCCCACACTCCACACCCCTTCCAAACGAACAGAAATACCAGAAAGTCACTCACCAATTTACGTCGAAGGCACGTTAGTTCTTGATTTCCTGTGCCTTAAAAAACACGTCTGCGAGAGATTGGCATTGTGAACCTCCAAATATAAATCTATCACGTCAGTCAGTAATCGAAATCCATTCTATTTTCGCGTGTCATTTGATGCTGTTTTCAATCGTATCAATACTATTTTGTTGACTGGTTTCCAATACCGTTTTGAGGTAGGTCAGATCACAGTATTTCGAAGCTAGTGTTGCAATACCGAACACAATTAGAATAAAAATCAATGGTGCTTTCATAAGAACTATGTAGTACTGGATGATTGAGGAACTGTTTTGGTTTTTCCTCAGAAAGAAGGGAAAACTTGGAAAACAGTTCTTCAAAACTTGTTCTCTCCATAATTATGTTTCTAGATATTGGATGATATTCATTTTTCTCATTTTTACCCAAACTGGATATAATATTTTCACTCATTTTGGCTTGTATGAATTCAATTACGCAAGGCTCAACTCAAATGACATTAAGTGCTTGTCTCAGAATATCTACTTAGTCGCCTATTGGTTAGATCTAAACCATGGGAACCATGAATCATAGTAAACTTCAGTTCTAAGAACTGACCCTGAAGTGGTCAAACATTCAGCTCAATAGAATTGGGACTTTCATAATTTTATGCGACGTCTGGCGGAAATTTAACGCACTGCTATAACTTGACAAACAAACAAACAAACGGCTTCCATTTTATGTGTGTGAATTTATTGAGTTCTTTGGTGTTTATTTAAGAAATCTCATCTGAAGTTGTAGTTTTTTTGATTAATAATAACAAACAATCATGAATGCAGATCGCTCAGTGAGCCGTATAAAGTGTTTGGTGCCAAGTTGCCGCAACTCTAGGAACCGTAATCCAAAGTTGACTTTCCACACGTTTCCAAAGAGAAATACATCTTTGGTGGGAGAGTGGATTGAAAGAGAAAATAGACAGGTACAAGACTTGGAAAATAAAACTGAAATTGCATAAATCACCACCTAGTGCGGCTTCAGTGTGTTCCTTGCATTTCAAAAGAGATGATTTCTTGTTACCTGGTGAGTCTGTTTGTCTATTTTCAGGCGAAGTTATGGCCATCATCCATGTAATGAAAGCTTCTTTGGTTCACTAACACTACACTAAAACTTAAAAATGTCCTGGAACAAATATTATTAGATTTTGAAACACAATGCATCTATGTTCACCTCCAATGAATAGTATTGTGCAGCTATTCAAAGCATCATGAACACAGTTATATTAACCTTCACGAGAAAAATTTCGTACAATGAAAATATAGCAGAAAAAACACCAAAATCTTGTCTAGCTAGGGCAACTGATGACTGGATTTCAGTTTGGCGCGTTATTTCACAAATGTAAACAAGGTAACTATTTCAAAATGGTGGATATAGTTTAACCACCACCAGCGCCCTCATCGGTCGATATTTTTCCCTATAGTTGCCAGTCCGCTAAGTGACCATAGAGAGAGATGACTACTTTGTGAAACTGGCCGTTAGCCTTGTATCCCCCATAGCTTGATATTGATTATTGTAATTGTATGTATCATTTTCTATTGATAACAATAGTTGAATGAGTGAGAATTATGCCATAGTGCATATGCTTAGTCGAAGTAAGGCTAACAGTGGGTACTGTTGTGCGGATCACAAGAAGTGAATATTGTGTTTGATTTGAATATTACAGTTATAATCTGAAACATGATGAATGAAAAATACCTCTGACTACATATATTTCCCCACAATATTAAGGACTGTGCAATATTCCGTTGTTTCCTGTATCTAATGGTTCTGTATTAAAGAGACTATGCATACAATTTCCTTAATTCAAACTTGTCGAAATAATATTGTTTTTTTTTAGTCAAAATTCTGTCGAAAACGAAGTTGACAATTTCTTATTAGTAATATATTTGGTTGTAGTTTTCTTGGTTTTTGAGTAGCTGAAATCTGAAGAAATTAAATTTAGAAACTAGTCCACCCATTTAGTACCGGTCTCTAATAGAGTTAGCTGTAAGCCAATTTCCCAATAGACAATACTTTTTCTTGGCCAAGCAAATCTATTGAAAATATTGACATTTCTGACAAGATTTTTGAACGGGCAAGGACATATTCTCTAATCCAATGCTTGCAAGGCAACGAGAAATAACTGTTGGGAAATGAACATCACGTGATTTCTGGAAGCCAATAACATGGAAATACCTCTTTTGAAAAAACCAAACGGGAGTTTCTGGGGGGCAGATGCCGCTATATTGATTCATTTTGTATTTCTGACAAGTCTCTGGAATGCCTAATTATCAATATAGGATTCGAAAGTTTATTACTATTTTATTCTATTTTGTTTCTTATTTCATCTCACTCTTTTACAAATCCGTCATTACTGCCGATGTCTGTTGTTTGTGCATGACATGATATTTCCATCATTTTTGTTTTCATTGCAAAAGTACCTGTGATCATTAGAGTGATGGTAATTTTTTCTATTAGCCTAGCCTGGTTATGTGAATAATAATCACGAGCGCATTCGTACTTATAATAATAGCACGTCGCATTTTCTACCCGATACAAAAAATGGTGTTTTTATCGTTTAACCTTGGCTGCGCATTTCGCTTCTGATATTCATAGACAACGGTTTGACGTTGGCCTATGTGTGTTGTTTGTTGGTTACTTACCTAAGCTACTAAAGTTCGTGTTGACCTTGCAAACGTAGCCGAAAACAAAGTTAAATTGAGTAGCTCAGTGTGGTGCGGCTGGGCAAAAAAATTGCAAACATTCATGACGTAATTGATTGAATTGGGCCGAATTTGGTTGAAGTTTTCGATATATTAACGGTCAATGATGTCTGCTCGGATGTCTCCTTAAAATCTTTTGGCAGCAACAAAAGATAATCAACTAGGAATTAGGTAATTACTTACATAGCTGCGAAATTTCCCGAACGCCTTTGGTGCAATGATCTTTGTTTACTTTGAGCAAATTCTGCCGTTATCAGCAGTATTATTCCAGAGACATCAACGATATCGCGATAGTTTATGACTTGAGCGATTGAAATATTGGGTATATATTTTGTTGAATCCAACAATATTATTCTAGAGTGAGATCAAACTTTGTTTCATATCGTGCCAATGAAATTTCCACAACCCGTCAGCGTCTGATGAATCTAAACTGCTCAAGCTTGGCATCGAAAGTAATAATGAAGTTTGAAATGAGTTAGAAATCATCATGACTTTTAATTTGAACATCTTCACATCAACAAATCAATACTTCTCTTAGCAATGAAATTTGAAAAAATCCTGCAAAGTAACTATCGATGGAACTCTGAAAAGAGTTGAAAGGACAACCAGTCATTTTTTTGCAAACAGCAAAATATTTGGAAATTCGATCAAGATCGAAAACACGACGAACTGATATAGTTGCAGAATGAACATATGGTAGATTGAACTTAACGAATATGTATATCATACCGAGTATTAGACCAAATAATTCAGATAAATTGTAACAACGATGTTTATATGCCACATGCCTTGGAGTTTTAATTCCATCAGACTGAAAGTTGAAAAAACTCTTAAGTCAAGTATCTCGATGCCAGGAATTACGATCAGTAAAAATCTCTCATACTAATACCATGTGAGATCGGTTGCTTGAGATGCTTCATAGAAGCTTGGATTTCTATTTCGTGAGAAGAAATACTTCACTTCTCTTCAGCTTTTACTACAAGCCACAGATGCAGCCTGCCTTAGAATATAGTTATCATGAATGGAGCTTATACATTTTGCAGAAATTGTACGAATCAATCATTCCTGACGTAAAAAAAAACCTAAATTATAATGAATTTTGGTTAAGCATGTCATATTCTGGTTCACCGAAAAAACATGCAGAATTGTGTTCTATGACCAACCTGCATAATAATGGGATACAAACCGATGTCCTTCGTAATATTAGCCCGAGAAGTAGTTGCTCTTTGATTGTTTTCAGTATCCTTCAAATGTCCTAATAAAAAAAAATTCAACACAAGAAAGCAGAGATGTGATAAAATTGAATTTTCAGTCATAGAGGAGTAGATATTAGAAATATATTTTCATAATCAAAGTCCTTTGTGATCTGTTCGTCCGTGAAATGAAGCCAAAACAACCAGCCTCTGAACAATATCATCGACATTCACAATCGTTTATTTATTCCCCACAGTATGTGCTTATTCCTTACTTAATAATTTAATAATAATAATATCCTTTATTTCCATAGACTTGAGAATACAAGCATCGGATCCGTCAAATGATAGTGTATATATATATACAAACATCACAAAAATACTGAAAATATCACAGAAAAATAAAAACAGAAACTTGAATAGATACACTCCTGAGATACGGGTATCACATTTTATATGCTAAGTACTCAGACAGAGAGTAGAATGACTCGTGAAGAAGTAGTTCCTTCACTTTGGCTTCGAATGTTTTAATATTCTCAATTGATTTGATATAGTTAGGTAACTTGTTATAAAGCTTGATTGGCATGACAACTGGACTATTCTCAACCAAGTGCTGGAGTCGCTCCCTATTATTTGTGTAATGTGTTGCATTTGTTTTAAAGAATTTCACACAGTTCAAAATGTAAATAGAGGGGAAGGTTAAAATACTTAATTCAGAAGAGAGTGTTCTACAAGAGGAAATACGTGGTTTGAATAGCATCGTTCTAATTATTCGTTTTTGTTGGATAAGAATATCTTGTGCTCTCGAACAGTTTCCCCAGCAGACGACGCTATAGCTCAGACGTGAGTGAATATATCCGAAATAACATAATCGTAACAAGTCGATATTGACTTTAAATCGGAGCTGCCGCAAAACAAAACAATGTTTTGAGAGTTTCCTGAGAACATGACTAGCGTGTACTGACCAGGAGAGTTGGGAATCTAGGAAACTCCAAGAAACTTCACAAATTGCTTTTGCTCGATAATTTTGTTATGAACTTTAACTAGGAGACTTTTATTCAATTCGCGAGTCGAAAAAATAATCGATTCTGTTTTGGTTTCATTCAACACCAAACCATTAGGCGAACAATAATTTTGCATTTTCTGAACCGAAGTAGATGCAGCAGCACTCAGATCATCGAAATTGTCAGATGAAGATGCTATAACCGTATCATCCGCAAACAGAGACAAATAGTGACCTCCAAACGATCGAATTATATCATTAATGAAGAATATAAAACGGAGTGGCCCAAGTAAGCTACCTTGGGGCACACCCCTCTCCACTATGGAGGAGGAAGATTCGTACACTGAATTATCACATGCAATTTGGACTATTTGTGTCCGTCCATTAAGGAAGGAGTCTAGCCATTGTAGAGCATTCCCACGAATCCCGAAATTATTGAGTTTTTGTAGTAACAAGCCTATGTGAATCATATCGAATGCCCGTTTCGAATGAAACAGTACACATGCAGTACTTATTTTCGCGTTGGAAATTCACCAATTGTTCTGAGGGAAGAAGTCACTTTGCCTCCTTCCGACTCATTCAGTCCTCCTGTCAGTTATTACACGTTATCTCAGTACCAAACGGACAAAAAGATAAGATGTACTCATTTTCTCCCTTAAAAACCAGGAAACCACTCAGTAACTAACACACTAGTTTCCAAAATATAAATAGACCTCGGCCACGTTAGACTATCTTTTTCTGTCGAGGAAAATGATTCACTTTCCGCTCCGGTATATAATATACTATTTCACACTTTCGTATCATCAAAACCGATTTCATCAATTTTCATCTCGTGATTCTTATTTCAGTCACCCTGTAACTCAAATTCAAACAACGTCGAATGAACGACGAAGTGCATCTTTCTCGAATCCTTGAGAGAATCAACTGCAAAGGTTGAGGAAGGTTATTGCCAAAAATAATGAGCCGAGATGGGTGTTGCGCCAACTCAAATATTTGAATTTGGCAAGGTCATTTTCATTACTCACCATTTGTCTGAGCGACGGTATTAGATTTTTTGTGCGATTTTCGTACAGGATAAGGACTGACATCAGATATGGGGAACAGTATAATATGGGATATATTTCAACTTAATGGTATGGAATGTACTGGGTGTGGACTTGTGCATAGCTCTTTCAGTCATATTCTCACAATGTGAAGGAACCTCGGGAAAATAATTCAGTTCAGGTTCCTCCAGGATTATTGAAAGTTAATAAATACAGATTTTATTTTTTTTAAATATAGTACTCAGAGAAAATTTTTAAATTAAAACTATTCCTTAACCTAGATAATGCTTTTTTTTCTAAACTTCCACAAGGAAGGTACCGAATGTTTATGAAAATGTTTCAAATTGAAAAGAATAAAAAAAAATCCCATATGAACCCAATTCTGTAATATAATAACTTTGCGTTATCTGTCCGTTCATCTGTGAAAGATAGATATGACTCTTTGTGCCACTTGCTGTATTGGAACGATTTCTGCTTGGGTTCTTGATGATGTTTCAGATGAAAATATACGCGATATTGTATTACTTTGATTCATTCGAATCATTTGTAAGTGATAACATGAAAAAATTCAACCCGCTGTTTGTTTTCCTTTGAGGATTTCAACATAAAAATAGTTTGGCCTAATCATGTTGAAAGAAGTAATTAAAATGAGATTTACTCCCATAGATTTCCATACTTTTCATTCTTTTTTTTTCTGATTATGATACCTATTGTCAATTTTGATGTATATTATAGTAAATGTGTAGAAAAAATTGAAGAAATTGGAAATTTTATTGGAGTCATTATTCTGTATACGATTTTTTTGTGGTGATTTTTGGCTTTTTCATCCCCAAGTCAATGATAGAGAAATAGAAAACACCTATAGAAAAGGTTTCATCTGGAGATTACCAAACCTCCTCTATTGATGTGTATATTATTCATCAAAATATCAAATAAATACTGGCTAATTAGTTCTTTCCCAAACAACAACAGAAAGGGGCGGACCACCTTATTGAATCAATAAATAATTTTTAAACCAATCGTACTTTAAATATTTGGTACTCTGATGTCCATTTCCACTATTTTTTCTTCCGCTTCTTGTTCGCTAGCCGAATTGTTTTGCTGAATCAACCAAATTGGCAGAGGTACAAACAGCACAATGAGAATTTGAAATGTCTGTATCTTTTTTCTGCTCGTTGCATAATTCAATTGCAAAATCCAACTGTCCACAAATCGAGGCTGGAATTCCAAATCCCGACATCGAATCGCTCTCTACTAATTAATCGACTTACTTAATTAGTAAATCGAACTGACTGTTCTTTTTTCTTTGTTTCAGGTGAGTTAGGCCGAACGATCACAAATGAAAAACACCGCTGAGTAGAATGATTTGTAAGTACATGACCGTTTTCAATCATTGGCTCTGTTATTTTCACAAGCTGTCGTATATATATATGTATATATATATATATATATATATATATATATATATATATATATATATATATATATATATATACTGAAATGGATAGCGGGGTCTCTCAGTCAGTCCAAATGAAAAGTCCTGTCTTACTTTGCCAAGCTTTCGCTTCTATTGTGAAGCTTCTTCAGGGCCTATAATTCATTGTTTTTTTTTTTTTTCATCAACAATATTAACTATACTTACAGTAAAAATGGTGTAAAAATATTGAATTAAACATAAATTGGTAAAAAATTTGTATACATGTTTGTAAAATTGTTTTTTTTTGACAAATGTCATATCCTCACATATGTCATTTTTCACGTCTATGATGATTCGATCATTAATTCTACAGAGAGATGTATTGATTGAGAAGATTTTAATTATTACGTTTTTAATGTAGTTCCAGTAAGTTACTGTAAATGTTGCTGAGGTTATCAATGTCATTTCTTTTATTCATACAATTTGAAGATTCATTAATTTCGACCTTTTCAAGAAAAAGGCGTTTTGAAATATTTTTTTTTGTACGTAAAATTTTGGTATTGGGGTAATTTGTTTTATGTCCTGTTTCTATAGTGTGTTGTGCTAATGCACATGATTTCTTATTGAGTTTTATATCACTTTTATGAGATGTTATTCTATCATTAAGAATTCTAGACGTTGTTCCAATATAATTTAGGTCACAATTGCTACAAGGAATCTTATAAATTACATTTGACTTTTTTGTTGTGTCAGTTTTATCTTTTAATTTAGTATTTAAGTTCTTTATAGTTTTGATATTTTTTTGGCATATTTTGATATTTTGTTCATTATGGAAAAGTTTTATGATATTCGAAGATAATTTTCCAAGATTAGGTATAGATTTATAAGAAAAAGTGATAGATTTTTTTGTTTGAGAGAAGGGTGTACTAATTTTTCTATTCTTTTCTAAGAAGAGAATAGAAAAATTAGTACACCCTTCTCTCAAACAAAAAAATCTCAGACTCCTCAGAGACATATTAATCGAAAACTCTTATCCTAAAAAACTTCTTAATAAAATAATTTTCAATACTGGTAGTAATACAGATTCTGATATAATCAACAAAAATGTATGTAATGACAATTCACCTATCACTTTTTCTTATAAATCTATACCTAATCTTGGAAAATTATCTTCAAATATCATAAAACTTTTCCATAATGAACAAAATATCAAAATATGCCAAAAAAATATCAAAACTATAAAGAACTTAAATACTAAATTAAAAGATAAAACTGACACAACAAAAAAGTCAAATGTAATTTATAACATTCCTTGTAGCAATTGTGACCTAAATTATATTGGAACAACGTCTAGAATTCTCATTGATTGAACACACTATAGAAACAGGACATAAACCAAATTACCCAATACCAAAACTTTACGTACAGAAAAAAATATTTCAAAACGCCTTTTTCTTGAAATGGTCGAAATAAATAAATCTTCAAATTGTATGAATAAAAGAAATGACATTGATAACCTCAGCAACATTTACAGTAACTTACTGGAACTACATCAAAAACGTAATAATTAAAATCTTCTCAATCAATACATCTCTCTGTAGAATTAATGATCAAATCATCATAGACGTGAAAAATGACATATGTGAGGATATGACATTTGTCAAAAAAAACAATTTTACAAACATGTATACAAATTTTTTACCAATTTATGTTTGATTCAATATTTTTACACCATTTTTACTGTAAGTATATTTAATAATGTTGATGAGAAAAAAAAAACTATAAATTATAGGCCCTGAAGAAGCTTCACAATAGAAGCGAAAGCTTGGCAAAGTAAGACAGGACTTTTCATTTGGACTGACTGAGAGACCCCGCTATCCATTTCAGTGTACAATTCTCCAGTCGCTATAATAATCCACTTTATATATATATATATATATATATATATATATATATATATATTAGCATGAAGATTATCACGGACAAAGTATGATGAGTTGTTTTTTCGAGTTCGGAGGTCGAAACTCTAGACATCACCTAGAAGATGGCAAATGAGACTTTGCCGAAATATATATATATATATATATATATATATATATATATATATATATATATATATATATATATATATATATATATATATAAAATGTTCGTGGGTGATAGAGAATTGGTTGAATTAGGTGTTAAGGTGTTATATCTTGATTGGTTTTCATTATTTTCCTCTTTTATCAGTGCCAACAACAACAAGGGGAGTAGTTGTCTTCTGATAGGTGTGTGTTGAGGCTGGCCTGAACAAATAAATGAAACTGAAATGAAATTCATTTACAAAATTTTATTTGAAGACAGTCTTCAAGCATATCCATGAGTATTTTTGATATGCATTTCCTTGTTAAAGGATTTGGGTCATGCGGATATGCTCTTGATTAGTACCAAGACTACGGGCAGATGGCCCAACAACGGCTATTTTGCTTGTTGTTTGTATCAGCCTAGATATAGGGAATATGTATATGTTTGAATATGATTTTAAATTATGGAAAATCATCGACTTATGTTGCTGGTGGCACTGTCTTGCACTGACGAGAGGCCAAATAGCCCGAAACCGGTCTGCAAGTGTGACCCGTCCCAAAAATTGAAGAATAATTCTGGCAGTTGTATCGCCAAGAGCATATGCAAGAATTCCTTTTGTGAATTATCCTGCGCTTAACACCTGTCGGATAGGGAAGTAATTGTTTTCTGATAGGTGTTAGTCCGTCAACCTACAGTGTAGGTGAGGCTGACCTGAACAAATTGTTCATTTAGAATATTTTGTTCGAAGCCAATCTTCGAGCATAGGCCATGAGTATTTTTGATCTTTATTATATTTCCATCTTAATAGAGAGTGATAGAGCGAGAGAAAAAACGCCCAAAGTTAACTCTTCAAAATCGACACCTATGCGTTTGATACGAAATGAATTGTTTCAGTGACGTTCAAGTCTAATTTGTTGACGAAAGTATGGGCTGTTCTAGTTTGAATGTTTCAGAAGAACGTGTGCCAAACATGCGAAGAGTGCTCTAATTAAAACCGACCTATTTTGAACTTTACCTTCGAGGCGCTGTTGTGCGGAGTATTTTATTGGCAAGAAGCAAGTCACGTTTTTCTAGACATGTTTTTGCGATGGAACTGACCTACATAACCTTGTCGAGGAAAAGTTCTATTTATATTCGTTTCAGAAGTTAGACAAAATCCAGATTTTTTTTTTCAATCAAAATTCAAATCAGAACGAGCTATTTTTATGTTCAGAAAACGAGAACCGATGGGAAATAGATGCGGGTATTCAACATTAAACATCTCGCTCAGCAAAAACTCGACAGTGTTGGCTGAGAAGGGTCAACAGTGATAAAAATGCCAAAGGCGAAAAGATTGATTAATCAATAGAGCAAAAACCGAGGAAAATCTATAAAAAAGACAGAAACTATACCTACCATTTAGCGCCCGTTCTGTATGACGTAACATGACATGTCCCGTGTTTCTTAAGCGTTTCAGTTGCTTCATATTCCAAAGTTTCAATTGCTATAGAGATTATGGAAGAAGCGGAGAAACCTTTACACAAGTACTGTATATGATACCAAACGAAGAGCAGAACTAGAATACATCCAATATTTCAAGCAATGCGAAAGTATGAAAACAATAGTGTGAGATGTTGAGAAGGGATAATTTATCTCAAATATCATTTTCTATTGTGGAGAGATCATTTGAAAGTAAGTATGCTTTATTTATATCCAGCTCAGTGTGAATCATCCAGAAGTTAGTTTTGCATTGAATTTTTAGCAGTAGGAAATTTGTTTCGAAACTAACCTAATGCAGTTTGAAAAATTTCGCAATTTTGATTAATAGTGTACATTATATAACTACATATCTAACATTTGCAAAAAGTAAATGAACCTATGATACTTGAGTGAACGTCAGTAGTAAAACATTACGTATGAATTATTATGATATAGACGTAAAGTAGGAATATTGTTGTAATTTTGCTAATGGTTATGCATATTATGCATATTATGTTTTGGTATTATAAACTGCTGTGTGCGGAATACAAAACAAATGTTATAGACTAACATATATATTATATAACGTGATATTCACCTTGCAGCTTTCACTCCTTTGATTTCGTTACACGTAAAATCGAGATTTTAATCAAAAATTATTAGATCTACGTAATTTTTTCAGAGTGAATACGAGAGGATAGGGTAACAAGACCACAAGAACATGTTCTGTAGATAATCTCGTCAAGTCCACAATCATGAGACTTTTGAAAAAATAAAAATTCACAAAAAATATAAAGAAAACACAATTCATTTCTGGCCACGCTTGGTATTCGTGATCACAATTTCAATTATCATTGAAACTCAGAACGTTTACTTGGTTCTTTATTCCTTTATGTACAGAACAATCATTTTTTTACCCCCAGAAATCACGTGATCTGGACTGCCTTCCAGGTTAAAATAAAGCTGGATCCATGTAGGTAGGAAATTTGCAAAATTTATCCGAAAAAAGAAGGATATAACAAAAAAATGGTAAATAGTAAGGTTATTTTTCATTCTTAGTTTTCGTTTGACAACTGACACCATTCTCTTTCTCTCCTTTCCCTTGCTATCTCTTTTCCTCATTTCTTCTGTTCTTACCAGCGTATTCAGAAACGCCATTGGCTTTTTCTCCGATATTAGCAGGCCTCGCGAATAATATCGCAAACCTGCCAAAAAATAATGCCACGTTTGACAATGACCGTGACCTTACGGAACCATAACGTTTTCAGGGCCGGCCGCCGTGCGATCCCATGCATGTCGAAATCGACGTCGTGATCGCCGCATTCGTGCAAATTTCGAGCAATTAGCATTTTCGCCGTCGGTCGCGAATTTCGTTGTCTTAGGTCATAGGAGTCGAGTCTGGCCGCCTCGCTCGCTACGTTTGTTTCGGGCGAAAGGGTAAAAATAAACCAAACACGACCGGCCTTGAATGAAAGTGACCGCCGAGCCTGACGATCGCTGGGGCCCTGATTAGGAGAAGATTGCGAATTTTTTCAATTCACAGAGACGAACTTGATTATTTTGGCACCAGTTCGGCTTCTTCCTTGGGTAATGTGTTTCAAATGAAAATTTTCGGAAACTTCTTTCTATCTTCAGTGATTCCCGGAATGAAAACCCCTGTTATGTTCGGAGAACATCGTGAAAGGCACCAGCAACAGGACCGTAAGCTCAAATTGAGGCGTACGATACCGATTCGATTAGAATGTGCTGTATAAATAAACTGACGTTGAGGAAGAGGAGATAACAAAGTCTCTCCATTTTTGAGTGTGGATGTCGATTTTTATGTGTCGTGGTGGAACTATGATAACGTTTTTATAACTCGTCAAAGCTTTACAAATACGATTGTATTTCTTGAAATCTGGTTCTATATAAGTTCTATAGAATATCGATTGTGAAGGCAGACAAGGCCATTCTCCAAACCTTCTTGACTTAGTGACGAGGCCTAAGTCTCCTTAACCCCCAGCTTTCATCTTGACAAAAACAAGTGAAGATTGTGGTTTTGTGGATAGAGAGATGATATTCATAGCTGTATGAGAATCCGACGTTGTTGAAACTGTCGGACCATATACAGGTCTGGTTTGAAAAGAATTAATTAATGGATTTGTATGATGGGATAGTAATGGTTTCCACTCGGGTTTCCAGGAATTGGGAAGCCTTTGCGAGTCGTCTCGTTTGTTGAGGCATTGAGGGCGTTTTACAATTTCTATTGCTTCGTGAATTATTCTGGAGTGTAGTGTTTTTGCTGTGGCAATGTTCTTCGTGTTGTTGAAGTTAATTTTGTGTCCGGTTTCGTGGTGATGTTTGAAGACAGTCGAGGTCATCTCCGAATTACGTACTGCTAATTCGTGCTCGTAGGACCTGTTTGATACTGGTCGGTTCGTCTGTCCTATATATGTTCTCGGGCAGTCGTGGCAAGGAATTCCATATATTCCTTGTAATTCGTTAGGTATTATATCTTTAGGTGGGCGCAGGAGAGAGGATATTCGATTATTTGCTGTGAAAACTCTTTTGATGTTGTGTTTTATCAAAAACACGAAGAAGTCTTGAACATGGCGTCGATTATATATCGCCTGCCACTTTGGAACCATTATCAAGACTGCGTGACTCGACGCCGAAGTCTGAGCATCCTTGACCCCTAACTGTCATCACAATAAAGTGAAGACTGATGTTGGTATGGTATTTATTTATAATCATATGAGGGTCCGAAAATATTATCTGGAAAATAGTATCAGACCAAATGTAGGACGACTGTATGTGAAAGGTAAGCGTCCATAGGTACGCATCGTACGTATCGTACGGATCGTACGAAACGGATTTTAGAATTATTAGTATAGTAAGTTATACATATGCGTCCACTGACCGGCAGCGGACGGATCGCACGTATCGGTCCGTCGGTAATGCCGATGAAATTTATCGAAGGGGCAACTTTTCCGACTGGTGCGAATGACGTTATGCGGATTGCCGATAAGTGGACGCATGTCACAATAGGTAGTCACTGGTCGCCTCACAGATCATTTGAATTTTGTTACATTTCGACACTAAGTACACACACGTGCTTTAATTATATTTGTTATTACGCATATCATGGAGCAAATCAGTGAATAGTGTATGATATTCTCCAAATTGTGATCTTTTTTTGAATATGTCATGTATCCACAATCCATGTCTTCTCTTATTTCCCCTCCTTTCTTCTTCATCTAATAACAAAGCAATAATGACAAGTTCTTCATCACGATCGTCCACTCACTACGAAAATGCGAATGTTACTTAAAGCCGACCGTCGCATCGGCAATCCGATCGCTACGGATACAGTGGACGCACTACCACAAATCAATCCGTTTTATACGATCCGTACGATACGTACGATGCGTACCTATGGACGCTTACCTAAAGAGCCCAGCTCCTCACCCGACAATCCAGGTTCGAATTTTGGGAAGTAACAGAATTTGTCAAATTCGGGATATGCCGTCCAGTTACGGATCCAACGTGGTTCGGTTTCTACTTCATAAACTGTAGGTCCCGGGCTCGGTCCTTTGCTCGCACAAGTTCTTGAATGAGTTTTGAGGGGTTATCTAGGAACCTGTGATATTCGTTAAGAAAATATTTTGTCTTCTCCGTGGTCTTTTTGATAGCAGACAACAAAGTAAATCTATACTGGCTAGCTCTGGTTGTACTCCCTCTGTAAGGGACTTGAAAGATATTAGAAAAAAACAAAGTTGTATGGGAAGTTGATTTAAACCTATTACTCTTTGCTCTGTTTGAAATCAACTGGTGCACGTAGTTGGATGTATCCCAAAAATTTCTATCATAACAATAACATGAACCCATATAGCTTGCACTGTATCCCACTAAATGCCAATTTTCTTTAAATATCCTAGTCATGTAATTCTAAGATATGTGGTGTTGTAGAATGCTTTCATTTCGAATTCTTTGCGATTACAGGATTTAATTATATATTGAAGCGTTTATGATTGATCTTCTTCAGAGAGAACCCAGAAGAATATTCATTGCCACGTTAATTCAAATATTGCTGGCGATTCATGCAAAACGTTATTGGAAAAATACCAAATAATTGATCAAATAGGAAGTAAGGTACTACCTTATATCAAATTATAAATAATGTCATTGAATTCGCAATGGAATGTTCAATACAAGAAATATTGATTATTTTTATCCATCTCATATACTCCAAGCATTTCATGATAATCATTCATACTCCTTGGTGTGAGAACAAGTGGTGAAAAGATGTCATTCAATCTTCCCTAGGTATTTCTATTGGGACAGTCGAAGTGCCACATATTCAAGACGAATTCATTATTGGAACCAATCGAATTGGAAAGTCGAACAAACTTGTTAACTTCGTAAACACGTGGTGTAATGATCTAATGGGAAAGTACCATTGACCAATGACAAGTCAGAGCAAGAAATTCGGTTGACAGTTTCAGTGTAGTTATATCTGGTTGTTCCAGGATAATGAACGTTTCTATGACTACATTATGAAGCAATATATAAATGGATATTAGAATCCTATGCTTCAATCCGATTGAAAGAACCTAACTTCACAGCATTATGTCAAATGTCGTAACGTTGAATTTTTTGTGTTCTACGAATTAGGTTGACAACTGTCTTCTCTGCACCATACGTATCTTTCCTTTTTATTATTTTGTTCTCCACTTTGAGAAAGGTATGTGTCAGATGATTGAGACAATAAACAATAAATGTGACTTTGGCTACTTTTACCTGACATTTATTTGTCAATCTCAAACCCGTTTGTCCCGTAATTTCACATCTCTACAAGGCGATCAGTTGGGTCCGATCCTATATTTTATGGAATTGACTTGTGTGGTTCAATCCAATTCTAAAACTGTACATATCGATTAGGTGGATCGGGTCTAGTCAAGGCAAGCTCTTTTTGGTTGTGAGATATCAACTCGTATCAACTGATGACGTACATTTTATTCTTGAGGAAGCTATTGTATAGCTGAACACGTGTCGTGGTTCAGTAAACTCTAATATGTAAAAATCTTACAGGCAACTGTATATTATCTGTTCGATGACGTATCATCCATCAGAAACAAAAAACTATTTGTGTTTGTGTTGTTTTTCAACCTGGTTGATTTAGTTTTCAAATGCACTTCACGAACCGTATGTAATGCGAGTTCACCTGTAAAAAATTCCACAAGTCCCCAATCCATATACAACTGACGCAATTGCTAAAATAATTAACGCTAATGCATGTGGTGTCTCAAATTTGAACGTAAAATATTGACATTAGCATAAAGTCATCGTTAGCCGGCACGGCATTCGAAACAGCGCTTTTGATATAACAATTAACACAGTCTACTTGATAGCTCGGTTATATGGCCCAAGGTGTGGTGGCGTGAATACGTCGTACGGAGCAGACATTTCAGGCCATTAATTTGGTGAGTCGCCCACTTGAAGATGACAGTAGGTCATGATTCATGACACGAGAGCATGTATGAATTATTGGATGAACATCGATCAAAATTTGTTCCGTTCGAATTTTATACATTGTGTACAAATACAGGAATATGTGGAATTTTAGTTCTACCTCATAGATTAAAATACGAATCCGACCTGTATAGTTGTCAAAAGGAGTTCGTTTTGAAATCTGCAATATTCAAGGAGTCATTCTAAAAAAAACGTGGTGTTATTCAAGAACGTGGCCAAACTCGAAGGGGCAATTCTTTGAATAATCCTAAGAGAAAAAGGTTCATATAATAACAGATATAAACATAGGTCCGGCAATGCCTTGTTTTCAAGATACAGTGTCAACATTTTTAAAAAATATAGTGTTTTCCTGAATATCTCAATTATCCTCAAGCCGATATCCTTGAAATTTGGTGGTGATATTTAGGGTATTGTGGAGCTGATTTGGCCATAGTTAGATTGAAATCATTGTGTCCATAGGCGTCCCCGAAGGTACCTTAACCAATAGTTTCGACCAAATAAGTGTGCGCCACTGCTGTTTCGCAATTTTTTTCTCAATCAGCCACTGAAACTTCAGCTTTTTCATCTTTTTTCTTGTATCTCGCTCTGTTTGAAAAAAATCAAAATCACTGATTTTCTGCAATGTTTATATTTTTTCGCATCGAGCTACTGAAACTTGTATCTCTCTCTTTTTCTGGAGAAAAAAATCGAAATCGCTTTATTGCATGTCCTTGGTATAACAAAATAAAACTAGAAAATCTTCAACAACCTGTGTGTACTCGCATTGACATGTGGCAACGAGCTTTCTATTTACGATTGAACGAATAACATAACATGAAAATCATTTTCCGAATTTTAAGATCAACTTTTTCCGTACAACAATGAGGCACTTTTTTGGCTAAACAGATTCATATGTATTCGTCAAAAACTAACCAGGGTTCGACTTCATATTATTTTTCATCTTGTTCGTCAGGATTTTTCATATCACCATCATGTGAAAATAAATTTTAATTTTGTTGTTCCTAGGATATGCAATAGAGGGATTTTTATTCAATTTTCTCCTCTGAAACAGAGTAAGATACAAGAAAAAATATTAGAAAAAATATAAACATTGCAAAAAATCAATGGCACACATTTTTTGTCAAAAATATTGATTAAGGTACCTTCTGGGACGCCACTGGGCATAACGATTTCAATCTAGTTTTGGCCAAATTTGGTGAAAATCGACTGAAGGAATATTGATATATTCAGGAAATGATTTTTTTTAATTGACACCCTGTATCTTGAGAACGAAACATTACCGAGCCTACGTTTATATAAACTTCTTGTCTTAGAATGGCTCGAAAAAGTACCACTCCGAGTACTTAAATAACACCCTGTATAGTGGGCATTGATCAGCCATCATTGCTATTCTGATTCTTCAATTTGACTTTCTCAGATTTTCAGTTCAGTTTGGCTCCAGATATCAAAATTGTTTGAATGAATTGAACTCTACAGTGCATCCTTTATTTCATGACGGGGTTTATATAGGATGTCTCCAGTTGAGTATCAAATGATATTGTAAACTTTGTCAGACCAAGCGAAAGAACAGCTCTCAAATCATCGATCAAATATGATGCCAGATACTCGGTACGACGTTGTACAAGTATTGAAAATTTTGTTTATCATTTGCCTCATATTAAGAATTTTAGATTTCATCTCTCGCAATGAGAAACATACGTCTTTTTCATTTCGCTCCATACTACGTATGTGTTTTTGTATAGATTACCTAACTATATTGTTATCATATGAGAAATTGTTACTTGCTCACTGTATGTATATATTATTTATCCATGTAATAAGACCTAGTGTCTGTTTGGATATAAATAAATACTGCCATCTTCTTTTGCAGTTCACGTCAAAAATTAATAATATTTCAATTTTCAGTGTCAGTTTCTGAAATTAACCGTCTCAACGATTCATCAATTAACACACAAAACAAAATTGGTATAAAAACAATAAACCACATATATGCCATCTGCGATGTATACGTGACTTTTTGTCATGATCCATCTCATCGATATTGGACCCATGGTAATAACGGCTGAGTAATGAATATCAATCCAGAGTCGCCTAGAATAGCTAGGGTATGTTTGGTTCTAGCAAGAATATTCTGGGTATAGGAGCTTCATGGGGAACTGAAAAAAATTGAATGCTAATGGATCCATTGAATTCAGGTATCCATATCAGGAATCTATTTTGAGGGAACTATTCTATAGCGAAACACGTGACATGGTTTAGCAAACCTATTGAGAATCGTACAGGAAACCTGTATTTTATGTTGTAGAGAAAGAGTTCGAGAAAGTGCCAAGAGGTTTCCTAACTTATTTTCAACCTCTTCACTCTTTTAAGTAAACCACTGGACACTTTCCAATATGGAAATTGGTTAGAAATGAGCACCTTTTCAATTATTGTGAATCAAACGGTTCATTTACAAACAACACATGACATACGACGTGACAACCGATACTAGTAACAAATATATTTTTACGAAATCCCCTAGCGCCGGCCCTGTCGCTCGTAAACGCAAGATAATATGAGGGGTCGAAGGAAGATTCGATCACCGAGATTTGACTGGAAGATTCTCCATAGGCGTAAGCAAGTTTACACACGGAAGCGATTCATCGCTATGGCAGATAGTTATCACAGTTTGTAGCTTAGTAAAGAGACGGAGAGTTTTACAGAGTTTTTATCGGAGAGAGCTTTAGTATTGCTGAGTGCAGAAGTCGTAGTTGGGAATTTCTAGCACAGAGAGTTTCATTTCTGAGGGATTGTATTGTATTGTGATAAAGAGTTGTAAATGAAGTAGTGAGTTGTTTGGAGTTTTGATAAACGAACCCAAAGACACCGTAAAAATATAATAGACAGGTAACCAAAAATCTACTTCAATTGAAAGCCATATTCAGTTGAGGGCTATTGAACTGAAGCCGAGTGAAACCAAATTGAGTTTTCATCTATTTTGACCCAAATGGAGACATACTGTTTTTTAAATTCGGAAACCAATTTTCATCTCATGATACAGTTCGACCTATATTGGATGTATTCCCGACTGAACTAAAAATAGGTAAGCTATTTTCGATCGACTCTCATTATTCACTCGTGATCAACGTAGGTCCAATATTAATGAGATGAAGCTCGCCATCGTCCCAGAATGAAAAATTTCTCATTCATCTCGTGAAATGATGTCACCCATTTTTCTCGATACCCACTGCATACAATTACGCTAACCAAGCCAACCGCGATGTTTGTGAGTGATGGGAACATATTTGAACAATGGCATGCGATTCATTTTATTGCGTCCTTTGCCACGAGTTAATCCGATAAGAAATACTGTCTGTCAGATATTTCTCACTTCATTAATGCAGATATATATGCTTTCTTGTCTCCTTATACCGGGTGTCCGTATTGGAATAAGATTATGGAAACGATTTGTATAAGCCATCAAGAAATTACTGTTTGAACTTCATTATTTTGTGATGGATCAATATTTGTTCCATAGTTTTCTGGGTTTGTAACCTACCACAATCTGAAAAAATTAGAATCATTAATGGAATCTATACAAGTGTAGAAGGGCAGGTTTTCAATCTACCCCGAAAAGTTGCTGCTTGTACTGAAAAATAGTTCTATCTCGATAGAACCAGTCCAATTAGTCAGCAACTTCTCGTATATCTCAAATTTTACCTATCAAAAAAATAATAGGAACGAATATAAATATATGAAAATACTCATCGTTAACGTTTCGGAAACTAAATCCGTTTCCGTTCTCAAAACTTATACGCAAATTCCTGTTCAAATGCAAACATTTCTTGTTGGCAATCTTCGTGATTGACATTTTTCAAATATTTCAAATCTGACCTTACATTTTCTCCTTCTGGAGGGGCAGCCATTCGCGATCTATATCAAGCGAACTCATAGATATGCATTCTCCACCAGACAGCATGATGAAGACAGAATCCTTTAATTTTCGTTTCCTGCCATTATCCTAGGTTACAAACCATCAAGAGAGTGTAAGGGTGGTTCATGAGTTCGATATTATAGTAATCTAATTATAGGAGAGGGAGAGAATTCCTTTTTCTTCAATGTATGTTCTGGTGTCGAACTCCTCGCATAAACCTTTCATCTAATAGTGCTGGATTTATGACTGTCAGCCAAGGAGTTGGCGGGTTTTTATTTTTCCACCCAAAATTCAGGTAAATATTGTATGTAGTCTATAACTTTCAGTACCAAATATGAAATATATCTCTTAGACCCATAGTTAGAAGTCGTCCAACATTTGCTCAATGCCAAAAGTATTGACGAAACTGAGTAGTGGATTTATAATGTGTAAAAATTCAAATGATCACCGATGATCTGGCGAAAAAGAAACAAAACATCACTTTTCTCTGATCAATACGAACATTTTTTCATGAAACCAACTGTCCTGACACTATACATGGAACCAAAATAAAATTATACTAACTCAAGTGAATGAATGTAATGAATTGGAGGTTCAAAGAAACAGTATTTTCTTCGTAGAATCAAATAGATACATTCAAAATAAATGCGGTGGAATTCTCCGATCAGCATTGTTAGAATAGGTTGGATTAAGTAATTGGTTGAGATAGCAGTGGAGCATATAGCATTGTAAATATTGTCACAGCGTACACAATTGAAGGGTTTCGATTATATCAGAAATAACTAGTGGGTCATCTGTCTGGCTAACGATACATTACCGTCAGTATATTGAGGCAAAGTTACCATTCCATTAAGGAAGGGTTTATTGTCACTACTCATACTCATCTGATATAACATCGAGTGTGATATGGAAATAATGAAATCGGTTGGTGGTATATAGAAATAAAAATGTAAAAAAGAATAGGTATATGATGTATCTACGTGAAATATCGAATGCTAACAGAGAATTAGTTGTGAAAAGAAATGTATAGTTATTGAGAACACGCAGTAACATGAAACAAGTTACTAACACAAACGTAAAATGAAATTGAAAAGGTTGGTGACTCTTCAAAATAGGCACCATACAGGGGGACAGTTTTTTTTCCCATTTACAGCGTCGTCACTTCAACTATGGAGCAGAGGGGTGTACAACCGCTGGAATTTCAGTTGGAAATAGGAGGCACATCGTTTGAAAGATCTTGGAATTCTCAATTCAATGGTGTACATTTTTTTTTAATTTGGACGTATTTAAAGATTACTTTCCGATAATCAACTTTTTCAATATTACTAATAGCAACAAATTGTTGTACGTCACTGCTCAGTTGAAATGTATTTGGAACTCTTTCATTTGTTTCTTACGCTACTTTTTTGTTCATTTTATAGTTCTTTCTGATAAGGGGACTATTACAATTGAGAAATGCTAAAAATGCTGTTTCTATTTTTTATATCAAAAGTGATATCTACATTATTTCTAGTAGTGACTGCCGTAAAGTGTTGCTATAGAAATAATGGTTTATACAACTGTAGAGAGGGTTGAGTTCATTGATTGAACTGTACTATGAAAGTAGACGTAGTGCTGCTGAACTGTTCAATCAACAACATGGAAAAAATGTGTCGCGACAGTATGCTTTCGATTTAATTGCAAAATTTCGCGCAACTGGATCTGAAGCAAATAAAAAATGGCTAATCGAACCACCCGTAACAAATGAGGCGACAACAGTGGCAATTCTAGGCTATGTTGGCTTTACCATACTTTGAGCACAAGAAAGTAAGCATTTGTTTCCGGTGTGTCACGAACTAGCATTCGGCGCATTTTAAAAATCCACAAAAACCCACAAAATGCAAATGTATTCGAGAATCGAAAGACTTTCTATAACACAATATATTTTCTGAACGTCTTAACTGCCCTCTATTCGCAGTTGAATGATTATCCATTTTTTACGGGACACCCTATGTATTTAAGTATTGTGAAGTGAGTTGATGCATCGAAGTCTCAGGTCACATAATGCTTGGCCTACTAGGCGTATACATTGTATTATGCAGTAGAGAGTACTGGAGAGATAGAGGCGCGATTGTAAAAATATCAAGAGCCAGCACTCGTTTCAGTTTCAGCATACACTACTCTATAGCATCGTTAACGTATTTCAAAACCTCCCACACGTTACTCAACATCGTACAGATTGACATGCTGCAACCATAAAATGAAATTCTTGTCCCGAAATCCCACGCGAATCTCTCGAGAGGAAATAAAACACTTTCACTAGCACCGCAGCGACATTACGCATCAGAGTTGAAAAATGACAAATTTCGAGTGTCGCGACCTTAACCTGGATTCGCTCACCTATGAAAGAAGTTATGCGTTGTGTAAAGAAAGCGCGTTCTCTAGGCGCCTTTTAGGCCAGTTTGTTAGGTCCTACTTTACAAATGTAGCACATCGCACATCATGTTGGCTGAACCCCATATTCTTGATAATATTTCATATGAAAGGTCAGAGTTTTCATATAGAGTGGTAGGGATATTTTCGTTTGAATACATGTATTTAACTGGCTGATGCTTGATGATAATTCTTCGACTCAATTTCAGTATGATTTCCACTCACAATAGGACACTTGTTTCGATGTATAATAGCTTTCGTAAATCCATTTTTAGCGAGACTAGACTAGAATACTAGTATTTTGTAGAAGGAAACTATGGTATATAGAGAAACATGTGTCCCAGATTTTTTAATCCATTGTTAATGAGGTTATACAGGACACTGTATTATTTTGATATTGGTTTAATAAAATGTAATATAGGCTACTGTGCTTTCATCGTCCTCTTTTTCCCAAGATAAGTTTCTATATAGTAATGATGAATATTTCGCTCATCAATCAGGATTTCCAAATGAATTTTATTTTTGTAAAAGTGGTAATGTTCAATGTAAAATCAATTACTTTATATCATTCAGGTATGAAAAATAAAACAAAGGCCTCCAGTCGTCTAATCTCTAAACAAATCACTCATGGATTCTCTCAAATATATATCGAAGTCAATATTAACTGGAGAGAATGGAGTTTGACGAATTATTTTTTGCTTTTACTCTTCTCCAAATAAAAATAAAAATTACGAACACTCAAAAAGGAAGAGAGAATAATCTAAAACAGCCACTTCCCTGCCCATATGGTACGACGGGCTCTAGGTAACATAGAAATACCATTTTCTTGCTCAATTTGTATACTAAGCATAAGAAAATTGGTTCAAATAGATGGTAGGTGTGTGATAACAAACAGGAATATTCAAACAAAATTAAAAAAATAGAGGAGAGCTATTTTTAGGAAAAATATTACTCACCAGGATAGTATTTCATTCCAACCCATACAAGATCTTGTTTTGTTCAGAGAAAATTATCTCTTGAGCTCGTCAGTGGAAAATTGGATAAATTGCTGACTATTTTCACTGAAATCTTCATACGATTCCGAAATATTCAACTCGTGACAAGTCTGTCATCAGTTCCATTCAATATTTTTGTTTTTGCTTCTTTGATAGAAGTTGTTTATTTCTATTTTTTGATTCGAAGGATAATTAATCAATTTTAACCCATTTCGGAGAAATTTGAGAATAGCACGATACGAGCCTCACAATGTTAACAAAATCTAAACCAATTTTTCTAGTAGTATGGTGATTATGAACTGACCTATTATCTTCATTTGATATTTCAATATATTCCTTCTGTATTCATACAATAAAAAAGAAGAAAAAGTTTAAGAAATATAGATTGCTTTCAATTTTCACAAAATTTTTGAATAAATGTGCTTATATATTATATTATTCGAATAAAGAAAATTGTCACTCAAATGTAATGAGAAATAAACAGCAATATTTTCCATGATGTCACTTGGACAGCTCCAGACTGATTTGAGGCGACGTTGTCAGATTTCAAAATAGAGTTTTGAATATATCCTGACTAACCTTGCGTAAAACAGAGTGCTTTTATCATTTTTCATAGGGAAATAATAAAGTTGGCCAATACCTGTGTAAAATGTATTATTTGAAACGTTGTGATCGCCTTCTACACGATAATGTCGATATTTCTGTTTGCTTGACGATGCACGTCAAATTATCCTACTTTGAAGGGAAAAACAAGAATTATGTCTGTCAGTTTGACTAAAATTTTGAAAAAAAAATGAAGAATTGACCATAGAAGTTCCTGAAATTATAGTTCAGGCTTTAAAATAATCTTCAAAACATGAATGATCTAGTACATTGACAGAAAATTCCACTTCTGTTTCTGAGTTTATTGCCATCTTTTGGTATGAAGAAAATATGTGTGACCTCTGTATGAAAAACGAAAGAAAAGACATGACTCGGAAACGAAATCACTAGTGTCATCTACCGGTAGTATCCATCCGTTCCAATGATATTTACGAGGGGTTGACCACTGAGGAAAAATGTGTACACTGGAATTCCCGTAAACCGGAATTCCCCAGAGTTCCTTCGGAATTCCCCGGAATTCCTCGGAATACCCTGGAATTCCTTGGAATACCCCGGAATACCCCGAAAATCCTCGGAATTCCTAGGAATTCCTACAAAAAAAAAATTCAATTTGAAGAAATATCGATACAATTTTTAAACTAAATGACGGAAATACTGGGAATTCCGGGGAATTCCGGGGAATTCCGGGGGAATTCCGAGGAAACCCGACGAAATATGAAAGATATATTTCGGAAATTTCGCACAAAAGTTGTTTTTGAGATTTCTGTGTGGAACATAAACTTTAGACTTTTAAGTAGACTATGTCATGATTATGACCCAATCTGAATAATATCGGATTTTACATATCAAAACTTTTCACATTTTCATTGAGGCTGGTATTTATTATATCGGAAACAAAATAAATCATCTATATAATGCAAGTCACAATCGTAAAATAAAGGGAACGGATCGTTTGATTCCACTCAGGTTTTATTAGCATCATTTTTTCTGAGATATTTTCTTATAGAACCAAGTTCTGAATCCGTTAGAATAAATAAGTATCGAAAAAATACAATTTGTCATTGAAAAAAATACGGTATTTTATGGTCTATCGAGTAAGTTCTATCATTTTTAACCGCTAAATGATTACGGGATACTCAATCTGTGGAGAAAATCCTTTTTATACTTTTTTGTCATCGCTTATATAGCGAAAATAAACTGTTTTCTAAAAACGTATATTCCATAATATCAAAAGTTATTGATAATCCTTCAACATTACCTACTAGGAAAATAAAAGAATATTATTCACCGGTGTGTTCACCCTGTATAAAATCAAATGAGAACAGTTGACACTGAACCACATATCCGATCATCTTTTTGTTACAAACCGATAAATTATATAAAACCGTCCAAATAACATGATGGAGCTGCAAGGAAACTTCAGAAATCATACAAAGACTGCAGTCATTGACTATATAACTCAGATGGTATAACGCGAGCTATAACCGTCTTATTTCAATGTCGGTAACCGCTGGCAACAATATGACAACCTGTGTTTTGTCTGCCAATTATGATCTAGTCTCTCTTCCACAATCAAGGGTGTCCCTTCTTCTTGTAGAGTGAAATTTCAAGACACGTCATTTTTGAAATATTGAGGAAAGTAATGGCAGTCGCAGAGGTTGACCCCAAAAACAAACACACAAACTACGACACAAAGTTTTTTTGGGCTGTTTCACATGCCCAATTCATGTATATTCGAATCAGAATGAGGTTCTATTCCATTGGAAGAAGTTATCGGATTATTTGAAAAAACTACCCCCAACCACACCCCTCTCGAGGCCGCACAAACTATAAAACAAAGTTTTTTGGGTTGTTTCACATGCCCTATTTATATATTCGAATCAGAATGAGGTACTTTTTCACTGAAAGAAGTTATTGACTCATTTGCAAAAAATTTCCCAACATACCCCTCCAGGGACATATCAGATTATGTCTATCAGATCGTGAAGATTGTTGTAATCAGGCTTATTTTTCGCTAACAAAATGTATTTCAAATTGGAAATTCGCCACAAACTCTTTCAAAACAAAGCTCCTAACTTTCTTCGTCCAGTGGAAGTGGATTAGTTCACAACGGTGTTTTGTTTTTGAATTATGATTTTATATAAATATTGAAATTTTACTGTATGCTTTCTTATTATTGCGCGAATAAATTGAAGTTAAATTGAAGTAGTTATAAATTTTTCGGAATTCTCCAGGAGTTCCCTCGGAATTCCCCGGAATTCCCTCGGAATACCCCGGAATTCCTATCAATTGTACACCGGAATTCCCATGTGGTCAACCCCTCGGATATTTCCATAAGGTTGACTAACTGTATCTCTATAAACAATGCTTTCACTGGAATTTTGACGAAGATAATGAAGCATGTTGACAGTAAAAGTTTATAGAGGAAATGAAAGTTTGAGCTTTGTAATAAGTTCTCATCAAAGTATGAATGTGCTTCAAATATAAAATAGAATTGTATTCATATTATGGAAATTTGGATTCAAATAATTCAATAAAAATACTGTTGACCACTCATCAGTTCCAATGAAAATTGAACATTATATATGTACATTTCCGTATTATTTTTTCAAGGACGGTACGTAGATGTTTTACCACAAAATAAAATCCTTTTGAAACTCACCGGTTATAATAGCAAGAGGTATTTTTTTTTTTAATTTTTAGGATACAATGGTTGTTCGAGTGCTTATAGAAAAGCAGAAATAAATCTCCTTTACATCAAGATATTTCGAAAAAAGAAATATATTATTTCCGCCCACCAGTATCCTAAGTATACATTTCCTGGCCTTATTGTAGGGAGCAAAGTCGTACTTTTCCTCGCTAGGGAGGAAAATTAAAAGCTATGGTAAATATAATAATAGAGCTACAGTAATACGCTATATTCATGATTCCGCAAAAGTTGCCTGAGAGTCCCGGTAGCGCAACGAGTTGGTGCTCACTGTTTATATTCGAATTCCGCCGATGACAGTTTTTTTATCTCTATATTCTTTGTTTTGTAGGTTTTCCTCAGTTTCGGAATATCAGGAGAATGCTATCCCACTTTTGAGTTTTAGTGCTTCAATGAATTTCGTTTGTTAGTTTCATAAATGAATTATTTGAAAATGACTTTTTATTTTAGGCAGGCGGAAAAATACTATTATGTATGAGTAATGGGGGTGCAGTTCCTTTTCCTCCCGGGAATGATTACTGAAAACTTCATCTTTGGGAGGGAAAAGTGACACTTTCCTTCCCCGTAACACAATAATCATACCAATCCTATTCAACTCGACACAATTCCGGACCACACAGACCGGCCTATCGGAACACCTAAAAGGAAGCTTGCACCGCGAGGGCACTTTTCCCTATTCGTCGACGCCAGAGGCGCCTTCCACGCTCTTTTGTTCCTTTCGGCGCCGCTGAGACTTTGAGTTTCGGGATTAATGGATCATTTTTCTTCCCTCACGGCATCGTAACACCAACCCTTCTCAGACGCAGCCACTTTTTGGTCGCCCAATCGCGGAAACGGCCGCCCGCTATACCTGACAGTTAATGGGAGCTTCTGTCTTTGTAGTGGTGTTTATAGTCCGGGAAGTTTCGAAGATTTTGGTGGAAATTTCGGTTCAGTTTTTATCGGTGAAGGGAGAAACAGTTGCGATAGTATCGAAATACTATTACCTCTTTTTCGGCGTTTCTATTTTTGGAACTCATTTTCAGGGTACTCTTTAGATTGTTGATGATGTTTATCAAAAATATTTGCTGTAGAATACAGGCAGTTCATTAGGTACTGTCGTCAATTCCGGGAAGTATTTCCTTTTTATATTTCATGAAGAAAAATTTCGATTAACATACGTTCAAATACTTTTGTTCCTCAATGATAATGTAATGCCAAGGATGGTTAAAAGGGAAACTAATAGTTTTCATCTGTTCGCTAAGCGTATTTTTCCGTGAACAGGGTGTTCCACATCTTATCCGACAAATCTTATTCACATATCCATAAGAAGTCGATTACAAAAAAAATGTTATAAATGTCGTAATAGAAATCGAGGTAAAAAGTAGAAATCATCACACTTTTCTTCCTACTCAAAAGATTGTGAATGGGCTTCATTGGATTCCAGTACAGTGGTTAACATTTGTCGGATGAATTATGATTTATCCTATATATTTGAATTTGATAATGGCCATTTGTGAGTCTCTCCTCAGTGAGACAAAGTATCTACGTATTGAAGGGGAAAAAAAGCTCTGAGCAAACAAATGGAAAATTTTAATTTTGGACCGTGGTCCTGTGTCCAAATGGTGTCCGATAGCGTATTTGAAAAATTTACCCAAAACCAAACTTGAATCAAAAATGAATGTCTTTGAAATAACTGTTCTCGTAGGAAAAGTCAACCTACCCTCTCTTCCTCAGACATCTTTAATTTCCGTGCATCCATGTAGGATAGAACTTCAACCTCACTAATTCATCATTCCATGCCAGCGTTCGACAACAATCACGACGTCATATTTTCAAACCATCTCAACAGAAATTTCAAACTGTGTTAATGCTAACCATTCTAAATATAATGATTAAGTTACATATGTATCGGTCATATAGATGTTTCGATGTTTCAACAAATTGTATGTGTTCGATCTCGTGGAAACTGCAAGTAGTTTAATAGTTTAAAATATAAATATATAAATTCTTGCTGATATCTCTTACGATTCACATTTGCCTCTTCCAAGACCTCTTCAGTGCGCGAGCTTGGTCTGGACGCTCCTTCAGAGAAGGGGAAATTCTATATTCGAAACACAGAAAAGTTTCGAAAAGTGAGTCAGATTCGGCTTTCGAAACGCCAACGACACATATAAGCACTTCTTGGAGAAACAATTTCATCTAGTAGCCAAATTCTAATGCAGAAGATGCCGAGTAGTTTTGAGTTTTCCTCATTCAGAGGAAATACATTTTCTAGTCTCATCTACTTTCTGGGGTAGGCAGGAAGTCTGCTCTTTCTCGCTAGTATAAATTTCAGAATATTCAATTTATCAAATTGGATAGAAATGAAATGATTTTCTTAGGACGATTTCAGTTCGGGAAGCTATCAAAAGGCTAATATTTTGAAAAACGACACTTTCTCCACACGTCAAGCCTCGACGGTTGTACATATAAAATCAAAAAATAGTCGCCAAACTTTTGCATCCATTAGGGTTCTATCCGCAATCTATTGTACCATTCCCGGACTATAACTATCCTTTCCGCCAATTTAATCTTTGGCTATTCGCAAAGATCGGATATGAGCGGCAATAAAACATCCCCTCACTCTCTGCTATCTCTCTTATTAAAAGTTTTCTTCATAAAAGTCAAACTGTCCGATTGACCGGATAACTGGCCTCTATCAAAGTCGTTTCGGCGTATCAGCAATATTACCCTCTGTATTCGAATTGGATGGAACTAGTTTAGTTGCTAACTCTCCGAGAGCCGAAATTACTTCTGCAACTTTGTTTTAATCCGGCGATGTGTCGAAGAACTCGGGGAGCACGAGATAGGTATGCATTTGGAATTTTGTATCGCTTGGATGAAGGGGTGTGATCCACTGTTTTATAATTTTTTTGAATTTTCTAGGGAATGCCTGTTCTTCATAGACTTCTCAGTGGATAAAGCTGACGAAATTGCTTGTGTTAGAATTGTTTGTGGACAAACTTGATCGTTGAAATATGATAAAAGCAGATCTGTATTTTGAACTCATGGTTAGGTACTTTTATAGCTCCAGACAATATTTTTTCCACTCCATCCATATTTGATGGCATTCACGGCATCCACTTCATTTTCTGAATATGTAGAGGCGAGGTTGAAGGCTGCTTCAGTTTAATGGTTTGATAGTGGAGTAATAGTTTTCAGGCGCTTCAGGGTCCAAAATGAGATCCCAGCACGGTAGGTAGAATATATAACGTCTCAACTATTCTGGGAACTTAAAATTCAAATTTCAACATCTTCCTGAAGCATCTATATCAAACGTCTCTTTGAACTGTTTCATTGGAAAACTCGATAGTGAAGAATTACATATTTTGGACTCTGAGTTAGCGAAGTGTTTTGGTGTCTGGCTCACGTTTGATTCTCCACTGTGGAACCACAGCTTATCCAATCCATGCAGACCATGACGAAAGAAAAAACACCTAGGAATGAATTTAACACGGTGAAAACATATAATAGGTGGTTTTTATCTTACTATACTTCACATAGATTGTTGGGCATATACGTCATTAGTTTTTTGCCAAGATGGGAAGGAAAAACTATACAATTCTGCTTCTGAAGTATCCTATTGAGTTAGTAACTAAGACGTGGTTCTAATCATTGTGTGAAGTGGGATATGAGGGTTCTCATAAAATGGAATAAAAATAATCATTATAATAATAGAATAATGAATCTTCATTGCTTCCAAAGACCCGAAAGGTAAACAATTCGAAAAAATGTCATTATAAGTAAGAAACAATACATTTACTTCAATATACTATCAGGAGGAAAGAGTCCAGTACGTAGATAAGAAATCGCTCATTGTATATTACGAGTTATGCAGTATTTTTTCAGCGTTTTGAAGTAAGATAACTCCTGTTTGTTTTTTGGCAATGCATGATTGTAAACCCCAATTCCATTGGTAATAGGGTCATATTGGCATATATTCAACAGATTTTGTGGTGAGTAGAAATGACTAATGAATCTGCGTTATTGTGGATATCATTATGACAGGAAATTTTGTTGCAGTTTTTATGTATATAACAGGAAAGAGGGTATGCTTTTCTGGGCCATCTGCTCCCGGTCATGAGATTTTGCACAATTTGAGGTCAATAAAAAAGAAACATTTTCACAAAATTTCAGCTTTCAAACCATTCCGAAACATCTTCAAATAAGCTCTTCTTCAGCACAATTTTTTAAGGCAATACAATACTAAAATAGACATATTGGCAACGCCGCTTATGTGAGTATTCTGGGTTGCAATGTGAGGTCTGTGGTTGCAATTCAATACATTGAGACCATAATATAAAGAAACTTCTGTGTTTTAGAGATATCGGATTCTGCTTGTTGCAGAATCGATAAAATCTTTAGTGATATAGAAGCGTTTTGAACTAGGCGAGGTCACAGATTAATTAATCTGTGGCGAGATTTTGAACATATCAGAAGTTCTTGTGGTGTTGATACCACTGATATATAGCGGGCGCAATCAAACGATATTGGTATAGGTATAATTGATATACCAATTGCAACCAAATTGTAGCCATATAAAATTAAAAACTAGATAGATATAAAAAGCGTTAAGATTCAATTGAATGAACGAATCGGAAAGAAAACGATGCATTTATTTGTTATCATCAACACTAATGAGAAAATGTCAGTTCTGACAATTAATCATTCAAATGATCATTGAAAAGCAATATTGCCACTTCGCATTTTCTGAAAATAATTTATAAGAAGTTATTATTTTTTCTATACAGAAGATAAATTATAGTAGATTAAAAAAAAGAAAAGTACTACTACATGACTCATTTTCAAGCATTCAAAAGCGTTAAAAAATATTTTCAGAAAAACCCCAAATTTTCCTATGTGAAGCATACCCTTCTTTTCAAAATATATAAACAGAATAATGGGAGTATATTCGAATTCTTGAAAAGATGTCTGCATGATTCTCTCTGATTTTCATTCAACATTGCAAGAATGCATTTTTTCTGGAATAGTTTTTGTGCTGAATATGTGAAAGTCGAGAGTGTATTTCCGCAAAATTAAAATTGCTCAGAAAATTTATGTTGAATACTATCTGAGGACAATGTCTGAACCAGAAAGTGAATTTCTCGAACATCTGCAGTGTCACCCTTTTGTTCTTGATCTCGCGCCTTGTATTGAGTTCGAGAAACCCTTCTAACACGAATCCTGGAAACGCCTCTGACCCTGGATACTTAACATACGCCTTATCCTTCAATCATCTGGTTGCATAAGTGAATACCTCTCTTGATTTTTATAACTTGCAATATAGCGGATGAATAATGTCAATTATTTCTCGTAATTGACCGTTCAACCTTGTGGACACCGTGGGGCATTCAGAAAAAATGCTGTGTGCGACCAGACCTATTCCAAACCGCGATTTAAAAATAATCATCCAAAACTCCGTAGCCGCTGTAAACCTTGAGGAGCCTCGAGTTGACCTTGGAAAACTCAATTGAGCTTCATTAATTTTTTTTTCAGCAGCGGACAAAAATAAGTCAGCTAGGTGTCCCCGGAGCAAAGGCCATTGAAATGGGTTTCACACGAAACATCGAGGTGTGAATGTGTTTAATACATGCATTATCAAATTACAGCTAATGTCATCTTTCTCGAGTACAAAGTGATCTTTGACATGGAATATTTATTCATTATTCAGCAGGAGGAGTTTCAAACGATTATTTTTTCATTCTTATCCAATATAGCGGACTTTTACTCTTTTCTCGCTAGGTGGAATGAAGAAAATGCATTTTACAAATTGAACATATTTGAATCATTCTGTGAGAATTCGACACAGATTGAAAAACTGATTATGACAGCAAAGAGTTTAACTATAATACAATAATTTCATAACTTTCTCTTTTCTGATAGAAATTTTTTTAGTCGTTTCCAGCAAAGGGGCAAACTGAAGGCTCACTCTTGTGAACTGTTTGAGTACGTTTATACCTCCTTTCTATGGATTGATTTTTTTCACTTAATGTTCAACTAATGTTAGCCCGCTAGATCTATTCAACCTCAGCCGTGTCAACAAGTTTCTGCAATTTCTAGTTGTATGTCATTACTGGTGCTAGTTCTGTCTGATCATAGAGGTAACACGATGAAGATGTATTGAAAACAAATCAACAAAATTCTACTCTCCGTCCAAATAATAGTTGTATCAACCTCAATGGGAGTTGGACAATTTCCTTAGCTTCGTGATTCACAATTCACGAGAAAAAAAGAAACTGATGCAACTATCCAGCTTCTGACTTGTTACTCAATCAATTCACAATTCATTTTGCTGATTCCAAACGAAACGTCAATCTTTTTTTACCAGACTTCAAAATGCGTTTCAAAATGACCAAACCAGTCCATTCTGGTGCAGATGGTGTGAACGTCTAAGACAAAACACCACCTGCTGGACGACCAAAGACTCAAAAACTCCTACTACACCTAGTTGAGGTGACCTTTTACAGTGAGCTCATACTGCAAAGGCGTAACAATTGACCGGCCTCGAACAAGAATCGCTTCGGTCTGCTTGCATAGAAAGCTGCAACCCTCCACAGAATCTGGTTTCTGAAATTGAGAGAAAAATTGTTCATGATTTGTTAATCCGAATTGAATTGAATTCACTGAACATGAATACACTTCAAATAAATTGAATCAACAAGTCTGTACAACTTTGACCCCAAACGTAATTTCAACCTATGCGATGTGCCGAATTTCCTCTCTTAACAGTCCCACATGTTTCTTATCACTATGAACTAGTCCAGTGCTAGTTTTCAGATAGATCCTCATAACGATTGTAGAGTATGTTAACAGTTTGAAAAATTTTAAATTCCACCTTCGCAAGGTGTTCCACAATCTGAACTCACTAGTGAATTGGATGTCGTTCTTTGATCTCAGTAGATTCCTTTAGCTGGGGGATGGTTGGGGTCAGGTTCAATAACTGAAACCTCTTTTATTTCGTTACCGACGTTTCGACTTTGATAAAGTCATCCTCAGGCCAATACAAGGATACAGTGATTCAGCATTGGTCAAAAAAACAACCATTGGACATTTCGTGTGGGCTTTGGTTGCAAGCTCTTGATCTGTCAGGGGGTCACATCATTTGCACTATTCCGCATTATTAATCTAAAATCCTTTGATGAATCAAAAGGAAACCAAGCGCCAACTTCAAAAAATCAGCTGTAGCATCGAATGATACTCAGATATTGCAATTTTTTAGGTGCTGCAAGTGTTTTTCCACTACCTCACTAGAAAACTTCATTCTTTACCTTTGAAGAAGGAATGAAAATAGTACATTTCCTGCCGAAGAAACAATGAAATTATTTCTACGTCTCCAGCTTGATCTTTTGCAAGGTCTTTTTCGCTGGAACTCTTCAAAAACTTAGAAGCAACGTAAAAAGGCAAACAACATGATAGCTCATGACATGCTTTGATTAGATTAGAAATATGCACGCATTGTAATTTTTAGGATATATAAATGGCGACCTTAAAGGTAGTAGAAAGTAGTAGTTAGTACAACAAGAGTGGATATGGTGGCCATATAGGCAATGTGGCCAATATTCATTCGAGATATACAGTTAACTTTTTCTTGTACCAGGTGAATACCTCCGTACTTTCTTTCAAATATGATATTGATGATCAATTTTAGAATAGATAGATTCAAATAAGAGTATTTTTCGATATTTATATTCATCGACATCCACCGGAAATGCCAAAAATTAAAAGTCCCTGACAAGTTACAATATTTCAATCGTTCTACGAAAAAAACATCACTTATGAAAATTCAAATTTGAAGATAATTCGCTAAAATCATTGATTTTGAAAAATATTTTCTTGAACATTTAGTAGGTAGTCAGATCAGAATCGTAATGTGTTCTCTGTGATTGGAGTGATTCATTTTCTACCTTGTGTGGATATGAAATCACCTACTTATTCGTTTAATGAATTATAAAGAAATTAGCAAATTCACGGGTTGGAGTAGAAAAAGCTATATACTACCTCACGAATATAATCTTTTTTCTCCCTAGGTATGTGATTAGCTATTTCCTTTTGTTTTATGAACTCTCAGCATTTCAAGTAATCTGCACTATATTTGTCTTCTCTCTATTTCCTACATCTTCAGTGCTCTCCTCACGACAGTCTTCGCTAGAGAGGTTCAAGACGCAGTCGACGCCTCTCAGAAAGAACAGGGTGAGAATCATCAATCACAGCCGGTTCTATGATCATCGATTAGGGTGTTCTCTACGAAGTTATTAATTATTCTCTTGCCATCAAAAGGAAATCCCGTTCTTTTATTCCTTGCTCGGAGATCTGGAGTAGGTGCAAATTACAAAGAGGATCAATTCCCTGCCGGCAGTTTCTTGCACGTCACTCACTCTTCCGGGGGATTTTTCACTATCGGAGATTTTTGTTGCAGTAGTTGAAAGGAGGGTTCGTTCTTTTGGAAGCGGGGACATTAATTGCTGGGTTCTATAATTGATTAGTTCAAAACTCTGTGAATGAATATTTTCCAGTGCTTATTTTGTCATGCTGGTCTAGACAAATAAAATTCGGTTTTAATTATTTTCAAATAAGAATAACTGATATGCCAAAGCAAATGGAATTTCTGGAGAGAATGAAGTCCTGAGAGCCCTTTTCTTCTTGATTCTGAAATGAATGCAATACATCAGAAAATAGGAAACATTCTTTTTTGATATGCGAATATTATTCTGATCATTGATTCTTTCGCAAAAAGTTAGAGAGAGTCGAAAACACGTAAATTGAATTGATCCACCAGGTTAATATTTCATTCCTAGACTAAGACGAGCCAAGGTCACGGACATTATACCCAACAAAAAATGTACATTGAACGTAAAAACAATTTACTCTAACAAGGTACCTAACTAGACCTTTGCGACCACAGAGAACAGGTCAGGCACAGAATGAATTTTTCATTATCAAAACCTGACTATGAAACAATCGACATGAAATACATCTACATTTATTGTATGAGTGGTCAAATATCCTCTCAGAAAAGTTCCGAGAGGAGATCATATTCTTCGACGGAATCTCCAAATCAGTTCGGTTTGAAAGTATTGTTCGTTTTCCTTGTTATTATATATAGTCTGAGCATATCAATTATGTTTCAATGGTGTAATTGATTCGGCAATTCATTACAAAAAAATTATTTTCTTACAAGGCTTTCAACTCAGGAATCGTATATGTGAAATAAAATGTGTATGTAAGAAAAATTATTTTGATTTGTAGAGGTTACTCAATATTATTTTGTTTCAGGTAATAACAGGTGCCCCAATAAGAGGCCTTCAGTAAGGTAAATATCATGTGCCATTTTACTTCCTCAAGAAGCTGGATGACAAAAATCTGTTAGGATGTCCTTACCAATGACATCCCAGACTGTAATTATCGATGAATTCCTTAGTGCAAAATTTCTATTCATTTATATCAGTCAAGATAGCAGAGGTACACTTGATATAAAATGTTCCAGAAGAAATTGAAAGTATTGTATTTTCATATACCGTTTATTGTCACATAAACGTCAACAATCTCCTCAACAATATATAACGATCCATTCAATTTTGATGCTGATTCATAACATTTTATCGAATAATGATAAGCAAACTTTCAAACACGTGGTAACCAGGAAATAGGTTAATGATATTATCATACATCTTTCATTATCATGGTTCTGTCAAATTTCGATATATGCAAATTACCGCCTCTTAATATTCATTCATTCAAATTATGACATCGAACTTCCGTAACCCACTGATATAATGAATATTTCCATGCTGATACTTGATCTCGATTGCTCGAAAATCTTTTGAGATTGAGAATAATGACAACGTTTGATCTCCGAATATGGGTTTGCCTGACTCCAAAATTGGATATTGCCTCTTAATGATGTCTATTAACCCAACGGATTCATTCACACTTGTAGTAAGGTTACATGGACGTATATAATTATATTATGATGTTGAAGGAAAAAATCAATAATTGAATTTTCCACCGTTCGTTATGAGATTAAATGAAGGGCATTTTATTGGAAATCTAAAAAACCATTCGACATTTATACTTGATACACAACCACTTGAGCTATAACGACTCTCAACAATTGTAGCATATTATTGGTTGCTATGGAATAGAGGGTACGAATACGAAGTGGTTATTATATCTATTGTATACTAATCGTTATAAACAGATTTACAGAAAGCATAACTAAACAAATCATAAGTTACTTTCATTTGTTGTGGGTACTCATTATGGAATTTCGAATGAAATACTAATAGCATATCTTTAAACAGTGGTATATAACCAATTTCAAATATATACATTGTAAGGGCGAAACACCAATCTGAAAATCAGTAAAACTCCCCAAAGTGCTTGGCACCCAGCTGTCCCCTGCCCGCACAAGGCTCTGCCTTCTGGGCTCTACAAAGGTGGTATAAAAAAGCTATTCGGGAAAATTAGTGGTTGGTCTTCCATTCGACTGAAGAAATGTTAAATCCTTGACACTCTGTGAACATTTCGCAATTTTCGCAACATAATTAATGAATGAATTACTTACCTGTGAAGGTATTCAATCTTTATTACACGAGAATCCACATTCAGTTGGACCGAATCGGTAGTCTTGTTTTCTTTGTGCTACTAGCCACTACAACAAGAAACTACAAAACAGTGCTATCATATCGCTCACTCACCGTGCCGTGGACAGCTCATTACGTTTTTCTGGTGGAGAATCAAAGATTTGTCAGGGTAACCAAAAAATATATTTTTGTCATTGTGGAGGGGTGGTCTAATCGAATGTGGCTTCTCGTGTAATAGAGATTGAATTTCCTCAGGTTAGTCATTTTTTCTTCAATTATACTTCGAATCGCGTTCTTGTAGACCAAATTGGTAGATGTTTGAACATGATCTGAACAAATTTTTGTGTAATGAAATCAATTTCTGAGATATGAAAATATTTCTATTCACCCAAATATAAATCTGAAGGAATATATATTCTTCTTTCATTTTTTCCAAGGAGCTAAAAGGCTCTTAGCATGCATCGATTATTCTTTTGAAAGTATTTCGCAAACCTGTGCAAATGTTTCCGATTTCAATGACAATTCTTCTGATAGACTATTCACTTCTACTTTCGCAAAAAACCACCGAGGTAGGTCGAGCACCATCACTTGAAAATATACCTGCTCTTATAAAAAATCAACATTCAGCAAAATGATCGAAGGAACAAAACAATAATTTTGATTGGATTTTTATTCAATGAAACATTTTCCTATCAAAATATACAGCTCAATACGAATACAGTAGTCGAAATAAAAAATTCACGTCAATAAAATTAAGGATGTCTTGGTAAAAATAATAGAATGAAGTAACATGAACTTAATGGAATTTAATTTTTTTGGATTGAGGTGGCCTTTACTTGATGGAAATCCATAGTTATTACGCTATAAGGTAGACACGATTAAATTTTCACAAAATTTATTGTCTTCGCGACATGTTTCGATACACTGTATCTTTATCAAGCGAATGTTTTTGAACACTAAATTATTCTTTGTTAAAAGTTCCTCAAATACATCAGGGGCTACTCTAATTATCTCTGATTCCTAGAATAATACAACTGACACTGATGATGATTCCTAAACTTATTACCTGATGCTGATAACTGATACTGATTCCTAGAATTACACTGATAATGATTATGATATCGGACCATAGTTACTTATTAATTGAATAAGTTCAACAAAGGGGAACTATTGAGATCCAATTGATCATTTAGCTAACAATTTGAATTTTTCAATTTATTGATTTCCAAAAATTCCAAATAATTAAGTCTAATGCCTTTATTTTCAACATGCAGAATTTCAATTGGAATTTAATGCTAGGAAAACCCAGGCATGTCTCTTCTCAAGGAAAGCCGATCTATCATCATCTACTTAGTAATCAAATGTCAGGAGTAACTATTCCTACAAATCCAAGTATCTCGATGCTAGGAATTACGATCGGTGATAATCTCATGGGAAAACCATGTGAGATCGATCGCTTAAGGTGCTCCCCAGAAACTTGGATTTCTATTTCGTTCGAAGAAATACTTCACTTCTCGTCAGCTTCTAATGATCTACAAGGCTCAGATACGACCTGTCTTGGAATATGGTTCTCAAGTGTGGAGTTCGCCACCAAAACATCAATTGAGGCAATCGATTCTATTCAGCAAAAAGCAATTCGTCTTGATGGTGATTCTTTGCTCACAGACACGCTCACTTCATTGGAACATCTTAGAAGGGTCGGAGACTTGTCTCTCTTCTATAGATATTTTCACTGTCGGTGTTCTTCTGAATTTTTATCAGTCCTTCCCCCCTTGGCAATATCTACACGGAAGACTCGATGAGCACAGAATTCCCACCCCTTTGTTGTGAATTTGAAAACCTGTCGAACCTCTCTTGCTCAGGCATCTTTTTTTAATTGAACAGCTGAGCTTTGGAACTCCTTGCCAAAAAAGGTTTTCTCTGAGGCTTACAAACTTCAAAAATTCAAAGTGAATGTTTATTCGTGTCTCCTGTCCCTTGTTCCAACCGGTGTTCTTTGAAAATTAGAGGGGTTCCCTTTCGTGTGAATCTGCATTGAAAAATACGTTTCGATAAATGTACCTGTTTGTACCTTTGTTGTTCTTTCAACAGTGAATGTTGTCCTGTCAGTGCGCGCGTTCTGCGCACGAAGTCGAATCTTGCTCATTATCTCTAATTAATTCTTCACTCGAGAGCATTACGAACGATTTCTGAACGGATAATTAACGAGTTGATCTTCGTTCCCGTTGGCTGCTAATACACTGAATTATTTTCCTCTGAATGCAGTTTTGCTATTCAAATACAATTATTTTTTCCGTTTTATTGGAACTCATTTGATAAGCTTTCATTTAAACAGACTCAACTATGCGGAAGATCAATATCTTGTTCCGTAGTTTTCTGGGTTTTTAACCTACTACAATCTGAAAAAATAAGAAATAATATTGGAATCTATACAAATGTAGAAGGGCAGATTTTTAATCTACCCCGAAAAGTTGCTGCGTCTACTGAAAAACAGTTCTTTATGGATAGAACAAATCCAATTAGTCCAGCAACTTATCGTTATCTCAAATTTTGCCTATCAAAAAATAATAAGATCTAAAATATTTATGAAAAATACTTATCGGTAACTTTTCGGAAACTAAATCCGTTTCCGTTCTCAAAACTCATACGCAAATTCCTGTTCAAATGCAAATATCAAGGAAGAAATTCCAAAAAACGACGGCCTTCAAACCCGAATAAAAGTAGTGATACTGAAAACCTCGGCCGCGAAAGCCTCAACTATTTTGGCAAATATCTCTTGTTGGCAATCTTCGTAATTGACATTTGTCAAATTTGTCAAATATTCCAAATCTGACATGACATGTTATAAGTTTTGAGAACGGAAACGGATTTTGTTTCCGAAACGTTAACGATAAGTATTTTCATATATACGTATACTTATATAGACAAAATTTGAGATAACGAGAAGTTGCTGACCACTTGGATTCGTTCTATCCAGAAAGAACTGTTTTTCAATAGACGCAGCAACTTTCTGGGGTAGGTTAAAAATCTGCCCTTCTACACTCGTATAAATTCCAACATCAATTCTTTCTCTTTCAGATTGTGGTAGGTTACAAACCCAGAAAACGACGGAACAAATATTGATCCACCACAAAATGATGACGTTCAAACAGTAATCAATATCTTCATTGGAACATTGTAATATTCTTTGATTTATAGCAGATACCATTATTATGGTTTATACAAAAACCACAGTATTTTTTCGTATAATCTTTTCATTGACTGCGCATTGTTGGCCTAGTTGGTATCTATCTGATCTGATATTATGAGTAGATGTCAAATTATTATTTGCTGCGAGTAAGAAGCAAATTTTGGGGTGGTTCCATCTTCTGGTAATAATTTCCATCCCAGTTCTAATTCTAATTTTTTCCATTTATTGGTTTAGTTTTGTTTTCATCATCAACGGAAGTAGCGCCATTCGTTTTTTTTTTATATTGAAATAGCTAGGAAATGAACCTATACTATAAAACGCAGTGGTCAAGGGACAGAATCTTGAAGTATATTGTAGCAAATATTTCGAGGATCACACGAACAACTTTCATACAAGTGACTGATGGCAATCATCAAGATGAGATTCAAATAGAGATAGAAACAAGCCTTCATTTACATGTCTCTCAAACAGTAGCAATATCTGAAAAAATCCTAGAAAAATGAAGGAAGGGCAAGCGATTAATTATTGGAACCAGCAATATATCCAAAGTGGGATAAGATCACTGTTGAATTTAAAAATTCATACTACCTGTGAATTTCTCAATAAATTTAGGTACAGCGTGCTCTGAGCTCGAGAACAAAAAAACAATAGGTGAAGAGGTTTTTTGGTACAGATTTTATGAAACTCCTGAATAGTGACAATCAATTCTTTCTTCTAGTTTTTTTGGGTTCTTAACCTACCACAATCTGAAAAAAATAAGATTGTATATTGGAATCTTCACAAATGTAGAAAGGCAGATCGTCAGTTCCTTCTGAATGGACCACATTGAATTAGTCGGCAATTTTTCGTACATCTTGAATTTGCCTATCAAAAAAATACTAAATATAAATAATAAAAAGAACTAATATTTATCAAAATACTTATCGGTGATGTTTAAGAAACCGAATCCGCTTCCGTTTTCAAACTATTTCATATTTGTTATCACTTCTAGTTTCGTTTTTAGGTTCGTTTTTTGTGAATTTCTAAAATTTGAGATTGACATATGGCTTTGAAGAGTGGCAGCCAGACGCGATTCATATCAACCGAACTGTTTAAGGAGGTTTGATAGTCGGGACTTGATGGGGGGTGAAAAAGAAGGACAGAGTAACAGAGCGCGAGCTTTTTTGGAGCGTCAGTGTTTCAATTACAATCCAAAAACGATTATTCGCGTATCGTGTAGTAAATGAATATGTCTGAGAATACTAAAAATAGTTCTCGCTGGAAAGGCAAATTTGTTGAAGAAACAGTGCACCGCTCAATGCAACAACGTGTCATGAATGGTAAAAGTAGATGTTGAAAAATGACATGTCAAATGTAAGAGGTAACAGAATTGTCTCGCTGAAATACATGGCCCAGCAAATGCAATGCCTACATTGCAAAGAATTTTTATTATTACAAATTATCGAAGGAGAAACTCATCATGGTCTAGCATCTATTTTCTGCATACGCTGTCAAAAATGCCTGAAAGTGACAACAGTGAAAAGTGGAGAAGAATACAAAAATCCGTTACGATGACCGATAATGAAAGAAATAATGTTTTGATAGAGGCGGCTCGCTTTGTAATTCAATAAAAACTGAAAAACATTTCGGATGTCCCGATTCATCATTATTATTCCCACCATCATATGAAGTATAGTAATATATTTTACATATTGGTGTTTCCCCATTTTCCTCTTCTCTTTTGCTTTGGGCTTAAAATGCCGCCCCTGAGGTGACCGACTCACCTACCTGACCCCTAGCGCCGGCCCTGGTTATTCGCGCCGCCGAGCAGCTGTTCGGTTTGAGCGTAGCGCTGTTGCCAACACTTTCGAATCACCTACACTATTCTCATAATTTCATTAATTATTCTTCAAAATAATCGATAAAGTAAAATCAAATTGGGTGGAAAATGATCGTTGGTTGTTGGGCTATACACTCATGCTAAATTCATTTTGTTCCCTGCATTTTTCAATCTGCAGTCACGAAAAATGTATGAGAAATTGGACTTCTCCCATAGGAGCCCATGTTGAAATACCGGATTCCCACATCCATTTACTCAAAAAATCATTCGGTAAGAAATATAAAAAAAAAATCGTACATTGATCTATATTCATTGGGTTACTTGTATACCAAGTTTCATTCGGTTCTGTGCATATGTCTGTAAGTATCGAAACTCCTTAAGATGCAAGCATCTGCAGACAGCATAAGAAAAGCGGATTCCCTCAAATTTCGTCTACTGCCATTGCTCTTTATTGTTGTTATTTGCGAGTCATTCCATTTTATTAATACTGACATTCAAACGGTAGTAACAAAATCAGATATTTCAATTTTGTGCATGCGATTCAGTTACCCTTCAAATAGAAAAAGAAATTTTTATTTCGTATTTTCATCATTCGAAAATGAAAATATTGCTACTCTCTCTATGTTTATCAGTAACCATCAATCTAAGAGAATATTGAAATTTTCCTATTGAAGTACTGCTATGGAGAAGAATGCTCCGAATTTTGGGAGCGACATAGCTATTGGGAATAGAAACGGAACACAGCTCGAAATATTGCAAATGTTTTCCTCCATAGGAAACCATTCTCAAGCACCGTTCCTGCATAAAATATTTCCCAAACGGTGTTAGCTCGGATGTACTCCAATTACAATCTCATCGTTCATCAATTAATAAGAACCAAAGCGTTAGTTTCCAGTAAACAACGCGTTACTTCTTGTTTACACCCGATCCTCAGTAATAATTCACTCACATGTCAGTTGAAAATCCGAAATCTGGAATGTGTAACGTACGATAAGTCGAATCCCCTCGTATCTCGCGATATTTAACGAAAAGCGACATTTTCAGCGAGCCTGTTAACAGAGATCTGAACGTGAAATGGCTCCATTAATAATTAGTCTGAACCACCTCTTGTGATAAATTATGTATGCGAGCGACACCTTGACTTGACACCGCGGTTAATAGCTGTAGGGCTCCCCTTAATTTCCCCCCTCGTCTACATCTCAAGGATAACGCGATTCGCCGTCTTCGACTTGGACACATCCTCATTAACATATCAGTAGCGATTGTGTAACGCGATCGTCACATGTGTATGTGTGCAATGTGCTTGTTCTGATGGTGCCAGTCACGGGACAGAGACGGAGTGTGGGGTTCCCCCGAGTAGATGTTAAACCAATTAGTTGAATTATGATTTTGTATTTTTTTCAATTCTTGAAAATTCTTTTAATAGTAGGAGAGCCCACGATGCTAAATCAGGATTCACATAGAGACAGACCTATTGGGTTGCGAAGCTTAGATGATATAAAGAAAAAATGTTATATAATGTGTACCTTGTCATCGGTTGGGGGAGCGGCTATAGACTTTCAAAAATGTAAAAAAAACTGTTGCATGGACAAACTCGAGCGCGTCAAATATTGATATCATCTATGTCCTACATATTTTTGAAAAAGTAGGTATGTTCAACTGATTGTTTCCATGGTGGGGGTGGTCGTACGCAAGGGTTGAAAATGAAAAAAAAATCCCTAGCGCGCCAGATTTTCCGACGGTTTGGATGTGACGCAGACTCGCGGCCGTTATTAAAATGTGAAAAAAAATTCGTCATTTTGAAAGACACAAGCGCGTCAGATATATGGTTCATCTTTACGCCCTAGAAGTTGCAGTCTTATAATCTGACGATTATCTGGAGGGATTCGCCTATTCTGCCAATTTGAATTTTATTTTTACTTTTTTAATCATTGAATTTATTTAATTGAAAAGCTCGGGAAAAAGCATGCAAATAAAAAGGTGTATAATTTTTTTAGTGTAATATTTGTATTTATAAGAAAATAATTATAAGCAATTAAATTTTCATAATTTCAAAACGTTGGATATTCGTTGTAAACAATATCATGCCACCAACGACTCTGTGTGATCAACTGTCATGGCATTATGGCAACAGAGACCAGAGTGGGGACGGAGTGAGAGAGCAATAGAGAGAGAAGGAGTGAGAGAGAAATAGAAACGTGGAGAGGGGAATATAGGCATCACGTAGCTGCACGAATTAAACTTTATCGATGAATTTATATTATTTCGGCTTGTGGAAATCGTCAGATTATGTATTTTTTGCAATTATTGAATCATTCCCTTCAGAATAAAAATATAATTAGCCACGCTCGAAAATATCGAGATGACGTCTTTTTTCACAACTTTGTAGCCCTTCTCCTTCTTTAGGTCACTCTCGAATTGTCAGATTAGTGGAATAGACACGTTTCAGGATGTAACTAACTCGCCCTACCTTAATCTGACGCGCTCGAGAATTTCAGATGATCAATTTTTTTACTTATCTGATCCTTTATCCTTGAAGGGCGGCCATATATATTATAGGGCTCATATATGGTGGAAGTACTTACCCGGGTACAAGGTTTCCCCCTGTATATCAATCTGCCGCGCTTTAGTGAATCCCGAAATCCCCGCTTGGGCTCCCCTATTATTAAATCGATCGATAAAAAACAATCAAGAACGAACCAAAATTAGTAACATCTTCTGTCAAACAAACAGTTTCCCTCGAAATATAAGACGACTGAAATTTCATGAGAGTTCAAAAGAATTCCTAATTTTTCATGATTCACCTGGAATTTCAAGTGAAATGTGTGCGTCGTGTTCGATCGCAAAATATGGATTGGAAATTCGTTTCCGAGAGATTTTTTCATAGTTTGGTGATTTGATTTTTTCGATCTATGTATGGAAAATCACTGGGTTATTCTTGGAAAGAATTATGTTGTAGAATAAAATAACTCATCTCCTAACTCACAGAACCTTTTTATCGAAATGAATTCAAAATGCTCCAGACTATTCAAAATTTTATTTTTGCATTGCATGGTAGATATACGTCAAAATCAATTGACATTATAGGAGTCTGCGTTTCAGATTCTTCACTTTCAGTTGGAATAAAATAACCGCCATCAAGCACATCCGGTTGTTGTTAAACCTGAGCTTTCAGATATTACGTGTGAGGGCGGCTATTACATTCCTTCTATGTATTTATTTCACATATTGCACATAATTGTGTATTCTCTACAAACAAAAGTAAATCTTGGTATCTGAATTGAATTTCTGTATTCTGTGGTCACTTTCTTCAATTCCGACTCGAATTATAGAGTCCTTTTAGAATTCAAACCTTCTGATCACAAGCCTTATTACGCACATTGGAAGCACAAGAATGAACTGTTGGGGAGAGTCACAGCTAAGTCTGAAAGGCTCAACAATGCTTCGTTTTCTTTTTCAAACTGTATTCGTGATGAAAGAGTACGTTAAAGACCAGATTGTGCAAAACTTCTGAAATGAACAATAATGTAAGAATATTGAGTTCTTATGAATTCTCAATGAAAGTTAGGTACTTAAATTCGTCTTTTCTCTGATCAGGAAAATGGGAGATATAACTATATATCTAACAAAAATGAAATAAAATTGGGATAGACTTCAATATACAGTTTCGGAAAATTCGTTTATTTTTGTACAATGTGGCTATATATGAAAAATGTGAATTCTTCACCCAAAGATACGAAGTTACCACCAAACATTCTTATACGACGAAAAATGATAGATCTTCGAAACCAATCAGAAAGAACCCAGTGCCGTACAAAAATAATCAATAAGGAAGCCATCACATTTCACAGTTTTTCCGATTTTTTAAAGCTTTTTCTTGAGCTTTCCGTGACATTTGCATGGTTTATTTAGTATCCTGATGAAAGATGTATGAGAATATTTGTTTTTACCATTTTTGGATCACTGTTTTTCTGTGGATATTATATTGCTGATGATTGACTGCATAGTGCTAGAAATTATTGATTCATACAGCAGCATCATTGTAAACATGATGCTGTGTCATTTGATCTCCTTCTGAAGTGTTATAAGTTTGTAGTCTAATATGTTATTTTGATCAGTATAGCACAATCACGTTTTACTTTCCTAATTTTCACATAAAACATAGGTCGGTAGGTGACTGAATGAGGATATACTCTCGATTTTCTTCGATTGACGTTCCTCACTGCTGATTCAACGTCAGGTCACGGCAGACATTTTTCTGGCTGGCTCTGCGCGATAGGCAATAATTTTTGGTTGTCTAGGTAGCAATCTTGGTTGGTGGCGCTGTGGGTGTCCTATGTTTCCCTACAGTTGAAATAGCAATATAGAACATTAGTCGTTCCTTGCCACTCACGAGAATCTACTTTCTGGGCGCAATCGTGAGAGTGTTTCAAAAATCGACAATATTGTACCATTGTTAACAATCATTTACTGGGGGGTTGCTGAACAAGTAATTATAGATATTCTTTCTATCAATCAAAACCGTAGGTTCATGTACCATTTTTGTATGCAATTTTCATTTATGAAATAGTACAAAGGAACTTTTTCGTTTATAGTCTTGTGCACATTTCCTGTTACTTAACAACAGTGGACACAATTGTTTGTGGTACAGAGTTAATCTATGTTGAAATTTATGCCATAATTTTTGCTCGATCACTTGATTATCTGACCAAGTACCACTTCAGATAAGCACTTCTCAGCTGAGAGAACAAGGTGTGTTCGATTGTAATTAAAAATCTTCCTCTGTTCAAGTCGATATTCGTGTTAGAACTGTTCACGACTCATTCGAGTACCACTTCAGGTTGGTACTTCTCGGTAGGATGTACCAACGTGTATATTTGCTGCGTTACCTGCAATTTTCAGTGGATTTGCCTCCGAGCAAAACGTTGATTCATGTTATCAACGTTTTAATGTCAGAGGAGCTAATCATCAATGACTTCATCTGTATAACTAATTCATACGTTTAATGGAGTGTGCGTAAATTCGTGCGTAGCAGATGAACAGGATTCGTGATTGTATGACGAGCTGGAATGTTTTTTATTGGCATATTTCAACAGGACCTCACATGAACATTTTTTTTTCTAATGTACATACCTACAACATGGATACGAAATTGCTTATTTCAAGGCCGGTTGGCTATGGCATCCGCTTGCATGGGATCCACTCGCCTTACTGCCTGTTCGCTCGTAGGTTCGATCCCCTCTCACGGCAAATATTTTTGGAGATGACTTCATGCAATTGGCACAAGTTTTTTTACGTGCTTTGACAAAACACTGAAAGAGCCAGAAGGACTGTGTTTTTTTTGGTTTTCCAACGGTTTGAATAGCAAATACGGTACCATAAAAATCAGTAACGCGTTCCAAAACGCTGAAGTGCCCAAAAACTCGTAGAGGCAGTAGTGGCGAATGATCATTAGAATTGGGGTGGCAAGGGAAAAATTAGACGAACAAGTGTAAATTATTTAATTATTTTCAATGAATTTGTTAATATTTTTGAGTTAGGGGGTTACGCCTTCGTACCCCTTATCACCACCTCTGTGTAAATGTGTTTGACCCCCGATGGCTCGAAAATATACTTAATAAATGAAAATATCTACAATTTGAAACAATTCAAACGAATATAATGATGCAATTCAACTAATATTTCGGGATTAATGGAAGGACAGTCCAGCTTGAAATAATTGATTAATTTCTCATGCCCAAGTGGAATATTTTTCACCTATTCATATTTTATTCACTACCCATATTATTTTCCTTAGGACCACTAACTTCAGAGATATCATAGCCTGTATCCAAATCATACTGAAACAAGTGGATCAACTGATTTTAAACAATCTAAATAGGGAGAATGTGTTACCTCCTACTGAATGAAGAAAGTAACTATTCTAATCCCAACTTCCCCCTGTATAGGGGTTTTTAAATTGTGTTTTTGAAGTCAATCAATTGAAATTAAATCTGCTCCAGACCGCCATTTCTTTATATGTGTCTAATCCTTGCATACATTCTTATTATGTTGTGTTAATATGAAAGAAAATCGTGTATTATTCTCATTCCCAGTTTGCGAATGCATATGCCATGATGCCGAAAAAAATGCTCAGTATATTTCAATCGAATCGGTGGAACTCTCAAGAATGTGCTTGGGAGTGCCCCACGAGGTCATACAAGGACTGGCCATTAGACAGGCCATAAGTCACATGATTTCATTGTTACTACTTCATTTGAATACATAGAGGAAATACCTTATATAATTCATGAACCATCTTGATTGGGAGTACGCAATGAAAATCTTGATTAAGCATTATTTTATTGAGTTTTTGCCATTTATCAACCTGCCCTAGAATAGTTAACTAAGGAACATTTTCTTTTTGATAACATATACTATTTGTAGCATATATTAGGATATTGAAAGCCGAGGCGGTTGATATCAGAAGACAAACTTCAAAAACAAATATTCATGCAAGAACAAATTGCTTGAAAAAGGTATTGAATAGGGTAACACATGTCGTGGATTTGGAATTCTTCTGATAGTGAAAATCTCACAAAATCTTCCAGGAAATTATTGTTTTCTTGGCAGAATAATAATAATAATCATGAAAAATCGTTATTACAGGTGGGGTTCGTCGGAGACTGCTCTTACACTCAAATTTCAATGTAAAATCAATTGGAAATCAGTTGAATTCAAGGTTAACCAATTCTAACCATTGCAGAAACGCCCAACTTTTCCTATTGAGAAAAACTAATCCCTGTCTTGACTTCAATGATACTGAATAGAAACCGTTTGAGATTTCTAAAAAAGCCCTTTCGTCGGTGCAATTACCAAACTCTTATCAAATTGTATTGTAGTCCTTGTATGCGGCCAACTTTCCAAATAAATTTGAACTCCTGGAGACGCAGCAAATGTCCAATAAATGTCCTAGCTATTCGATCTGACGCCGCCAGTACACATCTCGTTTTTCACTAATTTTCGACAAATTAAATTCGTATTCAATCTCGTTAACAGGCACGTGTCGCTCTTCGTTTGTCGGTCTCGACCAAGCCTATGCAGCGTATTGCATCGTTGTGAACGATTTCAACATTTTCATTGTATTCATTGTTATTCACAATGCAATGCCAATGACGCGAGATGACCGTGATGAATTGGAACTCTCCATTGTTAAGAAGGTCCTGTTCTCGAAATTTACTTACTGGAAGAAATATCTAAGATGGGTCAACTCTGGTATTTGTATATATTGTACGATAAGCGATTGCGGATACCAGGCATATAAATGTTCTAAATATATTTTGTATGAAACACAGTTTCGACAACATTTAATTTTTTAATCGATGCTTTTTTCCAGTTTTCTCATCTGAATTTATAACTGCTTATTTGCTTCAAACGTTTTTATTAACTACTTATATTCTTCCAATCAACTCAAAATTCTCATTTTGGATTTACTGAATTATTCATTTGCATTTGGTTCCTTTCTTGAATCGGATGTTGAGCTTGGACATCAGTAATCCTCAACTTTACAAGTTCCTACTCCTTGGGTTTGCTGCAAATGGAAGGCTAACAACACTTCCTCAATGAAAATCATCATAATAAAGAATTTAAGTATCTATGGTTTTATCTCGAAAGACTTTGCTAAGTATCGATTCAAGGATAATCATAATTTGGGGCGAGGGAGTTTGCGCTGGGGTTCCGCGTTCGCCTCTTGACCTAGAGTTCTTGGGTTCGCTTCACCAACAGGGCAGAGATATTTCTTTAAAAGAATTTCTCTGGCCTGAGGTATGGCGTAGGGAGTAAGTAACAAGCCTACTTGCTAAAGGACTTCGAGAGAAGTCCCAACTAACATTTTTAGTTATAATTACGTTAATCTTACCTTCGATCAGGTCGGCGACCTTTCTGAAAGAAGACTAGATTACGTAATTTTTACCTTGTGATTACCAATGTGGGGAAAAAATGAGTAATTTGGATGTCGAAAATTGGAATTTTTTGGACATTTAGTTTACTAGGTTGAGGGTGAAAATAAGTAATTTTGACATGAAATTGGTCAGAAATAAATAAATATCAAGCTTAAATCAACCTTTCTGTTACCAATTATTTCCTTGGACGAATGAGTAAACAAAGAGAGGTTTCTTTATATGAATAGCATACATATGGGATATGGCATAAGTATGGGAATATAAAAATTATTGTCATACGGTTGCTACATGCTCTCTCCTCAACAATATTCTCCTTGCGGCGCGAAATTTTCTGTAAAATGATGGTTCTTACCTTTATAAAATTCACGGGCCTCTTTAAATATGCGATTTAGTGCAAAAATAATTCAGATTGATTGCACATGTTTGAATTGTTTCTCCAAAAAACACTCTTTTAGCAAAGTTATGGTTTTAAAATGTCATATGCAGCCATTATTCAGAAATAAATCGTCAGAATAAACTAAAATCCAATATATTATCGATATTTATTGATGGGTGAAACAGATATTCTAATTAAATATGGCGACATTTTTGAAATGTACCTATAAGTCAATATTCTTTTTCTTACGGTATGAAATCAAGTTAATAATTGAACTATTGGACCTGCTAAATAATAACCTTTATATTCCCTGAACGTAACGGCTTATATCTAGTCACAATTAGGTAAATATTCACCAAGAGAGAATACCAAAACATTCATTGGGTTATGATGACATTTGCTTCGTAAATTATACCCTAAATAATACCAGAATTCAAACCGCCCCAATCCTTGCGACGCCGCGACGGTTGGGTCATTTTTGAAGGAGAAAATAGGTAATTTCTCACATGTTTCTTGCTCTGAAGTGGCTCATGGAATTTGAAGGGGATTTACTGGATTACTTTCCTGTAATTAACCAAGGTTGCTACTTATGAATTATTTATACTTTGAAGTTAACCATTCAAGGCCTGTACTACCAGTATTATCCTTTTTTTAAACATTTCTCCCCGGCATGTGGAATAACTGTCCTAAAATGTTAGTTGGGGTAGATGGTGTTTTTTGTATGTGTAATACCATAATTCACATCTACTACTAATGATTTGGCATAATAGCCAATGTTCCAATGAGAAGATCGATTTTCAAAATCAAAATGTTCAATGTACTCAAGAAATCAGATCTCACATTGCCGAAATTTCGAATCTTCAAACCTTTCATCTTCAGGGATTCCCGGGATCTTTCCAAATGTATTTTCATCCAAGTTCTGACGCGAATTCGTTGGATTTGACATTTGGAAGGTGGATAATAACCGAAGTATTTAACTTGGCTTGAACCCAAACTATGCGAATGGCCCAATAAATATGCACAAGACGTACACAGACACGCCAAGCGCATATCATTTTTATCTTTATGCGAGTGCATGTACCTATGTGCTTAGGAAATTCATCAATTGCCTGCCCCCGTCTAACCTTGGCCAAAGTCACGTCGTAAAAAATTGATGTCAATATTTCAGTATATTTAATCCACTCGTCCATTGAGAGTAACCCAAATTTTTTTTGGGGTGCATTTCACAAAGTAGGTGAGCATACTGGCTATGAATCAATTCATCTTCTGGCTAGTGTGCCGGTCCCCAATAATTGACAGTTCATTCCGACATACGCGAAAAATTATTCTATGAAGAATAACCCTGCACTAACACCTGTCGTTTATAATTCAATGCCCTTCGTGCTATCAGCTAGGGAAGCAGTTGTTTTCTGAGAGGTGCTAGTCCATCAACTGTGTAAGTGAGTTGGACTGGGCTGAATGAGATGAAAACATATAGGTAGCATTTATTTTTTGAGAGAATAATGATACTTATTTTTCTTATTCAAAAATAGTTTTTCCTACCATTGAATAGAATTGTTCGATTATTGATGAAAATATCTGTCGAAAAATAATCATACGGTTTTCTGTATGATGTTTATTAGAATAAGATTTATGAAACCGCAACATATGAATTTGATTTGTACCAACGTCTCTTCAAATTTTCAATTTTTTTCTTCAATTATTTTTTTCCTCACTACAAAAGTAACAATTAGGCATGCATGAAAATTAACCTTCGCAAGGTCACACACACAACAAAAAAACAAAATAATCATACACGGTTTTCTGTAAGAAGTTTATTAGAATGAGATTTACGAAACCGCGACATATGAATTTGTTTTGTACCAACGTCTCTTCAAATTTTCAAATGTTTTCTTCAATTATTTTTTTCCTCAGTACAAAAGTAACAATGAAGCATGTCTGTATGAAAATTGCCCTCTGCAAGGCCACGCATACAACAAACAGCAAGCAAATAAAGTTTTATCGAATACATGAAGTGACTTTCATTAACACAATATCGGCAATAACTTGCGATCCATCAATAATCAGATAATGAGATGATTATTTTTATTGGCAATTCCTATATGACCTCTTTTTGTTGGACGTCTGCTTTTGGAACACCCTGTTTAGTATATGTGGTTATTTCAGAATAACAGCTGGAAATGTTAGTTTTTTCAATTATAGTGCCCAAAAAGTAAAACAAAAACCATCTTCGGTTGAACTGATATAGTGATGATTTGGCCTTCAACTATGTATCATTTATATCAAATTGAATAAAAATGTTGATAATCAACATTTGATTGATATTCATTTTACTTCTGTCGTACCCGATGTACACTTTTCTTTCCAGTTCTGTTACTTGGATATTATTCCCGTTTGCGGCAGTTCTCAAGATAAATAATGTCCCAACAGTCGTAATTTTTCCCCAGACAAATCGTGAAACATTTTCTCCGCTTTGATGAAACCCTCGAAGATGTACTGACAAGAATCATTAAACCTTGATATGAAGTTCATCGATTTTTATGAACCATTGGCGTGGACACTGAAATTTTCTATAGAGCCATTGTCGTTGATATTATTTTCTCAGAGTCGTAAGTTATTATTTGATCAATGAGGTCGTGATGTCAAATCTATACCCAGACCATCATAGATTCTCAGTCATATTGATTACGTTCCAATTGGCAGGGTTATAGTAAGGGTTCACTTAAATCAAAGACAAAGTCTTTCTTGCTTTCATAAATCACTTCGAATACTCATTTCTTCAGTAGTCTGCTGAAGGTTATTTGCGAAACCTTTGTACTGGCATACTATCATAGTATTGGACTTGAAAGCGTGTCTTATTCAACGTTGAACCAGAAGTCCTACTAACATCTGTAATTACTCAGTGGGGGTTTTTCGTGTATTAGGAAGTGCCGATATTCATGTTCTGTTTATGTTCAGACCTCTTCAGAGTTGAAGTTGTTTTAAGGCTTATGGATTTCTGTGGCCTCCTGTACAGTCTCGAATAACATCAACAAAATAATGCAATGTCATGAATACCATTTGATGGGGTGTATTCCGCAACTGCCGACTTGACTGTTTAGCCATAGCAGCAACATTTTTTGTGTTCCGGCTAGCGTATTTTTATACTCCTTTCCAAGATATTCCGAGTACTCCTGGTGTAGTAATTGGGTCACCGGAGTCTTTTGGCTGGTTTCAGTTATAGATATTGATTCCGAATCCAGCATAATTTGTAGGTACGTACGCCCATGTTTCATCCACTTTGTTGTGGCTATCGCGAAGAGCGGGCAGCCGCTATGACTGATGAGGTCACAACATAACGACGACAGTTGACAGTCACGATGGGATCCGCCACACCCCCTTATTCGCCGTAATAAGCAACTCTCCCCATTAACTAGGCATTACCTGCGATCAATTAGAGTGAGAGACAATAGTCACGAACTCGAATTCGTCAATGAATTATTAGAGAGTGGAAATTCCCTCTTCAATTCGGAGAATTCAATCTGCACGGAAGGGTTCTTCCGGAGTAGCTTGAGGGTATGAGGTTGGAACGTTTTGGTCGGAGTGAAGCAAAAAAAATTGGTTAGTTGTTTTGGACTACTTAGCGATTCCATTGTTGGTGAGAATCTATCCGAAGAGGGTCAAAAATGAAGCTGTGTTTTTTTCACAGCGTTCACAGTCGACTGCTGGTCGATTTTCTTGCTGAAGGACATATGTAACCCAAATAAATTCCCATGATTCATCGATATTTCGCCTCAAAATATTCGATATTCTTAGAACTAGGAAAGCCTGAAGCTCACCAAATCGAATTATTGTTTCTACCATCTTCCAACGGAAACTTATTTTCTGGAATGCCTCGACCAATGTTCTTGCAGAACGTGAATCTGTATTTTATCAGACAGCCAAATAGCATGGAATATTCAATATAGAATATAGTCAAACAACTAGCCCTCAAACATTTATCAAAGTTCAACTCTAGAAACTTGTGCGAGAAAAGAGTATAAGTCGAAATATTTGTGAAACGAAAAAAAATGTTTCTTATTCAACTCGACCGAGTGTTTCACTGCGTGGTTTATAAGTTTCGACAGTAAGACGATACCATTTGAACACTCATACAATATATACATACATATCAGTAGATGTTCAATGATTTCGCGAAGGGCGATAGCTTTATATTAATTGTGTTGGGTGAAAAACCGATGTGAATATTACGAAAGCTATTTTCGCTGAGGAAAAGTTTCTTGAAAGGAAGGAAACTTATCAGATCGCTTTCCATCATATTTGTTCGAGGTCTAACATCCGAATATCGAAAATAAAAGACCTCTTAGTTGCTTTTAGACTTCTTTCTTCGACTCCGTCGATTCTACGGTTGGTTTGGTAATAAATAACTTCTCCATTAGTGTATCTTTATATTTTTTCTTCATCAGCTAGTTTTCGTTCATGATTTATGGGAAAAAATTATATTTTATGGAGTTTGTATAGGATTATTGGTGCGACAGGAAAGTTTTAGTAGCTGTGTCGTGGTCTCATTGAAAGATACTCTGCCATCAAATAAGTTATTGTGAAAGTCTATGATCCTGGTGAAAAAATAACCGATGAAACCTGGAGCTGCTATGAACTTTAATGGATTTATCCACCTACAAAACTTCCACTCATACATTATACATTTCGTTGAATATTATTCTCGAAAAATAGTTTTTCTGATGACTTTTATATTTAATCGTTGTGCCGACTTCGACTTTTGAAAATTGATATATTGAAGAGTCAATTAGACTTCTTTGAATAAGAATGTTACTTTTGCCGATGCCTATGTACTATCTGACTGACAATCAATCAAAACAATATTATGTAATGAAAAATTAATATATATATATATATATAAGTTTTCAATCAATTTTGTGTGCCAAGTAGGCGTTAAATATAGACAAATTACATGAAACTCCCAACTAATTTCATTGTTTTTATTGTTTGGAAATAGTTTTCGCCTAGACGTTGAAAATTTAATCGTGGTTTTAATGAATACATTTGACATGCCAAGCAGCATATCTCATAAATCTCAGTCATATTTCACGAAGCTCGCTCATTCACTGAAATATTATCTGCATTTTCGACAATAAAAATGGATTGACCCTGAGCGAGAGATACTGACGTCCAAGAGTCAGATGCTGTAGCTCATAAACCGGTTATGTTTCATTTCTGGAAACTGGTGAGAAGTTGTTGTAGCCATTGAAAAGGTGTATGAGCAAGAAACTGAGCACATAGATCTTTTTGATCCGTTTGGTTCTGCGATAGGTGTGTGATGTCGTGTCAGGTTAGTGGAGATCTACACATTTTCTGAATTCCGTTCAGCAGAATGACGTCACAGATGAAAGAATGGGAGTAAGTTCTTGCTAGCAGAACTCTTTTCCGACTGCTTTTTCCTCCGAAAGAAAAGTTGGTCAGTTCCAACCTGAAATTAAATAAATACTTATTATTCAAGTACAGCTTGTTCATTTCATGTTAGCACGGAAATGATGCGCAGTGCGGGACAAGCAGCCATAAGAAATATATTGTCAGTTTATTGCGCAACCGGATTTGGAACCAATTAACGAGCCAAGCTGAATTGGACGAGCTGTACCGAAGGTATTGATAAGATGTTTATGCCCTGAAGACAAGCTCTAGGGCCCATGTCGTCTGAGTGCATACACATCAAACGATACCTCCGGTGCATACAAACTTTATAATTCTAGTCTGTTATTTAATAGAGCGATTTTAAAAAATTGTTCTAAAATTTTTCGCTTCCGTTAACCAGCTGACGAACGTCAATCCTCAGAAGTCGAAACTTGTGCGAGCAATGGATCAACGAGGCCTTACCTTTTAACGTGCGATTACCCAGCACGGTGGTCCGGCGAGGATAAATAAACAATAACGATAAAAATATTATAAAAATGAATCAGCTACTATCATACATATACTTTTCATATATGGTTTATTCACACATCAGTAGAAAAGTCTATTTATTGATGAGTTCCATCATATCGAATGCATTGCGAAATGTGTAGTTCACCCCATAGCTTTCGATACATTCCCGATATTTCAGAGCACGTTGAGAATTGATTTATAAGTTGAAATACATTTGACTTTGCCAGGAAGTACGTGTCGAATTTATATTCAATAATTGAGTAGTTGAGAAAAAAAAAATTTGCTGTCACCTTTGTAATGATCATTTTAAGATTTATTTTCGAATGGAAAACTCCTTCACCAATTTGGCTGATGATATTTTTGTAACCAAAACAACAAATCAATTATTCATTGATCTATTTTCATGATCTCATTTCAAACAAGTCTCAGAGGAAAATTCCTGGGTGATGTTAGCTGAAAGTGTTGAATGAAAGATGCCGTTATTCAAATATAGGGCATTCAAAATAGCTAGTAAGTTCTATTTATACCAAGAAATAGATAAGGTGTCTGAATATACCATGGATAATCTGAAAGATTTTCAAGTCGACGACTCAATGAATAAACATTGATGTGTTTATGAATATGTTACAAAAAACGATGGTGATTTTTTGAGAGATATCTGCAGTCGTTGTTCAGGTACATGTCGATAACATTTTGAACAAAATTATTCATGACTTGAATGGGTTATGTTAGATAATGGCAAGAACTCCGCAATGTGTCCACTTACCTGAAATTCAAATATAGAAAGCTTAAAAGAATTATTTTTGGGTTCTTCTGTTCTATTGTTTCATTTCACTTTCATATAACTCAATCGTTCGTATGTGGAACTATATAACATAAATTTTTTCAAAAGATAGTGAAAGTAACCATTTCAATAACATGCTCTTGAGGAACACTCATATTCGACTCATATCAATTTTGAATTCATGTTATTCTCATGGTTACAATTATAGTTTTTGAATATAACTGATATTTCCCACACCCTCCATCATATTTAGTAATAAGAACCAATAATTCACGAAGGAACAGTTATGTCAATTATTTCCTTGCCTGATGATGTTTGAAGCATCTCCTGAGGATACTTTGACTTGAATTCGTGAATGAATGAGGAATAACTGATGAATAATAAAGTGAACATCAGAATATTCGACATGGAATAAGAAAGTCGATATGAAAGTCACAATTAGAAATATGAATTGATGCCCAAAAACACACCACTGCTACTAACTATAATGACAAAAAGATCATCAACCCTCCAATTCATCTGTTGGATTTTTGGTATGAATTGATTCAGATCAATCTGAAACTGAAAATGTTATGAAGTAAAATTCTAGACTCCCGAATTTTTATTGAATCGTTTCTCCATCCTCTCCCCAATGAGTATGATGATAGTAGTAACGGGCTGAACAACAAAAAGCGCGAAACCTCCCCTATATCTTTTTGTGAGGACGTAAAGTATATGCGGCATTCAAATACGTAAAGCCGGAGTCTGGTGTCTCCCGGGACGTCGCTAAACCGTTCAGCGGGAGTCGTGAGAGACAACTAGACGGAACCGTGGAAGTTGGAAGTTGGAGCGTGACCAGAGTACTCTCTCCGTTTTCTCTGGATTTGCCGTAGGTCAGGCACACGATGTTTGCGATGTTGCCCCCTCTGCGAAGGGTTGAGGGACATGGTGCAGGAAGTTCTGGGGTTTGGAATTATTGTGCGTCATTGGTCAGCTGGCGTGGGAGATGTATTACAGTTTTTGAAGTAGCTTGGAGCAGTAATGACAGATTTTTCAGTACTTTTTGAGAGTCGTCATTTTGTAGAGGATGGATTCCAGGCGCGTATACAAGGGGGGGTAAAGGGGGTAATTACCCTCCTCATGATCAGTCAGTCACATAACATATTACAATATATATTAAAAAATATAGGGAGATATCAAAAAATATTATAAATGAATGAAGAATCAATCACAATTTTATTTCACCTTTACTTCCTGTAACCCTGTGAGATGCCAGAATCCAGTAATTAAATTCAAAATTATTATTAAAATTATAGAATATCTCAGACGATTATATAGTTTCTGGTATTTCGGGAGAAATTGATAAACCTAAATTTAAATTTATTATTTAATTTTTCTGTTGCATTATCTTGTGTTCAATAAGTATATACTTTTCATTTTACTCGTATTGTTATGTAGTATGATAAATAAATACATGAACGAATATCACTATAACGGTTTATTTTTACTTCCTTTGACAGGGCAAATGTTAGTTATCTCTAAAGTCTGAAGTTTATTTTCATCAAAAATTATTGTTTTCTTTACTTTAGAATTTTATTTATCAAAAAAATTAAGATTAAACAAATCTAACGTTCTTATTCCACAGTTTCCAAATAATTTAAGTCATTGTGAAAGGTAAGTTTGTAAAAAGGACAATATTTGTGTTTTGATAAAATGGTGGAAACTCATTATTTTCTCAGTGATTACCCCCCCTATAAACTTGAGCTGTATACGCGCCTGATGAATTCTTTTCTTTCTTCGTAGTTTTTTGAGGTCTTGACCTAGCACATTCTGAAAAATAAGAATTATTAGTGGAATCTATACAATTATAGGAGCGATTTTTTATCTACCCGAAAAGTTGCTACGGTGATTGAAAACACCTCTGAATGGAACAAGCTTTATTAGTCAGCAACTTCCTGTATAACTCAAATTTGCCTTTCAAAAGAAAATCAAGAACCAATATTTATCAAATTACTCTTTGTCTACATTTCGTAAACTTAATTCGCTTCCGTTTTCAAAACTTGTTCACAGATATTTCTCTTCTCTGTTAGAAAATCTGTCAAAAATTCGATTTGACATACGATTTTTTTTCAAGAGGTGTATCGAGGTGCGAATTATATCATCTCAACTCGTTGAGATGAAAGCATCATCAGACAGCACGATAAAAAGCAGATTCCTTCAACTTTCTTGTTCTGCTATTGCTCCGCCTCGCCATTGGTTGAGTGCCATCTCCGAGCATCTCATTCTACACACATTCTCCCAGTTCTAATTTTTTTAGATTTTGAGAGGTCAAGAATCCAATGAACTACCAAGAAAGATTTTCCAGAAAATGTATTATTATTTCTTCGGGGACTGTGAAGTCGGGTCACTCAATACGATCTGAGAATTGACATCAACTTGAATTAGTTCAAACGTAAATTGGCTTAGGTAGCAAACATCCTCCAAGTCTTGCAATCAAACTCAATAACAAAGTTTCAAACTAACCACTATTCTTCGGCACTATTATGTATGGTATTCATTCTGCTTATGCGGTGAAAGTGACAGTTTTCAAGTTTGTGTTGATATTCCACATATTTGAATACCCCACATTTGAACATAAATCAACATAAAATTTAGGAAAAAAAACTCATGATTGGCGGACTTCCCCACGATCGCCACACGAAACATCACTTTTTCTTGCAATGACACTTTATTTTATTGATTAGGGTGTATCGTATGATTTCGAGTGTTTGAAGTTCCTAGTAATTATAAATTTTATTTTATTGACTATAAATGTTGCTAATGATCATTAATTACGGCATTCACAATCGTATGTTCTGGAGTATCATTAATAATAAATGAGCATGAATGTAAGTAAGAAATATGTGAGTAACGTTTAATTCTAACCAGGAAATTGTGCGGGAATCACAAAAACTCACTTTTCAAGGATACCATAATTAAAAATCGAAGATATTTTCTTTCCGTTTATGTGTTGGCTGCAAACACATTAATCACGATTTCAGATAAAACTGCATACTTACACGTTTGTACCACACTACTGTTCCCACGATTGATTATAAAGGCGTTATTGTAGGAATATGGCATTGGAAACGTTATCTTTACTATCTTTCGAAAAAAAATATTCAAACAACATTGTACGTAGGTATTCCAGAGTGCAAAATAAATTATTCAAATTTATATTTCCGTGATTCTCGTCATTTAAGCCAAAACACATGATGGTTGATTTGTCAAAGACTCTGGAGTATATATGAAGCCATAACTTCATATGTTGTGAGATAAAATAATATGAATGATATTCATGACGATGACATTTGAACAAAAATTTTGTACTTAGTAATACTCGATCCAGGTTCAGTAGAGAGAAAAGAATTTAAATATTTATGACGCCATGCATCAGTTGAAATTTCATTAGGTGCATTGCCAGATGAACTGAAAGGAAATAATACAATACGATATTTTTTCAATTTTCTCAATTTACTCAACTCATATTTTCAGTTGTGACTTCCATATCGACTTTCTTATTCCATATCAAATATTCTGATGTTCATTTTATTATTCACCAGTTATTTCTATTTCATTCACGAACTTCACTCAAAGTATCCTCAGGGGCTGATTCAAACATCATCAAAAGGGATAATTGACAACTTTCAAAAGACACATCAGTGTACCTTCATGGTTCCTGAATTATTGGTCCTCATTCCTAAATATGATGAAGAGTGTGGGGTATAACAGTTATATTCAAAACTATAATTAACTATGAGAATTACATGAATTCGAAACTGATATCTGAATCAATTATTCTTAGTTTCCCTTAGGAGCATGTGTTTGAAACAGTTACTTTCACTATCTTTTGAAAAAAATTATGTTCTAGGTTCACATTCAAAAGATTGAGTTATATGAAAGTGAAATGAAATGAAACAATAGAACAGAACAACACAAAAATAATTATTTTCAGCTTTCTATATTTCGATTTCAGGTAAGTAGACACATTGCGGCGTTCTTGCCATTATTTCAACCCATTCAAGGCATGAATAATTTTGTTTAAAATGTAAGGGAATATCTCAATCGAGCATGTTCATTGAAATATCCCCAGTGAACTTTATTCATAGGGCATGATTACTCAACAAAACAATGATGATTTTGATAACCATTTTAATGTAATGTTTATGTGTGTGTGTATATATATTTTATGTGTATGGAGACCAATATGTTGTTTTCTATTTGGTATTTTCGTATACTGTGACTTGCCATAAATGTATTTGTACGTAACATGGTCAAATAAACTCTACTCTATCATGTACCTGAACAATGAGTGCAGATATCTCTCAAAGATTCACCATCGTTTTTTGTAGTATATTCATCAATGTTTATACATGGAGTCGTCTACTTGAAAAATATTCAGATTATGGTATATTCAGACACCTTATCTGTTTCTTGGTATAAATAGAACTTGCTAGCTCTTTTGAATGCATCATATTTGGATAACCTACCCACAGCATCTTTTATTCAACACTTTCAGCTAACATTATCCAGGAATTTTCCTCTAAAGACTTGTTTAAAATGAGACCATGAAAATAGATCAATGAATAATTGATATGTTGTTTTGATTCCAAAAATATCATCAGCCAAATTGGTGAAGGAATATTTTCCGTTCAAAAATAAATCTTAAATTGATTATCACAAAGGTAACAGCAAATATTTTTTTCTCAACTAATTAATTATAAATTCGACACGTGTTTCCTAGCAAAGTCAAATGTGTTTCAACTTGATAAATCAATTCTAAACGTGCTCTGAAATATCTGGAAAGCTACGAGGTGAACTATCCATTCACATTATTCAATATGAGGTGTGAATAAACCATAGAAGAATCTAGAACCCCAGAAGATGACCGTGATTTCGAGAAACCCGGAAATAAAAATAATAATTGTTATTATTTTTTTCTACAGCTCACGATAAATTACAATTTTTTTCCGAGAGTGTAAAGGTCCAGTATTGGCCTCGATCGAAAGTCGAGTTGGAAATGTTATATCCGTCACCATTCAAATGTCTTGTTCTCATCTTGTTGAGCTACTTATTACTATTATCGAATCCCAATATGAGTCTTGAATCTCAAACGTAGTGGCTATATTCAAAATTGACAAAAACGGCATTCATTATGGATATTGTCGATATAATATATGCAGGGGCTTCACATTTACAATTCACGATATTCACATCGTAAATATCGCAAACTTTTTCCTGTTCTCCCCTACCGAAGTGAAGAAATAGAATCTGTCGAATTGGAGCACATTAAGTCCCCGCATGGATCCTGGATCTACTAGGGAAAACCTATATTATGTGACAGAGAGAGTCTAGTTCGCATGACGTAAAGGGGCTTTTCTGAAAGAAAAATCATCTCACTTTTCATACATGGAATATAAAGAGAGGAATTGGATAGTTTTGTGACTCAAGACTGTGTGATAATATCCCAAATAGCACAAGTACGTCCAGTGGACGTACTGCATATGTACGGTGAGGATGCATTGTACGTATTTAGGACGTACTTTTGTCTCCGACAGACGTACATAAGACCTCCCTGCGACTTACCGTTTCCGCATAGTCGGTAATCCCAGGTACGTACTTTTCTAGTCCACACAGGACCTGAAATGTACAGAAAGGGGAACTGTTTGGGACATTCCGAAAACGTACATTTTCCATTCTGTATGCGCTATCCCACGTAGAACATACATATTTGACCAATATTGGTTCAATATTACGGGAATATTAACCTTATATTGTAGATGATATCAATAGTGGCCACAAAAAAATGTGAACATTCGGCGATATTAGATCAGTATTCGAAAACAACGTAATGATATATCATATGGTATCACTTAATGAATCTAAGTTTTCATATTCGGGATTATTCATTTCTTTTTTACCAAATAGTCAAGTTGGAAATTTTACTCATTCACGTGTACTAACCATCTAACCGAATACTTACCTGGAAAAAGACCTGGCTGCTGCGGGGCTTGAACTCTCGACCTTTCCTATGGAGATATTATTGTCGACCACTGTTACGCTCTACGGCACGGAGACACTTATTTTTAAGAAGGAGTTGGGTGCTATAGATGTGATGACTTCAAGTTAGTTTTGTTCGAGATAATATTAAAATTTTAGAAAGTTCAGTAACAATGGAAATATATTCGAAAAAACACTAAAGGATCACTGTCTCATATGATGGCGGTTTTGGAATATCAAACTTGCTGTGCAAAAAATTCTGTATGTAATTTTCTGGTATTTAAATTCACCACATGTCGATGTTTCAATTTTTCCAATTTTTTTAGGAATAATTCATTATGAATATTGCATTACCAATATTGATATATGTTTGAATACACTAAGTGATCACTCTCAAAATCCCAATACCCCTTGAAGCGAAAGGGACCCAATATGTACGTACTTGGGAGGTCCAAACAGTATGTACATACTAACAGAAATGTAGAAAATGAAAGGAACCCAATCCGTACGTACTTGGGAGGTCCAAACAGTATGTACGAAAAAGTACGTCAACGAGACGTCCAGATAGTATGTACATACGATTTCCAAAAATGTACGTCATTACTATTATGTCCCGCAAACGTTTCGAAATATACGTATCTGAAAGGGACTCAATATGTACGCACCTGGAAGGTCCAAATAGTACGAACATAGTTCTTCCAAACATGTACGTAAATGATACGTCTGAGCAGTACGTACATGGGATTCACAAAAAAACACGTCATTGGTATGTCCCTAATTCATTCCGAAAAGTACGTACCTGAAGAGGAGTTAATGTAAACGTATCAGGGACACTTAATAAAGTACGTACATAGTACTTCCAAGCATGTACGTTTTTATTGACTTTTTTTGACTTCTGAGGGTTGACGTTCGTCAGCTGGTTAACGGAAAACGAACAATTTTAGAGCAATTTTAGAACAACAATATGAAAATTTGAAAAAGTTTTTATTTTGTTCGCATCCTTCATGTGATTCCATTATTTCGATTCAGGATACAAGATATCCTCGATGATATCCAAATCATTGATCGTTCTACGATGTTCCAGATAGTTGTGAGCATAGTATCATCGAACAAACTGAAAATAATTTTTGAATTGAGTCGGACATTTCACTTCGTTTGACGAACCCCAAAAGGCTTTTGTATTCATCTTAGTAGCTTTTTCAAATTTAAATAATTGATATGACGAGCGAAATTTCACAAATTCGTGATTAGTTGCGAAACACATTAATATTCATGTCTGGTCGTGGTTTACAAAGTTTTCAACAATATTGTGAATTTTTTGGGGTATCTATGCATTGAAAAATATGTATTCCAAAGTGAAATTTGTTTCTCTTTGGTATTTTGTGGAAATGGTTCTGTAACCCAGAATTGAATGCCTCTTTTCTAACCTTCTGCCCAACAGATATTTCAAAACAGTTTTTTTCGGTTATATTACAGGATTGATAATTGACACTGGAAAGATGTTGATTGGCTGACTCTGATTGAATGAATTCACAATTCCTGATGATATAATTCACACTCATATAGTCGACTCACCCTATATGATAAAATACCTCGCGGCTAATATTCATCCGACAGAAGCGGAATCTATAAACGTTTTCTGCAGCCCACAAACGACACTGTGAAAATTGGCACCAGCAATATACCAAATTTGATAGAGGAACGTTTGGGACAGTGACAGTCGTTGGCGCCCCGATGCTCAAGGTGCGAGAGAGTTCGGGGGTGGGCGGGAGGTGCTAAGCGGGGGTGGGGGTCGAACAGACGCCTCGGCGACGCCTGAACGTCGAGGCGCCTGCCCCTGACTGCTCACTTGATCTTTTAATCCCGACATACGCGTCGAAAATTAATCACCCCCTCATACATTCTGTTCTTGCAGTGCACGTCAAAAGCCTTTAATGAATTATTCATTAATCTATGGGAATTCTTACAATTTCTGCTACTTACACAGTATTACGTTAATTACTAACTTGCGAGACGTGGGCGGTTGACTTGTATGGGAGCGACGATAAAGTTGAAGCCGCGCAAATCGCCCTTTTTTTCTCGGGCTAGGTCGATTTTAATTAATGAAAATTGTGGAACATCGTGGTTTTTATTTTTCGAGAGCTTAGGAATTTCTTGTTCTCTTAGAAGTTCAAAGTCTAAGCATAACCGTTTTTAGCTAAATTGAAAAAGTGCACCATATCAATCAATCAACAATCGTTTATTCCCAAGAAACTACAAGTTTATACAGGGAATATTCACAGGAATATAATTAAAACTACAATTATCAGAACTGTCAAAAATTAAAATTCAATTGAGAAGATAATGTTTCAAAACAATAAAAACAAATTTATATTTGTGTCTAAATTTTTATCAATTTAACAAATGGATGCGTATGTGAGAGATTATGAGCCAATTCATATCGAGACCATTTCATTGACAGAACTATGTGATTGTAATGCCACACTGAACGAAGCAGAGAACCAAACATTTTCATTACTTCATAATAATATTAGAAGCATACAAAAAATTTTTTCAGAATTTCAGGTGATGCTCAAGGGTATGGATCATATGTTTGACTGTATAGTCTTAACCGAAACATGGAAAATATACAATTCAGATTTGTTGGGATTGGTGGGGTATGACACTATATATTCAGAGGGCGATTTCAATAAGAATGATGGCATTGTAGTATATGTTAAAAGTGATATTCATTTCAAATACCAAATTTTGATATTGAATGAAGCCAAAGTAGTTGAAATAGTAGTGACAAAACATAAAAAGACATTCAAAATTTTATCTATTTATCGTTCTCCATCAAGTTGTCCCATCTCGTTCAATTCAGAACTTTATAGTTACTTCCAAAGGGATAGACAGATTTGCGACATAAACATTATCACTGGGGATCTCAACATTGATATTTTGAGTGAGACTGATTTTTGTCACGAGTATTTAAACATCCTTCACGAGAACAATTTCATTTCAATGATTAATAAGGAAACTCGCATACAAGGCATGAGTAAATCATGTTTGGATCATATTTTTGTCAGAACTAGTGAATGTTACAATAAATTCCGCCCAATAATCTATGAGAGTACCATATCCGACCACTTCTCTACCATACTTCAGTATGAATTTGATTCGAAAACAGAGAGTGATACAAAAAAAACAAAATTCTATAAATCTTTTATCGATAATAAAAAACTGAAAAATATGCTGGCTAGTAAAACCTGGTTAGATATCTATCAAACTGACGATATCCATGAAGCAACAAACTTATTCATAACTGAACTAAAGCAATGTATTTCTTTATGTACTACCAGAATGGAACTGAGAACAAAGCAAATTAAAAGAAATCCTTGGATTTCGGACGGCCTAATAAACTCAGTAAATGAAAAAAATAAAATGTATAAGAAACTTATTAAAAAGCCCGATGATTTGGAACTTCAAAATGAATACAAGTTGTATAAAAACAGATTAAACAATATCATTAGAACCGCCAAATGTGAATATTATAAGGGAGAGGTACTAAAAAATAGGAATTGTCCTAAAAACATATGGCGCTGTGTGAAAAATCTAGGGAATAAAGAAAGTATTGTGGAAATTAAAGAGTTAAAAATTGAAAGTGACCTCATACGAGAGAAAAAGGAGATAGCTGAGAAGTTTAATGAATTTTTTGCAACTGTGGGTTCTAGTTTGGCTGAAAAAATTGGAATGAATAATAAAACATTCTCTTCTACCAGAAATTCGAATTCTATATATATGTATCCAACTGATGAGCTCGAAGTCGCAAGTCTTGTGAGAGAACTGAAATGTAATAAAGCACCGGGGATAGATAATATAGGAGCGGGCACACTCAAAGAATGCATTGAATACCTCTCGGAACCACTCACATATCTCATAAATCAATCTCTAAAAACAGGAATATTTCCTGATGCTTTCAAAATAGCAATTATAAAACCACTATACAAATCTGGGAATAGATGCGAAGTAGCAAACTACAGACCAATATCGCTTCTCTCGAATGTATCAAAAATCTTTGAAAAAATAATCAAAAGTAGGATAGTTTGTTTTATAAAAAAGTTTAACTTGGTATCTGTCAAACAATTTGGGTTCATGGAAGGCCGATCAACTCAGGATGCTATAGCGGATCTGGCGAAGAACATATATAATGCGTTAGACAAAAAAAAACCTAGCGTGTGTCTATTCGTAGACCTCGCAAAGGCATTCGATACTGTTAGCCACACTGAATTGTTAAAAACCCTCGAGAATATCGGATTTCGGGGAATACCATACAAGCTCATGGAAAGTTACCTGAGGAACAGAAAACAATGTGTCACCATTGAATATGAAGTTAGCGAAACTAGAGATGTCAGTTATGGAGTGCCTCAGGGAACGGTACTTGGGTCAGTTCTGTTTATACTGTATGTGAATTCATTATTTGAAATATCCATCCCGGCTGAAATCACTAGTTTTGCTGATGACACGGTTTTCTTTTTCGAAGATAAAAGTTGGAGTGATCTGAGGGAAAAAATTATTGGTGCATTTCCTATCATCATGGATTATTTCAAAAACAAATTACTTACTATAAATTTGAAAAAAACTGTATTTATGCCTTTTACCAGCTATGAGAGCAATCTTCCCAGTTATAAGAATATAGATATTCCAACAAACGATGGTAATATACAAATAAAATCATCAGAAACTGTCAAATATCTAGGTGTCACTCTTGATAGTAATCTGAGATGGAACGCTCATATAAATAATCTAACAAAAAAACTCAGATACCTGGTATGTAAGTTCAAATACTTGAAAAACATTCTCGATATCAAACATCTGAAAATAATATATCATGCATTAGTGCATACTCACTTATTGTATGGTGTGATTGCTTGGGGTGGAGTAACTAATTATTATTCGAAAAATTTAGAAACACTTCAAAAGTGGATTATCAGGATTATATTGAATAAACCTCGCACTTACCCGAGCGAAGACTTATATGATGAATCTGAGTTGATGGACATCAGGAAAATTTTTGCATACACTCTGATTATATACCAGCAAAAAAATTTAAGGGAAGCAAAACCTGTTGACCACATCTATAATACCAGATATAAGATGAATGCATTAGACATACCAAGAATGTCAAAAACCATCGGACAACGCAGTTATACTTACCTTGCTCCGAAATTATATAGTGTTGTACCCTACCATTTCAGGTTACTGAACTCAATTGCACTCTTCAAAACAAAAATTAAAAAATGGATTATAGAGATCCCGAGAAAAGAAATAAATGAACTCATAGACTTAAAAAATAGTTTGCATATGTATTTGTGTTTTTATATGTGTGTTTGTGTGCATATGTATACTCATGTCAGTTTATTTTTAATAGGATGTATTTATACTGATAGTTTTTCAAATGGAAAGGTGCTGATGTTTATTTTTCATGAATTTAGATTTATCCAAAATATTGAATATTCGATACCCACGTACAGGCTCTGCCTCTGTGGGTTTTCCATCATTTATTCGCTTATTTTCATGATATCATTTGTTAGTTTTTACCTGTTTATGTGCATGTTTTCCAATGGCGAATAAATTATTATTATATTATTATTATTATTAATTCTAAATTTGATTGAATTGGAGAAATTCCTAATTTCTGATGATAATTGATTTTATGTAACAAAACCCTTATAGTGAATAGATTTCCGAGCAAACTGTTTTAAGATTTTTTTATGACAGAACGTTGAACTGCCTTGTTTTATGGTCATGTATATTGTCACATCTCGAGAATTTCATTACGGAACGTTTTTTATTATTCAAAATCGCTTGTAAAGTGGAGCATACTTTCAACTTATGAATATAATTGATATCAAGAAAATTATTTGGCTTGTAAAGTTTTTCTGTAGTTCTAAATAAGGTAGATGGAAAATATGTGCTTTGTTTTGTAAAGACTTCAGAGGTTTAAGATTAATATTAGAAGCAGTACCACAAATACTAATTAAATTTTGAAGTTTTGAGAGAAAAAGGGAAAAATGAATCAATTTCAAATATTTCAATAGAATATAGTTCCTTATCTTATATTAAACTCCAATAATTGGTGTCACTTCCTTCCGGATTGATTCAATATGAATATTCCATGAAATGGTCTCATCGACATAAAGTCCTAGAAATTTTATATAATTTTTTTTTAATGTTTTCGTTTCCAAATGTTGAAAATTTTGATCATAGTTCTCATTATTTATCGGTTGTAAGAAAATAGCGTATACAAATCCCATGTAACCGTTATTGCTCGTTATATGATCGTTGCATATTGTACTATTTTTCACCGATGTTATTGTATATTCTTATTGTCTTTGAATCGATTGAATATGTTACCTAATTATTTACTAGTTCAGTAAATTGAAGGATATTGAAAAACTATATTTCCACCAATATGAAACAGAATCACTAGGTTTTCCTAGCGCGACATGCAGAATATAAGAACAGTAAGCTATTGAACGGAAATAATAATGCTTTATAACTGTTCTATAATGACTTGATAATGACTGTGTATGTTGGAAATTATATGGTAATGGACATCAAGTGGAAATCCCCTGATTGTAATCCATGTTCAAAATGAGGTCCTTCGAGGATTTTCATCATCATTCATTCTCGTAGTGTGGGAGTGGAGAAGTTATTTCAGCTAGCTAATTGTTGACTTCATCCAAATAGGTGGTCTAATTCAAAAATTATGGAATTCTCTGAATTGATGTTTCCAATAAATTCTCACCTCACACAAATAGGAAGAAGAGTATATCTGTGATAACTACTTTCCCGTTTATATGCCCCGACAGGCATTGGATTGCATTGGAGCAACTTTATGATTTTCATCATAGAATTGTCTTTGTTTTTCGGAAACTTTTAGGAAGGAAACGCCTTGGGAAGCTTCTAGTATTGAAAAAGTCATGTCGCACGCATTATTCGATAATCCTCATCACTCCAGACCAGAGAGCAATGGACGCTGACGCCCTACCAGCATGGATGGAAAGACCGCAGCCCACCATACCGGCTCAGCATGTCAATTACACATTTCACTAACCACTATTACATCTATTTAACCTCTTTAATTGATCTCAATTAATGATATCTTGTTCGATGCACCCGCGAGAATTATTAATTTCTCATATACTCCAGTCGATGGATGCAAAAAAAGGGTGGAGAGTGCGTGTGCGTGAGTTGAAAGCTGAGGATTTCTGACGGAAATGTGATCAGAGTGTTGGAGAGGTGACATGCTGAGAATTCTGAAGTTTGGACGGTGTGCTGGAGGTTCAAAAGACCCGGTTTAATTTTTTGATCATATGTTAATAACGATTAGTTGCACAGTGGGGCAAATGGCATCAAGTTGGGAAAAAAACTCGTTGTTCCGAAACTAGCAAAAATACTGAAAAAACAGTCCATTGTTCATACAAATTCTATTGAAAATAGTCAAAAAAAATTTGGTGGATTTGAAAAATGAGATAAAAGTAACTAATCTGAACAAAAAATGTAAATGAATATGTGAACAAAATTGAAGTTTAAGACACATGTAGATGATCAAAGAGTGAACTAAAAATGGATATCATACAGATTTGAAGAGAATGAAGAAAAAGCATTAAACGAAGATTCAAAATGAATATAATCACGACGTTTTCATGATGGTGTCTGCAATCATCTTCAAGATGAATAATTGTGGTTATGTTTGAATCTTTCTTTCTTATAAGCTCAGTTATTGAATATTTTCAATTTCAGATTGACACTCCATTCTGTTTTTTTTAATATTTATCACTTTCATTCTAGTTTTTTGAACCTACTTTTTCAACAGATTCTCAAAAAATAATATTAAGAATGACGTTTTGCAGAAATACACACGTGTTTATACTGAACATATTCAGGTCCTAATCCACCCTCTTCTCTACTCCTTTATTGACTGGAGTAATACGGAGGTTCGGAAATACGTTTCGTTGGATAATCTATCACGAATTCAAACGAAGTGTACTTGTGTACCCAAATCGCTGTCCAATCGGATTCCTGAGGGATAATGTTGTGAAGTAGTACCTGCCACTTTCCGAATGTCCTTATAATAATTCAGTTGTTTGTTTGTTGTGCAAATTGACCAATGTGCATTTTGTATACCAGCGCCAATTTGCGAAGTCCCTTGAGGAGGACATCATAAATGAAATATTCAGCATAAAGTGGTTGTACATTATAACGAACATCGTGTTGACAGAGATCGATTACTGATGTCACAAAAACTTATTTCGGACAAAGAGATACTTCGCATTCTGGCAATTGCGAAAATTCTGTGAAAATTTCGAAATGCCTGAAATACATTAAGTGAAAGGACTTTTGTTCTTTTAGAATGGCTTAGAATGACTGCCACAACATCGAATCCATGCGAGGATTTACCTAAAGAATACAGCTTCGAATGGTTTCTTACTGACTCACTAATTTAACGATTTTTTACATCATTTCTTGCTAACCTGAAATCTTATCAAACTTGTCTTCATTAGTGCCATCAGATCCCCGCAAAACAATATTTCCTTTATCTAGCTGTAGACTAGGAAACTTCTGAAGATATTTTTGCCAGAGCTCGTTTTTCTTTCGTTGACCATGGAAACTCATAGTCAATGATGTTTCTTGGCAGTTACAACCAAATTCTCCAAATTGTCAATATCAATACAATTGCTATATTACCTTATTTCCTAAGATGTTATCTAAATATGACATGATTTCTTTTGTCTGGCCTAGATATGTAACCGAAAAGTTTCCATTGTGTCACTTTTCTTCATCACTGAATGATGTTTGGCAGTTCAATCGAAAAAAGTTACAAAATTGTCAAACCCATGTAACATCCTTCATGGTACTAATTCCTCATAAATCCCAAATCAAATTCACATAGATAAGAACCGTAACCCTCGAGCTAATCGGAACTAAACCACTTTTATGTTGAAACTGTTGTCGTCAAGAGTTTCCCGTATGAACACCTAATGAAAATGTCATTGAATAAACCACGTAATATGATCTGTAAGTTGAAGTATAAAATCTCTCAGAGATTTGGTAAATAATGCCGAAATCAACATTATGGTGAAATTGAAATTTGAAAAACATTGGAATGGTATGTTCCACTAAGGGCGAATTTCACAATATCTGGTTACCTAAAGTTTGATGTAAATCATGAGTCCACAGATTTTAATATGTTTCACTAGACATAGTCAAGTATTCAACTGAATAGAATAGTTGATCATGTTTTTCGGTCAAATAACTAAGAAAGATAGAGCTATAAATCTCTCAGAGATTGGGTAAATAATGCCGAAATCAATATTATGCTGAAATTGGAATTTGAAAAACATTGGAATGGCATGTTCCATTTGGAGCGAATTTCACAATATCTGGTTACCTAATACTTTGATGTAAACCATGAGTCCAGAGATTATCATGTGTTTCACTAGAGGTAGTCAAGTATTCAACTGAATAGAATAGTTGATCATGTTTTTCGGTCAAGTTACTAGGAAAGATAGCTTACTATATTTTGTCAAATTGATCGGTTGCTGATCTTGTTGGAATGTGACTTGTGAGAAATATTTGTTTTCATAAATTATATCCCAACAATGCGTTAACTGTATATTTGTGAATATTTTACTGTTTTTCAAAACTAATCGCTGTTGATTGTCGCTGTTTTCTAATGGAATGAAATAAAATAATTCGGATCTGAAAATGCATATCGAATTACACATTTTGTTGTAACATGGATCAAAAGATATTTCATTAACTGCTAAACACTTCATAGACATGCTCTGTACGTTACCACTGACAACAATTCTGAGAGATGAGTTCCAGAAGGAACGTAAGACTTCATTAGTGTGCTTTATTATACTTTCGACTCTCCCCACACAACTCCCTCGTTCTTTGTGGCTCAATAAAATAATTTCGCGAGTTCATTGATCCGATCACCCCTAACAACTCGCCACCCATTGCGACGCAGCTTCCCGTATAATAAACTACTATTTCAGCTACCCTCAAGAAAGACTACCACTATGCGGCTATAGAAATTAGATATGATACTCGGGCAGCGACTAAGAAATATTCCGAAAAGCTTTCAAGGAAAAATGGATTATCATGTTCTGACCACACCTTGTGGATTGCTTAGCAACTTGAAAGGGCGTAATGTGTGTCGCACAGTGGGGTAACGGGGACGTTTTCTGTAGGGGCTTCTCTTGTTTTGGGGGTATGCTCGATTTCACATTGTACGATTCAAGATCTGACAATTTACACTGATTCACTTGCAGAATAGACCTGCCTCAAAGACATAAAATATTGGTATTTATGTTCGTTATTCAATCATGAATTCTTCCCAAGTGACCATTTATTGATTTTTTCAAATCGGAATAAAGTTCATATCATTTTGAGTATAGTTTGTCTTCAATTTAGAACCTTCGATTCCCAGAGTGGTGGTTTTTTAGAAATGAACACTTTCAATCAAGAGCTTTGATTATGTCATCTTAGATCGATGGAAATGATTTTTTCGTCAATTTCACATTATGTTCACTTCAGGAATGAAAAAGTAGTAGTCCATTGCCAATATCCGTTCGAGTTGTAAGGTTGATTTTTTTTTCGACCAGGTAAATATATATTTCAGAAGTCTCTTTCAAGTATCATGTTGATGATTAGTTTTGGATATGGTGAAGTTTTTCTTTATTTATGAAAAACTTAATATTGAACGATACAACTTGAATAAGTTATAATCTAAAATTAGAAAAGTACGAAAAAAAATCGGTGTTGGTGAGACTCCAACTAAGGACTATAAAGTGGACCGTCACAGAGTGCAAACGCCTTAAGCAACTAGGCCATTTGGACATTACAGTTTCCGTTAATTATTGGTGTGCAGAGTAGATATGAGTCCTTCAATTCCCCAAAAAAACATCAGTTGTGACAATTCAAACTCGACTCAATAAACTAGAAAATATTTCAGATATAAGTACATTTATTGTTGCTGGAAAGAAAAAAATTGGATTTCGTGTTTGAAGGTAGACAGATCAGAATTGTAACGTTTCTATAAGGTTGTTATGGTAACCAAGTATTTTGTTCTCTGTGATTGGTGGGAATTCAGATCCTAATTTGTGTGGATATGAAATCATAACGATTCGGTTGGGAATCGCCTACTCATCCGTTTAGTAAACTATAAAAGAATGAGCATATTTACGGGTGGGATTGAAAAAAAATTATTGTCAACCTTCCTGGAATGAATAAGAAAATTTATGATTATTGTGTGGAAACCATGAGTCCCATTATTTATAGCGTTTCTTCATTGAATTTCACAGATGGAAAAAAGTAAGAACGGTAATGATAGTTCCTTTAACCCAACATATACTGATTTTCTATTGTCTTCTTGAGACAAAAGGGTTGTTCCGTGTAAAGAGCATGGTGTTTGACGGTTTCTCTCTTTCTCTACGTTTTTCACTTCTTTTCCAATTGACGTTTGTATCTTTTTTTCGAACGCGAAAAATTTCAATTACAAAACCAAACTTGGGAATGAGCACCTCTAATGTCTATACGGAAAGGGTAGTTACTCCTTGTGCCGAATGATAGAATTAAACAAAAGTGATCAATATTCAATATGAGAAGAGCATAAACTCAATTTTATCATCATATTTGCTTTTTGCTTTGGTTCCATTGACATGAAGTTGATCAATACGAAATATTTGTCTAGCATCTACTTGTACCGACGCTACTGATTCTGTATCACAACTAACAGAAATCAATTTTCAGTACTTTGTTCATCTGTCATTCAAATATGAAGGGTTGCCAATAGCCACAGGTAGAAACATCGGTCTCACTACAGAAAGTCAAGGTGCAAAAATCGGAATTCATATCTCTTTCATCTTTTGTCATTATATCTATTGTGATTATTCCCATTCAGAATGTTTGTACCATATGTACCATTTGAAATTTTTGTACGAAATGGTTAAAGCAAAAAAAAAATATATTTATATCAATTGAAACACCAGATAATGAGTGAAATAAATATATAATTAAATAGTCAGTAAACTGTAATAAGTTTTTTATTTCTTGATGGTTCGATTAGTAAACTCATAAAATTCACTCATTCACTCAACTATGAAAGAATGAAAAAATGAAAAGGAAAAATGAAAGAACCATCCTCCCTCTTCTCTTCAAAAAAATGACTATTTTCAAAGAGAGAAATTTGAGGAACTATTTCTCGACTTTTTTCTCTCTGATTCAAAATAAAGATGGATTTTAGAAAACTCTTTTGAAAGAAGTACCATAAAAAAAATCGAACACTGTGTTGATAGGTGACATATTTCACAAAAAAAAAAAGAAAGAGTATCTAAAACAGCCACACATTGATTTGGTATCTGGTGAAAGTGTTCCAAAATTTATCAGTTCGCCCACTGAGATAATTATCTCTGAGGGTGGAAGAAAATATTATCATTGTGAGTGCGCTTTTTTCACAAAATGCTCTTTATTTTTCTTCATTTTGGACAAATTATCTATATATGATATCCATTCGATAGAAGTTTCGTGTATTCGGTAAACAAAATGAGCAAAAAAAAATATTTCTGCTTTAGATAGATTAGACTCTTTTCCTTTTTTGAATGACTCCAACGTCTTGGAGCTATCAAAAGAGAGTGCTTTTGAGGAATGTTGATGATACTTTTATTTCAAGGAAGTTTGATAAGTATTTCCTTTATTTTTATTCGGAAAAGAAAAAAAGTCTATCGAATGTTCAGCCTAAGTCAATAATAATAATACCATTTGTGTTATAAAGAAAACTGATTCACACCAACGTTTGGTTTTTCGTTTTCTCTTCTCTAATAATAAGAAGCTCGCCTTCAAGAATATACTTATTTTTATTATCCATGAAAACAAAGTTAATTTAGAATAACCTTGTGTTGTTTTTCACACATTCGTAATCATGAAATCCCACTTCCTTCCTGTCCTGTCCTAGGTAGAAGAATCGAACTTCGATTGTCTGTCCTGGGAAAACAATTTTTGTAAATTTTGTGGATTCCAACTATTGAAAACATCGGTTTGTGGTTTGGTGATAAAAATGTGAGGAGCCGCAAAGTTATCGCGTGAGAATTAAAAACGTTTGTCATTCGACTGATAAATCTAGTCTTTAGTGTTTGAATCTCTCAACCTCGAATGAAAACTATAGCTATCTTTTTTGTTGTGTGAATTTCACACAATTGAACAAAAATCGAGACAAAATTAATATCTACCGGCTGTTCTCAACCTAGTAGACAAAATATAAATACATTTATTATAATCAAAGCGTTATTGAATTTTTTGTTGTCAGTTATATCAAGAATTCTGACATGATTTGCAGTTGTATCATCTCTCTATGAAATCTTTTGATTTTCTTCAATGTATACTCGTCAAACTATTAATTTGAATTAATTTGAATTCAAAATTATAATCGCTCCAATTGAAATATCCTGAGGGACAGGGGCAAGCTTCTCTCTCATTTTCATCGATATACCCGTACTAGCTCGATACTTTGATAATAAAATTCGACCTATAAGGTTTTACAAATGCTAGAGTTCATTATCTTATGGAACTGGAAAGATCCTTGGTATGCTCCTTTTATACAAGACTAAAATTGAAATGCATCTCCATAACTGATATTTCTCATGGCATCTGCCAAGAATAAATCTCAGATAGAGTACAGTCAAGAATACCAATGGCTTTCTAATCATTTCCAGTTCACTTCTTTGGAGATGAAAAAAGGTGCTACATACATTTTTTTAATTAACCAGATTAGTTCATAGGCATTAATAGATGTAGCTGATGGTATGTGGTAAGATATCATCATAAAAAAATATATAGGAATATAGAATATGATATACCTAGAAACATAGGAAGTTGTATTTCTCAATTGTATATGACTGATCAAACTAAACGCTTTTATCGGACATAATCATGTAATTAAGTCAATAGAAATATTTTATATATATTTTGTTTTGCCAACCCCTCAGATGTGTTCGCCATCTCTTTTTTCACCAATTGAAAAATTTATTTCATTCATCCCTACCTTTTCATTAATTTTCCGCTGAGTATTATCAAATCATGAATCTCAATAACCAAAATTGCGTTATATCACAGCATCCCTTGTCTCAAGGCATATTAAATCAAGGAGGGAAAACGGGAGAATGTCATTGTTCCTCTTAGTCCTGACAGCAATTTCCTGCCATTCAAATTAGCTGTAAAGGGTTGAACTTTTACTGAAATAAATCTCGAGTCAATTAGCGACAGCAGAAAAAAATTAGGAAAGTCGTTAAGAAACTGCTTCCTCCACTGTCTTGGGTGGATACATGGAGAGATGTAAAGAAATTAATCCATTACAGAAATGTTTCCTTGGGGGAGATTTCGCTAGTGATAGAATAGGGGAACGGTGATTTGTGAACATCATATTTCCGAGGCGACTGTTATCCTTGCCCGGAGTACGTATTCTATCAGATGTGATATTTTGATGAGATATAGTTTTTGAAATGGTAGGGAAGATTTATCCTTACAACAGACGAGATATAATGAAAACTCTCTCAACGTTTCCACTTCATTCGGTATGGAATTTTCATGAAAGAAATGAGATCCAATACGGTGTTTGAGCTATGAAGACAAGTTACGTGAAATAAATTCAATTGGAGCAACGTCTTGTATTTTACTTGACCATGAAAAGATCACAATACTCTGAATGTTCATGGTTGAATATTTATTGAAAGTACGAATATTCAAACTTTGGACGTACTGTTTAGGAGTACACTTCGAATTTCACCACTGGCAATACCGTATGGGTATTCAAGGCACCTGTAATCGGGATAGTTTGGTTACTGTTATTTTCACTCACTTTATCTGGTTCATTATAAGATGTAATAGTCCAAAGACAGTAGTGAAAATATCCCCACTAAGGGCCGGTTTTTCAATGCAAAATATCTGTCACTGCCAAACATTTCCTCGCGCATTTTCTCATTTGTTTCATCTATGAATTGATTTCAGTTACTCATCACTACATAAACTCAAACAAGTTCTTTTTGACTATTATTTTTTTAAACAATAATATAATATTTGCATCTAAGTATCTTCCCTTGATGAACGAATCGCTGAATTTTAATTCTTTCTCTATCGGTTGAATAATTTTTTGATTCATTATTCTTTTGCTGTTCTTGACTTCTTTTTTGGGGTTAGATGGAAGAGCAGATGTATGTTAACTGTTATATTATATTACATATTGTACAGTACTCATTTTTACATACAAACTGAATCTCGCCCTGACTGCATAATCAAAATGTGATTTATCTTCAGAATTGGTAATAAAGACATTTATTATTATTATTATTATTATTATTATTATTATTATTATGTGACAGAATATTTCCCTCATATATAAAATGTCCCATAAGAGCAATGCAATTATCGAAAACTTACAGCGTAATTGCATTGTATCAAGTCACCATAAAACACATTTGAAACCGTATCGCTAGACGTCAGTAAACAACACAAATAAATGTCGGATAGACTTCAAAAATAGAAAAACATTTCGCGTTTAGGTGAGTACTCCATACAATCTATAGAGGAGGAAGTATAAGTGAACAAAAAATAACATTTCCTAGAGAATTTCTTTATTCGTGAAATATTCCAATGAATTAAATTCGTGCATAAAAATGACCAGATAATTTTGCATTCAAGTGTGATATCTTATACAAATTGCATTCCGTTATTTTCATATTTTGCAAAAGAGCCCTCGTCCTTCGGACTCGGGCACTTTCGCCAAAATATGAAAATGAACTCTTGCAATTTTTAGATATCACGCTTTCTTGCAAAATTATCGGTAATTTTTATGCACTCGTGCAATTATAACCGATAACTGTATTGACTGTTCCTGAAGAGGATAATTTCACAAACGCTGGAATATAGAAAATAGTTTGGGGAATTAATTCGTGTGAAAAATGTCGAAATAAACTCACTAGAAGGCGGAACAGGCTATCGAATTGGTGGGTATTTTGGTTTGGCTGGTCAACTCGTAAGGGGTTGATGGACTAGATTATGGTATTGATAGTGATATGTCGATAAGTTCTTGATAGTGACTTCAGCAATGAAGTCGAAACAACATTTTTCACACAGTTCGATTCTCGACAGGACTATTTTCTTAACAACACTAAAGTTTCCAGAAGCACGTTGAAATTCTGATGAATATATCATCGGTGTTGGTGGCCTAATTGGTCAGATTTTGATTGAAATTTTTGTAGAAATCAATAACCCAAACATCAAAGTGATATTATTCACAAAAAACACAAGGCTACTTGATGCATTCGTCAGTCTAGAAGTAGCAGAATGTAAAAAAAGGATGAATGGTAACAAAGGGCCTCTAACTTTCACCCTCCTTCTCAGTTCTTTGCAGAGAAATTATTCAGAATAATCAGTAGTTAAGAGAAGTCCTTATCGAACCAGAAATATTTGCAGTTATCCTTTGTTTTTTTATTATCAGTTTTCATCTCCTGAAGATGCTAACCTTGTTCGCGAAACGTGCATCGAGTGCAAATAAGATCAGTTTGGTGTTAGGGTTATAGATATCGACAAAACGATTCAAATTTTACACCAAAGGTTCCAATCTCGTCCTTTATTCAGATTTTGTTTGAGTTCACACTCATACTAGGTCTGTTCTGGTTTGCTGTCCGTACTGTTTCGAATAGTCGATGAATAGTCCAGTTGTTCATTGGACATAGCCTCACGTAAATCTTTTTGATGAAAGCAGTTTATATTCTGAATGAAACATCCTATTAGTCAGCAACTTCTCCTATAACAAAAAATTGTCTATGACGAAGTTGACGAGTTTCGAAAATCAAATTTGCTTCCGTTCTCAAAACTCTTGATTTACAACAAGGAAGAATAAAAATCTACTTTTATCGTGCTACCTGAAAAAAGGTGTATGTCCATTAGTTCGATTGATAATAGTCGCACTACTACCCCTCTTGAAAGCAAAATGTCATAACATCTCAGATCTTCCACAGATTTGAACAAAAATAATAAAGAGATTAAACGAATTCATTTTTATAAAATATTACTTAGTTCTTTGATTTTTGACAGTCAGTTTTCAGTCTGCCTATCTTAACTTCTATAGATTTCAACATTAATTTTTAATAGATTCCAGTAGCTTATATTTGATTTGTTATTTGATGAGATTCTACAATGTATTTGAAAATCGCATGCAGCTCTAACAAGTATTTGAGCAAGCACGTTGGAAATGATAATGATATTGGTGAATCTATGGTAGTATGGTCATTGAATGATGTAATATATATGGGCTTCATTGCGATTTCGGCTGAGGTTGGAGAAAACATTTATATTTCAAGTACTTATTTTGGTTCCCGGATCATTCATGGCAAACATTTCATGGATTGTATTCAATTAAAGGTAGTGCACTGAAAATCTTTTAATTGATATCATTTATATCATCGAAAAAAGATTCAATAGAAAACCTACATAATCTAAAGTGTTGAAATTGATTATTTGAAATTCCTCTCGACCCATTTCATAGATTTTTCTGGTGGTGGTTCCGACTATGCTTACTTATCATTATCAAGACAGCTTCACTACCCACCCCACTAGTTTGGTGTAATCTATTGAATATTTTTCTTTTATCCTTTTTTTCAAAGAACGTGATAACATATCCATCCCCTCTCCATGAAAAATTCTCCACGATGCTAGCGACGAAAAAACTTCGATGAAATGATCCCCTTCAAGAGCTGTTTTCAGAATAAGCAGGTCTCAACAGAATCATGGTATATGACGCCAATATTTTGTTTCTGGGGTTGAAAATTTCATATTCGGAATACGAGTATAGATCGTTGAGACTGATATATTCCACAATTGTTTTATTGTGGTCCACAATAAAACAATTGCACGTTGATCGGAAGTCGACCCTAGTCGGAAATGTTGAATGAAAAACCCTGTATATCCTCCTAAACCATTCGATAGAACATATTCTCTTAACGATACACCACGAAGGACCAATTCTATTCAAGATGGCGAAATAGGAGTCATTCTTTCCAAATTAATATCGCGGCACTATGACATCATCTAAGATACTATGGCCAATTAACCTACTGATTCTCTTGTCATAAATAGAAAGCATGTCTTTTGAACTTTGGGAGTGTATATCTTTTCCTATTGAAAATGACGCAAGAAATAATGACGTTCCAACAGTATATCACAGACATAACTGAAACAGAATTTAGAAAACCACTAACCTTTTTTTGATTCCAGACTTTTGATCTTTCAATTCCAATCGATAAATCATTTATTGATACACCACGAAGTCCGAAAAAACATTCATGTTGTCCCTACTTAATTCTCGTGAGTGCCCCTTGTTAGTGCTGTTCGTCGAAATCACGTTGAATAATCCAAATCGCGGGCAGCAATGTATGCAGATTGCGGCTAGGTAACCAATTACCGGCAGTTACCTGTAATGAGGCGATGATCTAGTAGCAGAGCTCCGACATCAAAAGGCCGTGTAAATAATTCCAGAGGAATTGCTTCAACGTTGTTGTAGGCGACTGAACTGGCGACAGTCAGAGACGGCTTCGACCTTTGAACCATTCTGAAAAAAAACAAGCTGCAATGCTACAAAAAAGTCTCAAAAAAATAAGAGCATGTGGAGAGGAATAGAAAATTGCGTTCCCCGGGCAGAAGAGCATCATATATCTACAGAAAAATATTGTTTACTAAGGTTCATTATCCTGATACGACTCTTATCGGACGAATTTGAACTGAATCTAAACTGTAAAACCATTGTTTATAGAGATATGGCTAGTCAATGCCTGTGTTAAGATGATTTGAAACGTTGTTGTTACGCCATCTACAGCATAATGTTTACCGTTTGACATTTGTTGACTAGTGCCCTCATCGGTGAAAATTCTTTCCTATAGCCCAAGGTGTGCACATTTTAAAGTAGGAAATGTTACTTTTGTCTAGACTTGATATACACTAATTTATTCCCAATCGTTAATTTCATGAAATGAACCAGAATAACTTATTCGTGAGAATAATTTCCGTATATTTTGTGTTTCCAAGTGAACATTTGACATAGATAAACTTCATGATGCTCTCACAAATATCGATATTGTCATGTAAACTGGTATAAATCTTCTCCTGGACATGCTTACTTCATTGGCGAAACGTATGTCGGGTAAGAGTGGTATAAGTTTGGTGTTAGGGTATTGATCTCTTTGAAAGTGTTTTTTTCCAATAATTTTAATATGCGCCTGTCTTCTCTGAATTATTGTTTGAAGATACATAAAATGAAGCAGATTAATTAATTAAATGTCTTATTGTGCAAAACTGAGACAAATGTAATTCTAGGTTATGCTACGATGGGGATGCTGCAAGGATGAATATCAGGCCCAATATTATTTTCAATGTATGCTATCTGCAATAACATCACAACCTGTAGGTATACCTCCAGGAAATAAACAACTTTTCCTAACCAGAACACTGTTGAAGATCCACATTTTCTGTAGCAACTTCAGATAATGACCTTTGAGTTTCGCACGACATTTTTCCATCTGATGAATAAAATACTTACAGATTGGTCCACCAATTGTATGAGTCAAAATACGTTTGAAATATTGGCACTAGATAATAACTTCTGTTTTTACACAGAAGTTGGTTTTCAATAGAATTCCGGGGTATTCCGAGGGAATTCCGGGGAATTCCGAGAGAATTCCGAAAAATTTATAAGGAAACTATAGGGATTATTAGTAGGTTACTTCAATTTATTCGCGCAATAATAAAAAAGCATACAGTAAAATTTCAATATTTATATCAAATCATAATTCAAAAACAAAACACCGTTGTGAAGTAATTCACTTTCACTGGACGAAGAAAGTTAGGAGCTTTGTTTTGAAAGAGTTTGTGGCGAATTTCCAATTTGAAATACATTTTGTTAGCGAAAAATAAGCCTGATGACAACAATCTTCACGATCTGATAGACATAATCTGATATGTCCCTGGAGAGGTGTGTTGGGGAAGTTTTTGCAAATGAGTCAATAACTTCTTTCAGTGAAATAGTACACCATTCTGATTCGAATATATAAATAAGGCATGTGAAAGAACCCATAAAACTTTGTTTTATAGTTTGTGCGGCCTCGAGAGGGGTGTGGTTGGGGGTAGTTTTTCCAAATAATCCGATTCTTCTTTCAATGGAATAGAACCTCATTCTGATTCGAATATATATGAATTGAGCATGTGAAACAGCCCAAAAAAACTCAACCTCTGCGACTGCCATTATTTTCCTCAATATTTCAAAAATGACGTGTCTTGAAATTTCACTCTACAAAAAGAAGGGACACCCTTGATTGTGGAAGAGAGACTAGATCATAATTGGCAGACAAAACACAGGTTGTCATATTGTTGCCAGCGGTTACCGAAATTGAAATGAGACGGTTATAGCTCGCGTTATACGATCTGAGTTATATCATCGTCCATAGATATTCTAATAAGTCTGGTAACTCCTTTGATGTGGTTGAAACATGCCGCTTTTTTTGCGAGCGGTCGTAAATCATGCGGGCTACTAGCAGAAATATGTTATACGAGGGTCAGTCAGCAGCGCGAACAATATGTTTACTCGAAAGTGTGTCTACGAGGGTCAGGCGTCAAGTGTTGATCATATTCATTATATATTATTTATGTTTTTGTATGATCTTTCATTGAGATGATTAAATAATATGAGATTCTAATAACAATAAATTGAGGAATATTTCGTTGTAATAACTGGCATGAATTACCTGATTTCTTAAATTATGGGCAGGTAAAAAGGTGAGATACTTATAAAGGGACTCCACAATAAAGAAGAAATGAAGATGAATAATCTTTATTTACATATTACCTAATTGAATGGTGATTTGTTGTTTTCTTGAGTATACCCTAATAGTATAATTATAATCTATTCAGTACTTTGGCATATATATTTAGACACATTTCAAATATTTAGCTGGGGGTTGGTTGGAGTTAGGTCGAATAACTGAAACTACTATTATTTCTTTGCCGACGTTTCGACTTATATAAAGTCATCGTCAAAGTACTACAAAACTACAAAGTTAAAGTAAATCAGATATAAGTACACACAAGGTAAAAAATTATTGAAATTTGCGACAAGAATCACTTCTGCGAATGAGAGGTCAAGATTGAGTACATTAGTTTGGTACAATTCAATTGACAGTGAAAATGTAAAAAGGGACAAAAAAAAATTGGAAACTGTCTATTAAAATAAAAATTGAAGGACATTTACATAAAAATTCCCAGTTTTCGATACTGAAATATATATTTTGTTTATATATATATATATATATATATATATATATAAGTCAAAACTCTATTTGAGTGCAGGAAGTAAGTGAGTTCCTAATTTTATTTTCAATGGTCGCTAACACAGTGAACTTTTTGTCGGTCAGAAATATACTTCTGTATATTTCAGTATCAAAAACTGGGAATTTTTATGTACTTAAATGTCCTTTCATTTTTATTCTAATAGACAAGAAACCAGAGATTGGGTTCTACCGTTTCCTACATTTTCAAAATTGTTGTTCATGTCTCTTTTTACATTTTTACTGTCAATTGAATTGTACCAAATTTACTCCATCTTGACCTCTCATTCGCAGAAGTGATTCTAGTCGCAAATTTTAATAATTCTTCACCTGTATGTGTGTATTTATATCTGATTCACTGCAACTTTGTAATGCCCTGAGGATGACTTTATAAAAGTCGAAACTTCGAAAACGATATTAGTGGTTTCAGTTATTCGACCTAACCCCAAACATCCCCCAGCTGAATAAATCTACTAAGGTCAAAAAACGACATCTAATATTTCAAATATTTACAAATTTTGCAAAATTTTGAGTTTCGGATGTTGTTTATTTAAACATTGAGATCTTATTTGCCTGTTTGCAAATTTCATTGTGTAATAGATTCGAACTCTTGAAAACAATGAAAATTGGGAAAATTGCTACATGGATGGGTGAATTCTACATTGGAATATTCTTTTGAAAATATGTTTCCTACACCATCATGTATGCAGTAATCATTAAAATTCGAAACAAAAATATTCTCTGATTGTATTAAATACTTCGAAAAATCATTGGGAGGGACTGTTAAGCCACCAAATATATTTTTACTACCTTTGTAAGCTTTGAGCTCACAAAATGAAGTAGAGTTGTCTCTTTCGGATGAATAACAATATTCCAAAAAAATATGACAAGAATGTTCAAAGAGACATCTACGTAAAAAATATCCAGCAACATATGCCAGTGCATTTCCCTCCTCTGATATCAAATTCCTATGATCGGTTGATTCTATTTTTATAATTGGAGAAATATTTTCGTTATTTTTTTCCTGAAAAATTTCAATATTTTTCAATGACTCCGATGTTATATAAAGCAATATATCGCTACTGCAAATATCCTATAGCAAAAAGTTTTTTAAATGCTCTGGTAAACTGAATGGCAGTTGGATTTCTAGCGTTTCCACAAGCATTTCTGATTCGACCAAAGTAATTCTCGAGACAATCCTGATTGAGATTACTCGTCAATAAAAATTTATAATTTTCAATTTTCATAAATTCAAAACGGAGGAGATAGTAAGCCTCCAACCAAAAATAAATTCCAGAGAATTCGTAACTTTCTTTCCTCATTAAAAAATGTTCAAATAACTACAAGAATAAAAGTTCCAATAGAATATTTATTTCACGCACTAAGTATAACTGGCCGGAACGATGCGAACTGTTCAATCGGAGACACTCTGTTGAACTGGCTCTCCCGTCAGACGGGCACTGACGACCGACCGGCCAGGCAAGGGACGCGCGAGGACGGACGGTGATGATTTGGGTCGCTGCTGAGAGTGAGCGGACTTATTAGAATATCTATGGACGATGGTTATATAGTCAATGACTGCAGTCTTTGTATGATTTCTGAAGTTTCTTTGCAGCTCCATCATGTTATTTGGACGGTTTTATATAATTTATCGGTTTGTAATAAAAAGATGATCGGATATATTGTGGTTCAGTGTCAACTGTTCTCATTTGAGTTTATACAGGGTGAACACACCGGTGAATAATATTTTTTTATTTTCCTGGTAGGTTATGTTGAAGGATTATCAATAATTTTTGATATTATGGAATATACGTTTTTAGGAAACAGTTCATTTTCGCTATATAAGCGATGACAAAAACGTATAAAAAGGATTTTCTCCACAGATTGAGTATCCCGTAATCATTTAGCGGTTGAAAATAATAGAACTTACTCAATAGACTATAAAATACCGTATTTTTTTCAATGACAAATTGTATTTTTTCGATACTTATTTATTCTAACGGATTCAGAACTTGATTAGGAGAAATTTCAGGAAAAATGATGCTAATAAAACAAACCTGAGTGGAATCAGACAATCCGTTCCCTTTATTTTACGATTGTGACTTGCATTATATAGATGATTTATTTTGTTTCCGATATAATAAATACCAGCCTCAATGAAAATGTGAAAAGTTTTGATATGTAAAATCCGATATTATTCAGATTGGGTCATTATCATGACATAGTCTACTTAAAAGTCTAAAGTTTATGTTCCACACAGAAATCTCAAAAAAAACATTTGTGCGAAATTTCCGAAATGTATCTTTCATATTTTGTCGGGTTTCCTCGGAATTCCCCCGGAATTCCCAGTATTTCCGTCATTAAGTTTTAAAATTTTATCGATATTTCTTCAAATTGACATTTTTTTTTGTAGGAATTCCTAGGAATTCCGGGGTATTCCGAGGAATTCCGGGGTATTCCGAAAAATTACTAGGAATTCCGGGGTATTCCGAGGAAATTCTGGGGAATTCCGAGGGAATTCTGGAGAATTCCGGGGAATTCCGAGGGAATTCCGGTTTACGGGAATTCCAGTGTACACATTTTTCCTCAGTGGTCAACCCCTCGGTTGTAGGTCATTATGCATCGAAGAACGGAAATATAGTTCAGAAAATGAAGCTAAAAAAATGGTGAAACCTCGCAGGTTAAAAGGGTTAAAAACACGAAATTGAAAAAAATCGTTTTCTCTTTAAACTCCAATTTTTCTTAAATTAGGCATTTTAACTTGGTTAAACTTCGTGGGTGTATTAATAGTACATATATAAAGAAAATCACAGAAGGGTGGCGATCAATTCGAGTTAGGGGGTACTTTGGAGGTTGTCTTCACAGATTTTTTTCGTAGAAAAAAGTGGGTACCGATCTCATTTTCATCATAAGTCGGTCAATTTTCATGCCAGGAAGACATTTTTTCATTTGTTTGAAAGCTCTAATTGAATACTTTGAAAAATATTCTATGAGCTTTCTTCGAAAAATGCAAATTTTTACCGTTATTTCGCTTTAAATCTTCCAATTTATATTTTGGACAATCGTGTCTACCTTATAGCGTAATTCCAATTTATACATTTGACTAAAAAAACTAAGCATTAATTTGCTATATCTCAGTTCTTGAGTGTCGTAAGGAAATTATAAAGGAAGCATTGTTTTTGTTTTTTCAAAAGCTACAATTTGACTCTGCCACTTTTTTTGATGAAATGCATAGTTTTAGAGTTATTTGCAGAAAAACATTTAAAAAAGACGATTTTTTCGTCAAAAAACTGTTACTTTCAACTTCGAATAACTCAGAAAATATTACCTTTACGAAAAAAACGTATGGAACATTTTTTCTTAGAATTACTTCTTCCGTCGATTCCTACAATTGAAATGTACCTAATAAAAAATTTCAACCCACCGTGATGGCAACCACACCCAAGGCTTTAGCGTACAGCGTCATGATATAGAAAATGATCCTTGAGCTATTCTCTACCTTCTGTGAAAATTTCAGGTGAATCCATCGTGGACGAAAAAATTGAGAGCCAAAATGCTTCATTTCCTGAAGTAATATGCTAAAATTTCCGCTAGATTTTTAGTCACGATAATTGACATTGAATTTCGAATGTTTCATGAATGAAATTTTGTGAAAACTTTGTTGTCATATGATAGTACGAACAGAAACTAGAAACTGATAGCTAATTTTTCTAGTCTACCCCATTGATCACTTTGCCAATCGCAATATATTATTCGATAATGACTCACCCTCTGCCCATTACAGCCTCGTGAACCGTAACGGCCCTAGATCCGAATAGTCTCTCGATTCTTCGATGGGTAGCAGTTTCCTCTCGCGGAGCGTTGTTCCATTCCTTTTCTAGTATATCACCTCCGCCAGTATATCACCTCTTCCAGTTATAGGTTAGGTGAACTGTCTCGTTAGCAGCCGCCGGGCCGCATAAATCAGGGCGCCGGATAAAAGTGAGCCCCTGAAGGCCGCAGGTGGGCCATAAACGTTCTTTTGATATTCATAATTCATACATTATATCCTTCGGGCCGGAATGGTGGTTGATATTTGCGTAATGAAGCTGCTTGATGACTCAATTCAATCGTGGGGTACTGAAACGCATGCTCGTTACGATAGTAAGTGTCTTTGCAATATTTTTATGCCAAAAAGCACTTTTATAGAATATTATACAGCGGTAATTTGCATTGTATCAAGTCACCATAACAACACATTTGAAACCGTATCGCTAGACGTCAGTAAACAACACAAATAAATGTCAGATAGACTTCAAAAATAGAAAAACATTTCGCGTTTAGGTGAGTACTCCATACAATCTATAGAGGAAAGTATAAATGAACAAAAAATAACATTTCCTTGAGAATTTCTTTATTCGTGAAATATTCCAATGAATTACATTCGTGCATAAAAATGACCAGATAATTTTGCATTCAGGCGTGATACCTTATACACATTGCATTCGGTTATTTTCATATTTTGTAAAAGAGCCCTCGTCCATCGGACTCGGGCACTTTCGCCAAAATATGAAAATAAACTTGCAATTTTTAGATATCACGCTCTCTTGCAAAATTATCGGTAATTTTTATGCACTCGTTCATTTATAACGGAGAAGAGAACGATATGTCTTCAAGAAGCCTATTATTTCACTTTTCCTGTTCATCATGACTCAAAAGTTCTTCCCTGAGAAGTCTCATATGGATTATACTTGGCGTGAACATTTTTTTTTTTTTCAAAACAGGGCATCTGTTCTTATTCACAAGTTTTCAATTCATTTATTTAACCACATTATGTATAAATACATTTGTAGCAAGTCACAATGGGTTGTGACAAAGAATTTCTCATGTGGAAAATGTAAATGAAATATACATCATATTTTGCACCTTATCGTGCAGGTCAACAATATCACCAAAAAAAATTACATACAATTAACATTAATAAATATATAATCAACAAATATCACGAGCATTGGGCACCATAAATATGCATATAAACAATATTATCACATGGTAACAGAATTAAAAAAATACCACACATAGTAATTGTCTATGTCTAGGTCTACTTTTACAAATTAAAATCTACATGTCTGAACGAAAGATAGAAGATAGAATAACACAAAATAACAAATCAAAAAACAGAAAATAGGTAGGCACGACTTACTAAGCCCTAGTAGTGTAGTGACTTCTATATCGATTTCTTGTATTTATCTTTTGAACAAATTTGTTTCAGAATAAAGGTACACTCGCGTTATGTTACACGGCCCTAGTTTCGTCCAACTCGATCTGAAATAAAACCACTGCTGCCGTGATACTGACTCAATAATGAGTACAGAATAAGAGTACATGTTTTTATATTGTCAGAATTTTCACTTGTACACACTGATGAATCAAAATTATTCTTCTCGAATAGTACTGCCTGCTAGGGAGTGCTAAGTCTCTTCTTGATGAGCATGCCATGACATATCATGAAATCGATTGACAAAATGGTGGCTGTTGGCACACATACCGGTAAATTGAATTTCTAACTATTTTCGGAGTATTACATGTGTAGAATGAAGTTGAGCAACTTTCATTCCTAAGTGCAGATGAAGACATAAAAAAGTATGTAGTCTCATAAGAATTTTGAATGTTGAAGTCCTTATTGTTTTTATGAATACCCAAACCGTCGATAAACTGGAAGTTGAAATTGATGTGTCTTGTGTTCTCCAAACAAATCTCTATATTATAAGGGACTTCTTCAATGCCATTTGATAGAAGAAACATAAAATAAACCTGAACAAATCGTCTCATTTATCAAAATGTAGTTTACAAAATAAGAAACAGTAGAATTTGACTTCATCCTTATCACGTTAACAGAACTGCAATACACAGGGAATGCATTTTTTTCAGCTGAAGCACGAACAATATCCCATAATCAAGAAACAATCAAATCGAACGGGAAATAACAAAACGAAACAGTTTTATCACTATGGTAGCTTATGAGAAAACTTGTATGTGTACCAACAGCCGTATTTGATTTGATTTGATTTGTAGTGTATACATCAACGTATTTAAAACCCCAATACGATATTGCACACTGTCTCATCGCCAAAGAGCTCAAAAAGATATAGGTTCTCAGTTTCTTCCTTTAATGGGATGTGTTAAAAATTTTCAATAACTACGATTTCACACCAGATTCCACGAATGAAACTTTGCGGGATTTCCTGCCATTTTGGCGAACAGACCAACAAAGCACCCACCATTTTCTTTTTGTTGTCGGTCTCTCTGGCTTAGGACAAGTCTATTCTTCGAAATATTATTAGACTGATTTCATTACTTCAATTGTCAAAGGAGCTCTAATATTTCAATAACTAGTCCCAGCATTACTAATTTGAAGCAAGCCTCGTGTAAGAAAATATATCTTTGTTGATATGGCTTTCATCAAGTATCGGTAATTCAAGATATTTATGAGATACGACTGGTCGTTCATTAGCCTTTGCTTTGGCAAATGATGGCAATAATGATCTTTGTTGTTCAACTTTTATCCAAATTGACTTTGCCAAATATTTTTTTTCTTATTACATTATATATATTCTCGACTGATTGTGAATTAAATGAACAACACAATACAAACCTCGGCAACACAATAATACTTTTCCTCACACTCTCCATCTCTCTGAATGTGATATGATATACTTGTGTGGATTTCACATTTTCGGTTGTTTGAGATTAAGCAATCGTGTTAGGCCATCGGCCATCTAAACTAACATATTGAATTCCTCACCATTCAGATAATCATTGATATGATGATGATATGTTTGGGTAAGTTATTTGCTTGAACTCCCAGTACCTTGATCAAATTGATGAAAGTATACTCAAATATGGTCAGCCGAGCACCATTTGTTCGGCAACTGTATAATTGTGATAATGGAAATGTATTTGTTTATAATTTAATACCACGCATTAGCAACTTTTGGATCAGGGCAACCAAAAACTAACATCTTGATCTTCTCTGGAGGCGATTTCAAATACAAAACTAGTAGTATTAAACGTGATTTGTGGTATTATATAACAAACGCTTTCGAAGTCCTTCAGCAAGTAGTCTTGTTACTAGCTACCTACACCATACATCAGGAGCATCATGATTATTCGCAGACCAGTCAACCATGAAACGTAGCAAAGTCATTTCCGATCATGACGAAAAAAATTCTCAAAGAAAAATTTCTGTCCCGTTGGGGAATCGAACCCGGATGAGGTACCATAGCACCAGCTGTCTCTACAAACTATTTATCGGCGAAATTGAAAAGCGAAGAGCTTTTGAAAAAATATTCGAAGAGAAATTTGAAAATTCACTATTTTACAAAAATAAAAGCAAAAATAACTGCGGTCGGTCTCAGTGAAATCCATGTAACAAAGCAGCAAACCCTGCGACTAATGAACTCGTGGAATGAATAAAATGTTTGAATTGCACGAGTTACTTATCATAATGAATGGGGAGCAAGGAAAAATTAATATAGCGATGGCTTTGGATTATTTCGAGGTTAGGTATATCAAACAGAGCCGGACGGAATTGTGAATTCAATTCATTTGAAAAGTATAGTGGTTTTGTCTGCTACGTTGCTGAAAAGGTTCATGAATAGATGTGACGCCACTATAGAGATAATTATGCAATATTCCGTCTCTTGTGTTTTTTTTTGAACGGTTGGTACAAGGGCAACACTGTCTTCGACGCAAAAACCTCTATACTCGGAAATCCCCAAGTAGCACATCATATTGGCTGAACCCCGAATTCAGATTGGTCCAATATACACTAACCGACATAATTAGCCCATTCGTCCAAATTTTTATGAACGACTGGGTCTTGAGGTATGTGATTTAATCTCAATGTCTGACAGGAACATTATCACAAAAATCAGCAAATGGTAAGACCACAAAAACTACAACTACGAATTCATCAAAATATTGAAATCAAGAACATACAATCAGTGAATTCACAATCCTTGTCGGATAATGACTAATGCACTAATTATGCCGGTGAACGATATTTCAATATGAATATTGGTTTAATATTGACAGTAAATTCCGTTTGCATTTCGTAAGGTTCAATATTGTTAATATATGGTTTGATAACATAACCAATATGAGAATTACCATATCAGGTGATTAATGTATAATAATAATTCATCAACATAGAGCTTTCAATATTTTCTGCTTAAATTGCTTAAATGGAAATATTCAAATCTTCATTTTCGAATCACAACTGGAAGGGCTATCGGTATTTTGATAGTGATCACTTAGTGTATTCAAACAGATATCATTATTGATAATGCAATATTTATGATGAATTATTCTTAAAAAAATGTGGAAGTCTTGAAATATCGATATGTGGATAATTACTTTTTGCACATAGTTTCATAATTCAAATCACCATCACATAAGAGAGTGAGTGATCCTCCAGTGTTTTTTGAAATGGTCTTTCATTATAACTAAACTTTCTAACGTTTTGATTTTGTCTTGAATAAAACTCTATCTTGAAACAAGTCTCTCCGTGCCGTAGAGTGCATAGTGGTCGACAATGATATTATCATAGTGAAGGTAGTGTGTTCAAGCCCGCAGTAGCCAGAGTTTTTTCCAGATTAGTACTCGATTAGTGAATGTTGACTAATAGGTGAAAAAATGAATTATTTCGAAAATAAAAAATAATTTTCGAGTGACTTCAATAGACCGTGGGCATATCTGACAGACGACAGTAAAATGATAGTTGTAAATCCAGCCTGCTGGACAAACAAACGGATCTACAAATGCTCATTGTGCATTTGTGTCATATTTCAAAATATTTTTTTTCGATAATAACTCAATTTTGAGCGATTGTGAGGTTCGAATCCAACGATTCCCTTCTATTTTCGACAATAGAAAGAATATTAATCCTCTTGCTGTTAAGAGACGTGAATTGTCGATTCAAGCAACTAGAAAAGCAGATTTAAGTACTGATAAGTTGAAATGGGCAACGGTATATTCATGCATTTTGTATCTCAGAATTGCAATTATAATCTCATTATTTAAGTTACCATTGTTGTTTATGGAAATACGATTTGTTTGTCCAGCAGGCTGATGCATGTGACGTCACATGCCCGCGGTCTATCGAACATAACTTTTTTTGTCGATATATAATTCCCAATATTGTTCCAGTATAGTGAAAACGATATATCCTTACATTGTTTTCAACTATTGATCCAATATCGCCGAATGTTCACATTTTTTTACTGCCAAAGTGATATTTTCAATATAAGGTTAATAGTCCCGTAACATTGACCAATATTTGTCTGATATGTTTGTGCTACTTGGGTCTCAACACTCATTCAAAACTAAACAGACAATTTGGCATAATCCAGTATTTCAACGACTCCTCCAAACTCGCCCGTCCCTCGAACACAAGTATACGGCAGTCGGAACATTGTCTGACGTGATTCTATAAAAAAGCCATGCTCCGCCACGAATCGGCAAGATTGAAATTCATTCGCCGCCATAAAAATGGAGCGCGATCCATCCGCATGTCGCCACGTCACGCCTAAGTGCCGGCCGAGACGAGGGACACACATTTCTCAATATCGGGGGAGGCTGAGCACATAATGGGGTGGCCGAACGTTTGACCGCTGACCGCGCGCCTCTCCATCAGCCGCCGGAAGTGACCGGAAACGCGTCAGGCAAGTAGGAGCGATCTGCTTCCGACTGCGAGAGTCTCGCGGGCGCCTGTCGTCCATCTCGTTCTTCTCGCTGGTCCAGGTGAGGCTGCCCGGAGCCAGGATCGGGTCCGGTACGCGTTATGCCACAAAAGCCTTTTTTGATCCACTTGTCTCCGAATTTTTTTTTCTTCAGATGTTTCATGATACTTTCAATATTTCTGAATAGAAATATAGTAGAAAGAATTATAAAATACTTATAATTTTTTTTGAAAGAATTTTTGAAAAAAATCTCTTATTTTGCTTCAAATTTCATTCATTTATTCAAAAAATAGTACGATGTTGAATAAAATCTATCAAAAATCGTCAAAAACCATTATAAAATAGTATATTATGCAAAGATCATGTAATGATGGTTATTAATACACGAGCATCAACCGGGATACGAAACGAGCCGAACGTGACATTCGTCTGGTTGATGCGAGTGTATTAATAACCATTACATGAGAGTTGCATACGCTAATTTATCTACATCCGATAAATAGTGAACAACTACAAATATTATATTTATATTCGTATTGCACAAAATAATACTAATTAAACGAATTGATTTGAAAAGTTCTACAAAATTGTGATTAATGGCATTACTTCCAGAAATAAAACGGTGAGAAATGAAGAGAAGTTCAAAAATTTAAAAAAAAAGATTACTCAGGGTCGGAATCGAACCCATTTCTCTTCCAACTAGTCCAACTAGCTAATATATTCTCAGCGCCTTGGACCGCTCGCCTACGGAGAGCTCAAATAATTTGATTGAGGTAATAAGGAAATAAATCATGCATTTGTCAAATGTAAAATTTTATCATTCTAGCTGTATTTCTGCCGGTGAAGGTGTCGAAGGTGATTCTCCCATATCGCTGGTATCAGACATTTTGTTATGATTATCGAAGTTTGGCCATATTCTTCAGAAATTCAATACCTATACCGATTTTGACTTGACAAACGTCAAATGCAGAGCATTCACATCGTGCTTGATTGAAAAATAATGGGTTTCTATTGGTTGAAAATCTGTATAGTAATGGATTTCATTATAAAACTGGTTGTGAGCATATAAGTGTTTTATTAGTACGGGTGTAGATAAATGTAATAGTATATTATGCAACGATCATGTAATGATGGTTATTAATAAACGAGCATTAACCGGGATACGAAACGAGCCGTAAGTGAGTTTCGTATGGTTGATGCGAGTGTATTGATAACCATTACATGAGAGTTGCATACGCTATTTTATCTACACCTGATAAATAGTGAAGAACTACAAATATTATATTTATATTTGTATTGCACACAATAATACTAATTAAACGCATTTCCTAAAAAAAAATCTACAGAATTGTAATTAATAGTATTACTTCGAGAAATGAAACGATGAGAAATGAAGAAAAGATCAAGAATCAAAAGAAAAAAAATTACTCGAGGCCGGAATCGAATCCACGTCCTTTCCAACTAGATGAACTAGCAATTTTAATCTCAGCGCCTTAGACCGCTCGCCTAAGGAAAGCTCTTGGATTTGATTGAAAAAATAAATGAATCATGCTTTTGTCACATGAAAAATTTAACCATTCTAACTGTATTTCTGCCGGTGAAGGTGTCGCTCCCATATCGCTGGTATCAGACATTTTGTTATGATTATCGAAATTTGTCTATATTCTTCAAAAATTCAATACCTACACCGATTTTGACTTGACAAACGTCAAATGCGGAGCATGCACATCATGCTTGATTGAAAAACAATGGGTTGCTATTGGTTGAAAATCTGTATCGTAATGAAAAATCTGAATCGTAATGGATTTCATTATAAACGGGTTGTGGGCGTATAAGTGTATTATTAGAGTACGGGTGTAGATAAATGTAAATAGTTTTTCTTTGTACTATTGATTCACTCTGTAGACTTCGCTTACATATTTTCTTAAGGTGTTTCACGGCAAATCGTCCATTGCTTCTGACCATTGTCTGTTATAGAGCCTCTCTATGGCAATATAGTTTGGTGAAACCTTCTACCATATTCATCTGATACCAAGATTTTCGAGAAAGAAATCTTAGTGAGAGCCAGAAAAAATAATTTCAGGACATATTTTATATCCTAAAAACGATATCCGCTCTTAAGATCAGAATAATGTTGTGATTATCTTATTTTATCTTTCTCTACAGTTGCAAAAATAATTATTTGTTAATATGATTCATAACTTACCAAAATATCCGGTATAAATTGAAAAATATTCACAATACAGCGTACTGCACGCTACGAAATCATATCTACAACTGCTGTGAAGCAAGCATTGGTGTTGAAACACCGTCAGGTGATATCGTTCTCTATCTTTCTATCAATACAAACTGTGTCTGTGGATGTAAATATGGCCTGAATTGAATAAAACATCGTTTGAGCAAAAACGACGGACAAAAATACATAATATTGACCTATTAAAAAACATTAAAAAAATATATACGTGATAGCAAAAAAAGAAAGCAAATTTGGTTTTATGATGTTTGATTCCTCCTATTCATCATATTTTCATTTGAAGGAGGATTTTGTTGCAGACCAGTGATTATTGTCAACCTTCGTTATATTGAATGTGGTAACTTTGTACCCCAAATTGATATATTTTCGTGGTTATGGCAATAATTTTTATTTGCATAATAATATCCGATAACCTTGTCAAATATGCCTTGTCAAGTATTTTCTAATTGTTATATGAAATATCGAATAAAAAAATCATGTCATTCAGTATTTTCAGATGTTCAAAGTAGATAGCAGACAAAAATACCCAAGTTTGTAATATATGTACCTTTACGGGCGAAATCTCTGGGAGAAAGTTGATTCCTGTCTGTTTTCGAGTTCAGATTTGTAGGATCTCTTTCGACCATATCGTTACGGTCATTCCTGACTTGGGTAGTCGTCCAGTACTAGTCTTTGTCCTCGGAAAAGTGATCGGATAACCCGTAACTACTATAGGATTTTAGGACAGTTTTTTTGTACCTTAAAAATGAATATTTTATAAGTTGATTTTTATATTTTGTATAAATATTGTACTGCATATCTATAAAACTTATTAATATATTTGAACCAAATTTGATATTCGTGTATTTTTTAGTGCAAACAGTGAAATAAAATAAGAATATTACAATTATATATAAAAACAAGGTGGGGTAAGAAAATACCCCAGTTAGTAATGTAAGGGTATTGAAATTACTCAGTATTACGAAGGTGAAAATCAAAAGTCGCTACTTTTGGCTCTTGACAATTTGAAACCAAGCATGGCAGAAACATTATCAAGTTTCTTATGGAACATTATGATGCTCAGGTGTTTCATTTTCAATGAGTGAGGCAAGAAAAACTCATAGAATTAATGTCCCTAAGGTTAACTGTAATTAGCTTTGAGTAATGATTATGTACCAACTTCTTGTAAAACATCTTGTTTCTTTTTTTGAGCAATAATTATTATTACTAACTCTATCATATGGTATTGGAAAACAGGAAGTGTCATATTATATTCATTTACACAAAGATATGAGGAAGTTATAGAACTTGACCATTTTTATCTGGTTATCAACGAAAACGTTGCTGTCCCCAAATGACCTAGTCCCTAGTCGCATAAACTTCTGACCTGAAACTATCAAAATTTTGGGTACCTACATGTGCGACAACCATGATTATGTTGCTGCCTTGGTGAAGGGGTTCCTTCACTTCTTTGTATTATACAGAAAACCTGCCGAGTCGTGTTCTGACTCCTTTGGAAGTCAAATTGCTCCTCCGATGTGATTTCTCATCATTTCTTCAAACCATGTCAGTATTAGGTTAACACCAAATTATTCATTCATTCGAAATTAACATATTTCGCTGCCATCTCGCAGTATACGAACGAATATTTCCCTGAAGTTTCAATTCAAAAGTGATATTTAAAACATGGCAGTGGGAGCATCTAACAGCAAAAGTTGAAACCTGAATATGTACCATCACTACTAACCCCTAATTAATTTACTTAGTGGGAGTGATGTGAAAGCCTATCGTGATACTAAATGTTATCTCGATTCATACGTTTTTTGCTATCTTCAAAACATAGAATCAAGTACTTCAGGTTGGTAGAATTTAAAATGGTCCAATATTCGCCCTTCCCCACCAGTGATGTAGCATCATTCCCGAAAATCAAATATATTGTGTAGTTTATGAAATTTGAGAAAGGGTGTTTAGTGATGAGATAAACGCATCTATATTCAAGCAATCAACTTCATTCATTATCATCAGCTTGAGAAAGTTTGGTTCAATTGTAACAATACTGTACCTAATAAATGATAAAATTAATTATCCAATCCGTCCTTGTTTTTGAATATCCTTCGATGTCTCCTCTAACATTGAAGACTACATTACTTGAGTTGGCGTTAGTAGAACACTGGATGTTTATCCAGAAATAGTACTTTTTTCTGGAATGATAAATCCATAACCTCAAGTTTAATCATTCTATTGTGAAAGTTGAGGGTTGTCTCATTTAGTATAACTTTTTCAATGATTCTAGAGGTACATATCACCTTGAAAACAGACAATCTCGAAGACGTTTTCAATCCACTGGGAGTTATTGTTACCTTGATAAGTTTTCCAATCCGGACCTGGCCTCCACATATGATTATGCAAATTCCCGCGCTGCTTCAAATCCAGTGCGGTGCTTTATATTCAGATAGGGGTAGTAAAATCCGGAAGACTCGGAATTATCGCCCAAAGTTTCTGGTGATACCAATCAAAGCAGAACTTTTCAGTTTTATGCCTCCATAGCTCAATATGAGGGAGTATAATATCCTCGTGTCGGAGGAATATGAATCTATCGATTGAAAATTCTGAACAATAAAAGGAAGACGCCTCGAAAATAGGTGGAATGCTATAAACGAAAACTGCGCAATAGTTAGTGAAGTTTTATAAGCTACTTCATCGAGAACCGGTGAAGTGATATAATTTTATGCCAAATTAAAAATTCTCTATAAAATCATTACAGTCGGTATTATTCTCAGAAGCGATGGAAGTTTCAGTCGGCATTGTAGCTTTCACCGTTCACAACTACGGCAAGGCAATATCATCAACTCCCCGCTCAACTATTCCTTTGAGTTGGGGGAGTTGAGAGTATAATTAAAACTTCGGAGTCGCAGTTCGTATCGAAACGAGCGTAGCAATGAGAAATAGTGGTTGAATTAGCTTTTGAAACGTGATTCGATTCAGATGGGATTTGAAAGTTGTTTGCAACCTTTGACCAGTTCCCATCTTATTGATTGGACTATTTTTATTTATTTATATTCGTTGTGGTTGTTCGTTCCGTTAACCACCTGACGAACGTCGACTCTCAGGAGTCGAAACTTGTGCGAGCAATGGATCAACGATGCCTTACCTTTTAACGTGCGATTACCCAGCACGGTGGCCCGGGGCAAGGATTCGAATCTCGGCCTCCCGCTTGATAGGCAGATATGCTAACCACTACCACTATACTACCGGGACCATATGTATATATATATATATATATATATATTATATTATATTATATTACATTACATTACAGTGAAGGTTTTCACAGATGCTTGAGTATGCAAAATTTGTTTTCTGGGAGTTTATCCGTTGATTGTTGGTTTGTCGGTATTGACTTTCGACGTTTCGCCAACATCTCAGTTGGCATTTTCAAGAATGTTACTGCTCCTACTTGGTGCTAGCAACAGTTGCTATATTGCATATATATATATATATATATATATATATATATATATATATATATATATATAAATATATATATATATATATATGTGTCTGTGTGTTATAAATATACAGTTGCTATATTGCATATATATATATATATATATATATATATATATAATGTATGTCAATGTGTACTAAGAATCTTTCATGAATATTTTGACAATACCTACTTTTCATAAAAAAAAATTTCACAAACAAACTTTTGGTACCTCATTATAGCTGCATATGCCATGGATGATGTGTTGGACACGGTACTACCTGTAATATCTTTTTAACCACATTTAATTAAGAGATATGTCGATGACATAATCGTAGCAGTACCACAAGATGGCACAACAAAAATTCTTGATTCACTCAACAGCTATGACCCATATATTTAGTTCACAATTGAACTTGAGGACAATGAGTTTTCAGTACCTTTCCCAGATAGATACCAAACCTATTCGCACAACGAATAACAGTATTCTGATAGACTAATTACTAAAGCAAATGAAGAACAGAGTTACCAGAATTCCTGATAACTCTTCATAAAAAAAACTGAAAATGTTGTTCAACCTTTTGATTCAAAATCATATTCACAGAGCTCAATGAGATGTATTCTGTACAATACACAATAATATTAACCCACCTTCGAATGTCAATAATACTAATGGCGCCCCCATTTTACCAGTTTCCACCTCCTTACCTCAAATAAAGGAGATCACACCCAGACTCACCAGACCATTTCACCCTTTAAATACATCAGAATTCCCAACAAAACAGTGTTAACAATCAGATCAATTTTCTAAAAAGTTAAAGATGAAGTAGCACCAACCTCTCCCTTTCAACTCGTATATAGTATTCCCTTTTCAGATTGTAACAAAAATTATATTGGTCACACTTCAAGAACCTTAATGAGTCGAAATACTGCACATAAAAGTGATCTAAGACTTCATCCGGAGAGATGTGATTTAGCAGATCATGTTAATAAATCCTTGAACTATGAATTAGGCTACTGAGCCACATATGACAAAAATTATCTTTTAGAAATGACATTAATTGCTCAGGACAATAATTATATGTATAAAAAAAAAAACTGATGAAAACTTTTTTAGCGAGATCCATTCCTATCTACTGACACTAGATAGAAACTGTATCAGTACAAAGAATAGTACTGATACCTCAGTATGAAGTACTCACATCACTTACGAAAAACTTCAAAATTATATTGTTGAAAATAATTTCTCAAAATTTTAATTTCGTATAATTATTATTTGCCTAAAATTCAATTTTCTGAATGAAGTTCACTGAAAATATTTTTTACAATATATTTCCTACTTCAATCTCACAATACAAACACTTGTACAAACCACGAGGAACATACTCTCACATGGCGGCCTGTGCCTGCATTTTGCATCGCGAATAAATCTTAAAAAAAGTTTCACTAGTATACCCAGAGCAACTTGTAATTGTTTCATCGTGAGACTGGACGAAAACTTTTCGGGCTATAGTTTTTGAAAGTATATTGTGTTTTGAGTATATCAATAGTGATAAATAGGTACCAAAAAAATTCATAGGTGAATTGAGTGAGGCCGAGTTTCACTAACGACTTTAATCTGGATTATCTTGTTAACTGGAATATTTGTACGCATTTATGCATTTAGATTCCAGTTAGGAAGATATTCCAGATTGAAGTCGTTGGTGAAACCGGGCCTAAATGAGTACAAATATTATTCTATTTTGAAGGATTATCCAGATTGAAGTCGTTGGTGAAACCAGGCCTGATATTTTTAATCCAGATGAGGACCTCAAACCGTTTCACCACAATAGTAACCTCGATTATTCCGAGTACTCCAGATTTTTTTTGAACCGGTTATTTTTTAGCAGTTACCGATATAATCTCACGTTAACAACGTACATACATTACCAAATTATACATAAAGTCAGGTCGTGATTTTTGAGTTGAAAGATATAGCTGCTCGAAGCTAAAATTTTCTAATGTCAGCTCTACGACGATTGTACAATCTTGCTCTCTAAGATGAAAGCAGTGGTAAGGCAAAAGAATAATTTATGCTCGGCGTGATATATAAAACTATGAATCATTACCATTTTTATGATTGCTTCTTCATTTTATTTTTACCTAATGAGACACAAATTAAAATTCTTCAGAAAAAGCAAAATCAAGTATTGAGAATAATTCTCAATTGTTGTAGATATACTCCTATTAAACAAATGCTGGAAAAAACTCTAATTCTCATTGTTGAATGAACTATAATGATGAATACAATGATAATAATTCATAAAATTCTCAATAACTCCAATCCACTTCATTTTTCAAACATTATTACTTTCGTTAATGATATTCATACCCATTCAACTAGGAGTTGTGAAAACATTTATATAGATACAGTTTCAACAAAGGTCTTACATTATAGAATATTCTTCCAAGACAAATGAAATGCAGTTGAAATATAAGTATTTTCAAAAGATATTGTTACTATTATATCCTCAAGCATATTTCTATTCGAATAATGGTATCTATGTTTTTATAGTGAATTATGTATTCCCTTAATGTGATGTGATTTATCACATTATTTGGTAATGATAAAGTATTATCATTATTTTTTCTTCCTTCTTGAAACAAATATTGCAGGTTAGGTCTACTGTCTGATGTCAAATCAATTACATTCCACGGTAGCAGGTCATCGCAACACCAAGGTCCGCTCGAAACGATTTACTGTGTGATGCCATCGTACACTGTTGCCTTAAAATATTCATCGACCTAATCCCGTTTAGTTAACCGAGCCATCGGTCATCTTGATAATAAAACGATGAAACAGCTTTGATGATAATCTAGATTAAACCCTTACGTTAATTCCAACGTAGATTATGTGAACTTGGAATATACTAATTTTGGTGAAACCCGGCCTGAGTAATAGAAGTCGTTACTCGATCCCCATTCTTCCACCGACTGAAATTCGATTTTTCCTTTCCAGAACTCCATCAGGCACAACCTCTCCCTGCACAACCGCTTCATGAGGGTCCAGAACGAAGGCACCGGTAAATCGTCCTGGTGGATGATCAACCCGGACGCGAAACCCGGCAAATCTGTGAGGCGGAGAGCGGCGTCCATGGAAACGAGCAAGTTCGAGAAGAAACGAGGGCGAGCCAAGAAGAAGGTCGAGATGATAAGGAACGGTTGCCTACCAGACACCACGCCGAGTCCGAGTTCGTCCGTTTCGGAGGGACTCGATTTGTTCCCGGAATCGCCCATCCACAGGTGAGTCGCCAAATCGTCGCGTGGTTTCGGTTGTTGGTTCACTTTTGGCGGCATTGGAGTGGTATTTCTGGTCTTCGTCACCGAAGACTAGAAGCTAGCGGTATGTTCAGTTTTCCGCAGTATGAATTTTGCTACTGCCCGAGATTTTTCATTATTATCAAACTTGGATTACCCTGTCTCTGAATCGCGAAAAGAAATTCGAGAGGTTTTCTCCATAGTGTTTTGGGTTGTTGACCTAGCACTGTCTGAAAAACTAAGGAGCGAATATTAGAATTATCCAGTAAAGGAAGAAAAATGGTGGAATAGAGAAATGAGATATGAAGAGGTGTTGATTGTGGAGGAAAAAGCGCCCAGTATCGGAGAAAAGAACGTGGGGGAGGGGGAAAGAGCGGGGGGGAGGGGGGGGGGAATGAGGGGGGGGGGGGGGGGAGGAGGAAGAAAGATAATAAAAGAGAAAGTTTTATTATAAATTTTTAAAATAGGAATATTAATTGAAGATAAAAATGGAACTGCTCCGAATAAAAGGGTAAGGAAAGGAAGAGTGTGTGAATTGAAAAAAAAATTGTAGTTTTTAAAGAATTTTTAAAATAATTGGTAATTGGTGGATATTAGAGGAGATATTATGTATTTGTTGTATGAGGTTTATAAGTTGAAGAAAAAGTGGTTATTGTTTTATTATAATGGGGGGAGGAGGAAAGGGGAGGGGAGAGGGGCGGCCTGGCGGAAAAACGGAGAATGATGGAACCGGTTCGTTAAAGAGGATATCTCTCGGAAAATATAAGTTTTAAATGGGGAATGATTTGGATTATATCGGGAGAGGTTAGAATCGGGGGGGAAGGGGGGAGAAGGAGAAGGGTTTAAGATAAGAAGGAAATAAGTTATGTGCAAAATTATTTTGTGTCAAGTTTAGTGCGTGCTGGGTTTAGCGAGATGGGGGGTGTGGTGGGGGAGAGGGGTTAAGCGGCGGGGGGGAGAAGGTGCTTGGGGAAAAGATTGTTTGGTGGGACGTCGGCACGCTTTGGCATTATGTGTTATGGGGTTGTTGGCGCTAGTGGGGTGGTATGGTATATGTGGTGGAATGCGTAGTGGGGGTGAAATGGTGTGTGTTTTTGGCCAGTTTCGTGTTTGGCAAGTAGTGTGAACATTATTTTGGTTAAGCATCTATCTTTTTCTGGCTTTATTTCAGGATCGTTGTGCTTCTTTTGTTGTTTATAATTTTTTGTCTGTTGGCAATTTCGTCCGTTGTTTTTGTATTGGGGGTTGTATGTTTGTGACGGGGGTTGCTCTTTTTTGTGGGGCGGAGTAAAGAAAATTTGGTCGTGATATTTAGATGTTGCGTGTGCCCTGGGATTTTGAGGGTTCCTTTGGCTTTAAGATGGTTCTTGGTAAATATCGTTTTTGTTCGCAAAAAAAACGTTATGGCCCAATAACCTTTTTTTTTTGATGCTTCGCCTATGGTTTCTATGGTTAATCCGTTTGGTGCCTCTGTTTCTTGGTTGTGTGGGCATTTTTGGTACTGTGTGTGTAGTTGGATGGGGGATTTAATTATGATGTAAGAAAAGGAATGGGAATATAGGGGAGGGGGGGTAGGAGGGGTGGTTTTTATGGTTTTCGGGGTGTTTGAGAAATTTTTGGCGTTGTAATGGTCCTCAGGGACCGAGCCTCAGGGAGGTAGCGTTTGTTACGAGAGGTGCATAAGATGTGGGGTGTTTATTGATTGTGGGCGGGGGAGCCTGTTTGGGGGAGTTTTGTTGCGTTTTGGGGCTTTTTCCCGTGGCTATGCTTGTTTCCTCGGGTACTTAAGCTGTTTTGTGTAGGCTTGCATGAGTATTTCAGTTGATGTGAGTAGTTTCGCCTTGTCCTTGAATCTATATAAGTATAGAAGGACAGACTTTCAATAGTACAGTTCATTTTGAGTGAACTTCGTCCTATTATCCAATTTTTGGATTTTTTTTTCTCCCCTAGAAATGAAAAGGAAAAAGTTTTGAGTTTTTATAATATCTGTTCTTTGGGTAAATTGGTATATTTGCCCTGATACGCAACTGCAGAATCAAAAGGATTCAAATTTGAGTACCTATTTTGAGATTCATTAAAATATTTAATTGAATCTCCTAATTCAAAGAAATACGATACTTAATTGACAAAATAGTCTCTCAAATTTGCATATATTTTATTTTGCGGTTACGTATCGGGACAAATATACCAATTTTCCCAAAGAACGTGTATTATAAGAACTTAAAACTCTTTCCTTTCAATTTCTAGGGAAGAGAAAATCCGAAAAATAGCTCCTAGAACATTTTCATCTCCTCAAACATTCAATAGTAGATAATATCACGAGTCAATAATAATAGCTATTATTCCCAAGGAATTTTCACCGAGCCGGGTCAGCGACGAGGGAGTAATGTTCCGAGAAAATAATAGTCATAATTGCGAATAGTATTCTCAATACAAATGCACAAACACTACCTACACGTTCGACACTGACACTCTGGAGTTTGGTTATATCGTTTCCATGGCAATATTCAATTCGAGAAATTTTGTGACCAGTCTACCAGAGGGAAAAAAGGCAGAGCCTGTTAATCCCTAGCCATTATTCCCTAAGGGAATAATATATTGCATTATTCTTGAGAAACTATATGTATAATACTTACATTATGCAGTAGTCGAAAATGAACAATATTTACGTCCTATTAGTCAACAACTCATCGTAAAACTCATATTTTAAAGGAAAATATATATATTTATTTATTTATTCATTTATTTATTCATTTATTTGCTCATCAATAAAAACTAGTGGGGAGGATATGCATTGGAGTTATCATTTTGCCACAGAGTGTTGTCTATAAGTACTCAGTCATATAATTATTTTACTTTTTATCACAAACATAATCAGTGCATCACAGATCAACTTGTTTTCCATCGTAAGAAGGCTTTTGATGTTCACCAATAAAAACTAGTATTTATAAAAGTACTCGTCGTTGTTAACATTTCGGAAACCAAAGATCAGATATTTGGTTATGTCAATCTCGGATCTTTGACATGTTTTGAAAAACAAGCATGAAAGAAAATCATTTGTGAATAAATCATGAGAACAGAACAGGATTTGATTTCCCAAACGTTAAATACTAGTTTTTATTGATAGGCACATTGGCGATATACGAGAAATTGTTGACTAATAGGACACAGTTCATTCAAAAGAAACTGTTTTTTAAACAACGTAGCAATTTTTTGAGATATATTACAATTATGCCCTTCAACACATGTATAGATTCTAATGCGAATTCATCATTTCTTCAGAGTTTGGATGGGAAATCATCAAGAAAACTACGAAAAAAAATTATGGATTACAAAATAATGACTCTCAAAGATGAAATAGGACCTTTTATTTCCCAGATACACTCACTTCAAATGAATTTTCCCTATATTTTGGCTACATTAAAAAATATAAATTCAAATTTTGGAGTAGATATGGTTAGGAACTTGGGTATTCTTGTGGAGTAGCTATTTTAGATGGATTCTTTCTTCATTTTTTGTTTTTAAAACAAACGTCTTTGAATTATATACGTACCTATCAACAGGGAGTGTTTGTAATTATACTTCTTTTATAGAAGTTGTAAAGAAAGCTAAAAAATAATTCCTCAGATTGGTTACATTTTCCAAGATTTTCGACCAAAATCTGAAATTGAAATTGGGCCTTTCATAAGTTAATATACTTACGATAAATTTTCTCCAAGCTAGAAAACATCAAAAAATGGAAAAAGTTGTTTCGATTTTTACTTTTATACCGAGTTCAAGAACACTTTTTACATTTCCAATTATTTCTTCATCTCGATCTCTACACGAACTCATTACAAGTATATTCCTTCGATTCAAAAGACTTCTAGTCGTGATTTACTGGAGAGGAGCTGCAACAATTATCACTAGAGAGATTGCAAATCATGGAGACTGAAGTTAGAAATGCCTTAATTTCGCCAGGAGGCACCTGATATATTGTTTGTGCTAGTTCGGTAGAATTTAGATAATATTTCATTATTCTCGAATGGAAATGGTTTGATTTGATTTGGAATCTTTCCAAAAGATAACTATTCCAGCATCGAATTCAAATCACCTGCATTGTTGGAAATGATTTCTTACAATTTGGTGCATTCCCTCTGTGAGAGTTTCATCTTCCAACCCATAGTTTCTAATCTCACTTATGGTCTTCGAATTAGTCAATTTCTATTTCTCTGAAGAGTTGATTCGAGAATAGCAGCCCATTTACAAACGGTTACCATTCAATATTTTCTCTTTTCTGAATTTTGAAGGAATTGTTACTTTCAGTGGTAGAAATCTAAAAGAAAGATCTCAAAATGGATCTAATGATTTTGCAAATTTTTATGTGTGCCTGGAGAAGTATCATTTTATATTTTGAATGTCCTCAGTTCCTTCTGAAATATCATTCGATTGAAATAGTTCATATTTTGAAAGTGAAAGTGGTGTACCGAAAAGTATAGAAACAGATAAAACACTAAATAGTAATACATACATATATAATAGTGTAGTGTGTATTCTTGTTGCTTTCCACCCAAATGAAAATTTTCCGATCGTCAGCAAAGTGAAAAAAATTCTTTTTAAGAATGTTGAAATTGATACCGTTATAAATACCTTAGCAAAACAGCAAAGGCCCACAATGGGATCCCAGTGAACTCTTTATTCTGAACCGGTTTTAAAATAATTTTATTCAAGCTAACGACCTACCAGGTAAACTCAATCCTGAGAATATACAATTGTTTCTTCCTAGGGTACATCATTTTTCGGTCAATAAATAATGGGAAACCCTATCAACAGCCTTTGGGAAGTCTGTATAGATAGCATCCACTTATTCAGCTGTAAATTTCTGGTAAAACCAAATTTAAAGTTATAGAGCATTCCAATTCGAACCCGAGTTGCAATGATATTTGTCTGAAAAAATCCGAAATTGATAATATTGAATTTATTCTCGATAAGTTTTGATTTAGCTATTCAACAATTTCGAGCACATCAAATCCTAGATCTCATTCACAATAATTCAGACCGTCTGGAAAAACAAACAACCAACAAGTTGTTCAGAGAATATTTATGCTGCTAAAAGTGGACTAAAAACTCGATATACGTGAACTTTTCACCATGTCATCATTATCGTTACTTCTAGAGGGAATAGCATGTTCTGCGTCGATTTCTAACATGTGTTATCTAAGAGCTATAGATCGATATTACATGGAATATTAAATCACATCTTTAGACCTACGTGGTAACAAAACTAATTGTAGCCTGCATAACAACTGCCCACGATACATAGTCCAAGAACCAGGTACTTTTTTTCTGCAATCTTCTACAGAATTGATATTCTCGTTGGAAAATGTTCGGAGGTGTCCCCTGAATGTGAATTCAAGTTGGCGGGACGGGGGGGTTGAGCTTCAGCCGCCATCTTGGAAAACACGTTTTATCGAATATCTCGTGAACCGTGCATCGTACGATAAAAATAGTAGGGATCGTTTTTGTAGATAATGAAATTCTCTGCAACTTTTATTTGAAACTTTTTTTTGTATAAAGCATAGGTTTTTATTTATGGCGCGCCAAAATACTGCCATTTATACTGTTTCATCAACCGTTCACTACATATTTGGCAATAACCATGCTGGGAACAGTTTGGCGCGCTATAAATGAAAACCTATGCACTATACGGAAAAAAGTTTCGAATAAAAGTTGAAGAGAATTTTATTATCTACGAAAATGATCCCCACCGTTTTTGTCGTACGATGCACGGTTCACGAGATATTTGATGAAACGTGTTTTCCAAGATGGCGGCTGAAGCTCAACCCCCCCTGTCCCGCCAACTTGAATTTATATTCAGGGGACACCCCCAAACATTTTCCAACAAGAAAATCAATTCTGTAGAAGATTGCATTATGAACCTACTTGTTTTGCTCTGGCTCTTGGCGTAACATGCATCATATTTGATTTTCAGCAACTCATAAAAATACCAGTCAGAGGTAAAATGATTGGAGATCAATGGTTCGGAGTTTACACTACAGATACTCCACAGGAATTGTTACTAATACTCTGCTTGATACGGAAAAAATGAAAGTATTTCAGGAAATAGACTCAAATCGTGATTGTTTTTATTCATTTGAATTTTCTGAAACTGATTAATTCTAATATGCGTCATTTTGACGTCAGTTTTTCGATTTTAACTCCAGAAAAATTATTCTCGCCTTCTGGTCTGTTCTCTGATTCTCATGGAATCTAGTTCGAAGCAGTTGGACAATTGTATTGTGAGTTTCGCTCGAAGTTCCGCGGGAAAAGACGATAATATAATAATGATAGCTATTATGTAAGAATGTAGGCTTTCACGGCCGGTGTTAATACATCTCTGGTTTTTCGGGCTTGAGGGCCGTGTAGTGGAATTTTTACTTCCGGAGCTTTCGGCTACATCTGCGGCAGCCATCTTCAGCGGCGTGGTCTTAGTTGGACTCCTCTATGTGAGTTTGCTTCGACAGAAGTCACGGCCCTCAAGCCCGAAAAACCAGAGATGTGATAGCTATTATTCTCGAGGAATTTTTACGAACCGAGCGGCGAGGGAGTAACATTCCGTGAGAATTATAGTCATTATTGCGAGTAGTATACTCTACTTTATTTGCAACCAGGGTATTTATCATAAATAAATGATTCTTCAGTTTCATTCATCTCGATACAAATACACTATCTTCGCGTTTGACACTGACACTTTGGAGTTTGGTTATATCGTTTCCATGGTAATATTTAATTTGAGAAATCTTGTGATAGGACTACAAGAGGAAATAAATGCGGAGACTATTAATGTCACGCCATTATTCCCTAAGGGAAAAATATATGGCATTATGCTATTATACTGCAGAACCATAAGTATAATACTTACATTATGTATCAGTCATAAATAAATACAGTTGTTTGCATGATAAAAATTAAGCAGTTGAAATTTGACCGGAGTTTTTCCCCTGTTTCCTTTTTCATGTGTTTTTCACGATAGAATATTGGTTATAACATGGAATCAGAAAAATTTTCGGCAATTTCAATTCAGTTACCTGTAAAAGATAAATATGGGTTACCGTCGATGGATCCTCGTCTACTATTTCAGTTACTCTTGCCAATATAAAAATTTAATATGAATTCAAGTCGGAAAGTGAAAAAATTCCTTTCAGTTTTTTGTGGATTTGAATTTGGGGAATAATTTCAAAAATTAGCGATTTGTTGCTTCGTAACATTGATTAAGTATATCCAACTATCAAATAAACATGTTTTGCCAGCTGAGTTGGCATCACCGAATTTTCCTTCAACGCTCAAGACATTCCGAGTTTGAACGGCCCAGTTTCTCGTAGGAGAAAGCGACTACTTTGTTTCTAAGGAGTTTTTTGATAGAGCTTTTCGACGAACTGAGAAGCGTCTGGATGATTTTAACTTTATCCTAAAATAATTTTTTTTTCGTGAGCAACCTAATGAATGTTGCAGTTCAAAATCGGTATAAACAAAATGGAATAGTTGATTTTCATCAATTCATATTTTTTCGTCCTCGTCAAACACCCACAGGGGTGTGTCTAGAGAGTAGAACCTTGTGCGGGAAAGGGACTACTGATATTCCTCGAGTACCGTATCTGATGAACTACATTTGCTCAGGAGCGTTCCATGCGCGTTGTGACTTAGCAATCCAAAATAGTTCTGTATTGACTTCGCTGTGAACCAGCACTCGGCAACTAACAACGGAAACGGTGTTGCCCGTAGGAGTGACCAAACGATGTTCATTAATATTTTCTACAACCAGTTTACCTTTATTGCAATTCTCAGATGTTTTTATAAAGTTTGTTTTATGCAACATGTAATTTTTGCTTCAACTTAAGCATCCATTTTCATTTCAACCCCGTAATTTTCACTTCGAAAATATATATGCAGAACTTTCTTCAGAAACTACGGATGTGTATCAATGATAAATGTGCTAGGGTGAGAGGAGTGTATGTTTTAAAATGAGCTATTCCCATTGGTGGGTCTTAGATTTCTAGTTATACTGTCATTTCAGCATTCACAGTAGCAAATAACACTTTCTCTTGGAACAGTTGGATTTTCTGAATTTCAAATAATGGCGGGAATGCTGGGGCATAAAATGGTCTCATGAACATCAGAGGTTAATTTTCAATAGTGAAAGTTGGAATGGAAATTACTGTTGCATAAATCGACCTTATGACTTGGAAGTGCCAACGAAGGGTGGGGGTTTTATATTTTGGCGTACGAACCCATTTACGGCTACCACAAACGGAGCTTTATTACCTCACATACAACACATGTTAGAATCCCCAGCAATTTCCTAGGGCCTCAAACAATTAGTTAATTTGACTTTAGCTTTTCGACTGCAATTAGAGCATGCTATTTCTAATAAAGCCCAGCGGAATATTTTTGTTGCTGATTATTTTAAATTCACATCATACATACCGCCAATGGATCCTTTCCAGAGCTGCTTCGACTCCGAATATGCAGCTTTTTATTGTTTTTTTTCGGTTTAGAAAATCCTGAATTCACCTTTCAATTCATTTCATCATTCATTCCAGTTCAGCTATCAGAAAATTTTATTCATCCACCATTCCTTTTCTGAAGAGATCTTACTGCTGGGATATTTCACTGAGAGTTGCTCGATAATGGAATCTTATGTACCTAGGCTGCTGTCTTATGAGGAAATATCAAACTGGTAACTCATCGTTATTGATCGAGGGTCGCTGTTATTCAAATTTCGATTTTTGAAAACTGAACCTTGAGCACTTTAGCATACCATTGAACTTGATACAAAAGAATCAGTATAACATGCTCGATAAAATGCTAAAAATCCAACCTGTACAACCCCAATAGATAATAGGCGTAATTAATTTTATCTGATAATTTTGAATTGCTGATAATTTGAAGAGTTATTCACTGCATTTGTATGGCATATTAAGTGAATTTTGTCACGGCATCTAGATTTAGGTCAATCGTCAGTAAAATGAGTACGGAAAAATACATATCAATATTTTATTGTCTCAAAGTTTTCCTTGTGATATGAATTTCAAGAATTCTGATTTGTGGACACTATTTCGCAAAATAACCTACAGATAATGAAATCAAGCATGGCGATATAATCTAAAATTGGTCTTGATACTCATTCCAAAAGTTCAACTTGCCATATATCGGTCATTGAATTGTAGGAGCTAGGCCTGGTCAGCGGCATTTTTTTAATTCAATCCAGTTTGTGAAAGAAATTCATGATATTTTTGGAGAAGTGGCATGAAAAGTGAACGTTTATGATATTTTTGGAGAAGTGGTATGAAAAGTGAACGTTTTCACCTTCTTGGAAAAAAAAATGGTTTTCATAGAAAATGCTGTCCCCAAATCAGAATTCTTGCAATTTGTATCACATTGAACTGCTTGAACCAAAAGACACTATCATGTATTTTTTCTCCTTATCCATTTTTGAATTCCTAACGACTAACCTAATCTCTTCAGCACTTGCATTAGAAATTTTGTGATATGTATTCTGAGGCTGATATTCGCCAAACTTTCCGCTAACAAATATTCATAACCAAACTACGGGTTGAATTTTGAATTTGTATTCCAGCGCCAGTTCATTCAATACATTTTCGATTGAAAAAACAAGTCGATTCGAGGAATGTCCTTTGGTGAGATAGCCAACTATCTCAAAACAGTGCAGTTGATAATTCCAGAAGATATAAAATTGCCCTTATAAAGCCTATTGCTATGGATTATGTTCATCCCCTATCGTCTCTAGATCATGAATGAATTATGAAATTGATTCACGCCTTATTTTGTCTAACTCTGTTCAAATCGGAGATTTTCATTAGTGCAACTTCTCAGTGGCTCTCTATATTGATTTTAAAATGATCGTACATATTGAAATATCTCTCATCACTCATTAATTTTTTTTAAGATCAGTGACTTTTATGTCTGTCCGACTTTCATAGATATGCTGTTAGGAATGTGACAAATGAGATGTACCAAAGTATTATTTGAATTCACCTTCGCGCGTAACTTTCCATTTTCGAGTAAACTCTGCCGAAATATCTCAGCAAGTGGGACCGCTCCTAACATTTTATTTTTCTTTCTTTTCCTCCAGTGGCGGGTTCCAATTGAGCCCCGACTTTAGACCGAGGGCATCGTCGAACACGTCTTCCTGTGGAAGACTCTCCCCCATACCATCACTGGGATTAGAGCCTGACTGGGGAACCCCCGGTCAGTACAATAGTTCGAACTATAGTCCAGAGATGGTGTCCGCCGGTAACTATTCGCCCGATCAACTGGCGGGGAACCTCCAACAAGGGATGAAACTGGAGCCGGCCGATGCGTATTTGGGGTGAGCGTCGATAACTGAAACGTCTTTGCTTACGCTTCCCAGCTTATTGGTGTTAACGATCCGGGGATCATGTCGCGCGTCGATGCAGAGCCGGCGTCGAGGATTTGCTTGTGCTTCTGCTGATTTCGAATAGATCGTTCTTGAAGCTGGATGTTTTCAAGAGTAATGTTTACGGAAGAAGCGTGTTCAAAGACAGTTGAAATGGTGATTCGATGGGAGATGCAGTGAACACGCAAATTCCCAACTCCTGCTTGCTTCTTTTGCTTACTAATACTGAAGGGTAGAACAGATAAATTTTTGATCAGAACGGAATATTTCGTAAATTTTCTCTTTTTTTTTTCTAATATGCGAGACTTTCAGGTTATTGCGGAGAAATACTATATCGAATGAATGATGTGAGAAATTGAATAATTCATATTTTCGGAGAGAAGTTCCTTTTTCTCCATGTGATCATGTGGATTCAAGAATAAATCAATTCTTGACCAAATGCTAATGAAATGATACTTCAAAGCTTTTGCAAATTGAGGTCGATGGATAGATGATGGGAAAAATGTACGCGAAATAGTAAATAAGTGGACGACTATTCTCTGAGAGAAAATCAGGACGGAAAATCAAAACGGACCTATTGAACGCGAGCAAACCTATTGTGGTCCCTTCGACTCCGCCAAAAGCTCGATTCTTGTTATTCGCCTAATTCTTGTTTTTGGTGAAAGTTCAGGTGTCAATATAATATTCATTCCATGTTTGGAGTGAAGAACCCAATAGAATATCGCTATTTGGAAGCGTCGAAATATGAATTATTTCAGATTTAAAACAGGTTGATGGGTGAAATTTTTCGAATACCCAACCAAAATCCTAACTCCAAAAACTTCAGGCTCACTATGAATTCTCGATATTTTGCTTCTCGTTAGAGATATATAAAAAACATATGAGAAAAAGTGTTTAGGAATATTATTTCAATTCCATATTCCGAGTTTTGATGATAGAAGTCGTATTTTCAATTTCTTCATCTTTTTGGATCATAAGGTTGCTATCTATTTCATCGAAATATTTCTATGGATGGCACTACTATTTTGGCAATGTGTCAAAATATTCCTTTTCATGATTCACTAGTAGTCAAATTGAAAATAGATTTATGATAAGTTTGGATAAAGACCAGAATATTGAAGATCGCATAACGGAAATCTAACAGTGTCATCATCCTTAGCATTAAATGTAGTAAAAGTCGAGTAACATCCAAGAAGAATAAACAAGTTATTTTTCTTAATTAGTACAAAGCAGAGTAGTCCGATCAATCTTACGAGACCCGCAATCGCTTTTTTTTCTACCAGTTAAACCATTTTTTTTTTCATTTGCTAGTTTTGATTATATAGGATGGTCCCTAGCTTCCTTATTTATATACGATCATACTAATGATATTCCCGAAATAGATGAGTTGATTTATTGATGAAAGATAATATTGGTGAACTTTTTGTTGTAATTCGAAACTTGAATTGCTATAATTTCATGGAAACAATATGAGAAACTACAAAATTTCCAATACGCAGATCTTCGTAGGTGGTTTGAGTGTTTCATCCTACAGGATGAATAAATAACCTTTGACTGCATTATTTTCAGGAATAATGGAACTTTGATAACGTTGAAATAGTTGAACTTAACAATATGGTCTTCATTAAAATATAGTGGGTTTTGGAAGGTTCTTCGGGAGATAAATTCCGATATTACATTGGTTATAAGCCCACTCTCGTCTATTTGGGTGTTCATAGCTGGAAGTAGTTTTTTTGTATTTTGTTTCTATGTTGGTGACTGTTCAATTATGTATGTGCTGTGAATTTTGGTCGACATCATTGGAAAGAGGTAGAGGAGGTATTTGACGTAGCTTGTTACTTGGCAAGAAAATAAAAAAAAATAAGTATATGATTTTTTTGGCAGAATGACATTCAAATATTTCCACTGGCTCTCCGGCTATAAGAATTATCATTGCTGTCACCATTTACCATATTAACTACCCTTCTTATCTCGATTTAATTTTTCATCATAATTTTTACCGTTAGTTGAATCAATGCTTTCCCAGTATGCAGTCAATTCAACGTTTGAAAGAAAATCACAGGAATCAGGGATGTTCGGGAAACCAGCATAACGGCAGCGATTCCCGATATTACTCCCGGCACAGTGAGAGATAGTGAAATTTGGAGTGAAATAGCAGAACTCTGTCAGGCTTATTGTCGGGTTATGTCTTGTGGAAGGAGAACTTACCTACTGTACACATGATTTTCAAAAGTTTTCCACCTTCGATTCAAAGCAAACATACGAATGTTCTCTATGGGTAAATAACGTGTACGTGTCTCTGTCTGATATCAGGATATTGTCAGGTTTCGATTAGAGAAATTGTTTTGTCAGGCAATAAAAATTACTTGCAAAAAGTTTTTTGTTACTACGTCTCGTCGAACAAAACAAACATTTGGTTAATCCAATACAATTATAAAACTTATTATTGCAGAAAAATAATGCCAACTCATCGAGAAACCGTTTTTTATATGTTGGTGTTCTGTTGTACTCTTGTCTGTGGCGTTTGTCGAGCCGTTATCATAGAGTTAGTGGGGAGATTTGCTGTGATATGTCGTTATGTTCGATTTTCGTTTTCAGGTATATCAACGGCCAGACACCTCAACCTCCTCCCCCACCATATACTGCCCCTTACGAACAATTTCCAGGATGTAGAGATTTGAATGCCTTACACGCTGCCTCACCATACGGATTAACACAATGCCCTGTTCATCGTATCCAGTCATGCGCTTGTATGCAGCCCATCAAAGTAGAGGTAAGATCAAAATTATAAAAAATTGTCTTTGTTTCGCATTATTCGAGAAAGGTGGCAATTGTCAAGATAAATCAATGAAATGGAGAGGAATGCTTGTTTTGAATAATAATAATGTTTATATGAGGTTGAATAAGCCAATTGCCGAACGTCAAATACTTGTCACTTCTCGCGTTTCGGCAAACATAGCAAATTAACATATTCATGGGGCAGTTGTTTATTTTCAGACTCAAGAATGCATGATCCTCTTTCAAACGAGTCTCAAGAGCACGACCACTTTGTCCAATATTCTTATTCACCAGTGAATTTCTTACGACGTATTTCATATACACTCGTCTTACCCGTTTCTTCGAATCCAATGGTTGTTTTGATTCACTAGTTGATCATCTTGCTTCATCTTCATTATCCTTTTTTATCAATTGATTTGGTGTGACCAAGTTTCTCATCATACACCTAATATTCCAGCGAGATTAATTCTAATATCAGTTGATTCCATTGGAATTTTTTGTATAGAATGTTGACATTATTGATATTCTTCCAATAAATGTAGGTGTTCCACAGGGTTCAGTTCTGGCGCCCACTTTGTTTCTGCTTCATATCAATGATTTGGTCGAGAAAACATCTTGGTCAACATAGTTTTGCAGTTCATACCAGTTTCTCTTCCCGAGTCCCCATACCAGCTCGAGAAACAAAAATTCAAAGAAACATTCACGTCAATAAATTTAACGACGACTGGGTGAAATTTCAAGAAAAGCCGATCTGTCATCGTCTAATATTCAGAAGTCAGGAGTGACTATTCCTACAAAATCAAGTATCTCGATGCTAGGAATTACGATCAGTGATAATCTCTCATGGGAAAACCATGTGAGATCGATCGCTAAAAGTGATTCCCAGAAACTTGGATTTCTATTTCGTGCGAAGAAATAGTTCACTTCTCGTCAGCTTCAAATGATCTACAAGGCTCAGATACGACCTGTCATGGAATACTGTTCTCATGTGTGGATTTCGGCACCAAAACATTCATTCAGGCTTCTTGGTTCTATTCAGATAAAGGCAATTCGTCTTGTTGGTGATTCTTCGCTCACAGACTCGCTCACTTCTTTGGAACATCGTAGAAGAGTCGGAGACTTGTCTCTCTTCTATGGATACTTTCACGGTCGATGCTCTTTCGAATTGTTATCAATTGTTCCACCCTTGGCAATATCTACACGGATGACTCGACGAGTACAGAATTCCCACCCCTTTGATGTGAATTTGGAAACCTGTCGAACCTCTCTTGCTAAATGATTTTTTTCAATAAAACAACTGAGCTTTGGAACTCCTTGCCAAAAGAGGTTTTTCCTGAGAATTACATACTTCAGAAATTCGAAGTAAATTTTAATTCGTATCTCCTGTCCCTTGATTCACACGGTGTTCTATGAACATTACAGGGCATTTCTTTCGTGTGAATCTACATATAAAAAAATGTGATAAATTATCCTGAATATTGTAGATTTTTATGTTGCTCTAGGTCCCCTCAATAGAAATGGTATGAGCATACCTCAGAGGGTGAGGGGTTATTTTCCTTATAGATTTTGATATAAGTATTCGACCCCATAATTTGTACATGCTTTTGTATATATTTTTATACTTATTAGTAGCTTGGAGCTGACCATTCATTCTGAATTATTCTCTTGGTCTCCCAGAGTATGTCACCTGCGGGGATGTCGCCCTCGTACCCCCATTCGGAACCATCACCGGACCCCCTAGGTAGCCAATACATGATCAACCGGATGCAGAGGCCCCCATCTAGCAGTCCCCCGCTCACCCCCCGACCATCGATGGGCACGCCTTCGACGATGATGGGGCAGTTGATGGGGGCCCTAAACAACAGCGCCATCTTGGACGACCTCAACATAAACGTCGAATCCTTGCAGGTATTACGGAAAAAATATCATGTGTGACACTAATGTACTCCTCAATTGAAAATTCCTCCTTATAGCTTTTTAGCAGTACAAGATATCAAAGTTGGGTGGAACTGAAGTAAAAACCTACTTTCTCACAATTCTTAGGTGCACTATTTACAAGAAATAAATCCAGTGATTATCAGAGTCAATAACTTCAGTAGCATACCATGGAGCTACTGAGTTCTACCTTTCAGTTATTTTTTTTTGGGCATTGGTTGCGAAGGTAACAGTTAGAAAGTAAGGACCAACATTTGACCCTAATCGATAATGATAACTTTGATTATCGATCTCCTTCAATTCAATGTTTTCATACAGTTGTTCAATGGTAATTGAATAGTATATTTTGGGACGAGCAAGGAATGTTACTCAATTCCCACGAGTATGACTTTGGCTACTTGAGCCGTAGGCGAGTGCTGTGAGTCATACGAGAGGGAAATAGGTATTCCGGGCGAGTTGCATACTATACTTTTTCTACGACTATTGATATACCAAGGTGACGAATTAAAATTTTTCAAATATTAAGTGTGAATAGATAATTTTGTACTTATATGTGACTTAAAAATAGTGATCTCGACTGAAAGTCATATTTGGATACAAAAGTTGTCGAAAACATATCCAAATTATCGTATTCATCATTCAGTTCACTAGACTTGTGATTATTGCAATTCAATCTGAAACGAAAAACAGAATAACAATTCTTCGAACTTGGAACGGACAAACCATTGAAGAGAAATAATGCGCGTTTAGATGACATGCGATTTATTTATAAAAATAACTAAGACTTCGTGGCTTTTTTTATTTCCTCCCAGAGAAAAATTTAATTTTGTAGTACGTTTCGGATGATTTTTGTAGGGGGTCCTGAATAAAATACTGTATTACTTATCGAGGGTGGAAGTGCATCATTCATCTCAAGAAACAAACATTGTTTACCTGACAACCAATTGGTTACTATAGGGGACTTTCGTATGTTTATAAACCGATTCAATGTAATTATTGCTACTATTATCGATTTTAATAAACATTATTATTATTATTATTATTATTATTATAGTAAGCCAAGATAAGCAGTTTCTGGGAGGGAGGGGAAGGAGAAAAAGGAGATGAAAGGGAGGGGGGGGGAGAAAGAAATTTGTCCTGTTGCAGAGATTTTGATTATTTCAGTGACAATAATTCAAAAAATATTATGCTTCCAAGAATGAATCCTCCATTGCCACCAGTTTTGAGATTTCAACGTTTTTCACTAATGTTCATATCTGGGAGTCTAGTTTTAGAACTAGATATCACTTGATGTAAGATTTTCGTATGGCATTTGGATAGATTACTTCATAACGTTCAAACCAAGGTAGAGCTTATATATTCGATATTTTTACATGTTGAAGTTGGATTGGAATCCAGAACCGTTCAGGGGAATGAGTTTTTGTAACAGAAAGGTCATCTTCGAGGTACGCATGTGATTACAGTGCACCTATTTTATAGATATTGATAAATCATCTGGATTCGTTCCATAACCAGAGAGATAAAAAATTCAAATCAATATTCCATTATTTTTTTAAATTCTTGATTAAAATTCTTTTCTGAATTATTTGATTATTTATTTTCTTTTAAATACTTTGAATCGACACTAAGAGAGTTTAGTACTGTGGCTTGCTCGTTGAAATTTTCTAAGTGATTTCGAAACTAGATTTCTCAATTAGTGTTGACCGTAGTTAGTTATTACTATTGCGTTTTAGAATTGAATTTTCTTTCTCGCACTAGACATCCGACTATTGTAATAGTTTCAGAAATTCTGTAGTATTTATTCGCCCTTCAGTAATAATAATTGTATAAATATTGGTACGTGGGAGAACCAGAAACAAAGTATCAAATCCGATTCATTCGACAAAGGATGTGTAGGTATTTTTACCTGCTTGTTTTTTTTTTCTGGGAAAAAAAATGTTATCACACTAGGACTTTGTTACACAGGGCGGTTTCGAGTGCAACGTCGAGGAATTGATAAAGCACGAGCTGAACATGGAGGGCAGTTTGGACTTCAATTTTCCCAGCCAACAACAAGCACCCGCGCCGACGGAACAGCATACGGCATTGACGAGTACCCAACCTAGTGCCCCCCCTTCGTACTCGACCACGGTGACGACGCCGTCGTGGGTGCATTAACGAAGAAATTCAGGTTAGTCGTTTAGGATTTACATTTCGAAGGTGTATATTTTTCAATTCTGTGAACCATCTCATTTGTATTGTTAAGATATTCAATAACCTATTTTTATTAACCACTTCAAAATATAACTACTATCTGACTTATAATTCGCTAACAATACACTTAGACTTCTCAACTGACTAAAACATCCAATACATCGACTTTCTACTAAAATTCTGCACTAAGTTCCACCAGGTTATCAATACTCTGCCCTGTTGATGAAACGCTTCGAGATCAAGACTGATCAATGTTGGTCTTGGTTTCGAAAAATGAATGTAGTCTTAGTATTGGTCTTGATGTTTGAAGGCCTAGACAGACCGGCTCAGTCTTGAGCTTGGTCTTGATAGTCTTGGTCATGGATCAAAATGCGTCTGGAACTTTGAAATATTTAATTGAATTGTCCAACAGTATATAATAGGTATTTCGTATTCCTCAGTCTTCAACAATTGTCAATTTGTACGGGAAAAGTGAGCGAAATAAGTTTCTCATTTCATCATGGGATTATAATTTTTAAGAAATCTCAAATGAGGATTCAATTAGACCCACACAGCGCACAGGCCGATAGGCCAGAAAAAAGGTTAAAAAAGGGTCGGAATGTTAATCGAGTTTTTATTTGCCATTTTACAATGGATTGTTGTGTGATGAGCAGTAAGTTGCAGATGTGGCATGGGAGTAGTATCGGGATCCTGAAGAAATTGCAATACTTATTATATTATGGCAGGAGTGGGAAAATATCACATAGCTGACCAAATATATTGGTCATAATTTATTATTATTTACCATCGAACTCTGGTGGGTGCAACGGTGTAACTTATACTGATCTGTATCTATGTTTTTCAATAAATGAATATGTCATCTACCGTCTATGCGGTATACTCAAATATTAATATAACCCATACACATGGTGCCTCAATTAAAAAGTAAAAAATCGTTGCCAAGTTTATCTGGAAGTGACCACAACGCAGTATAAAAAATATTTCCAAAAATTTTGAATTCAAATAAAATAACTTTTGTATTACATTTTTTTCTTCAATTGTAGGAGTTATGGACCACTACGACCTCGACAACTCATACCCATTTGTGTGAACTGTAAAACTGCAATACTGAATTAGAAAAATGTTTTTCTGATTTTGAGTGAACAGAAATAGTGATATTAATTTGGTGTTAGGGTAATTGATCTCTGAAAAATGAATTGGAATGGTTGACGATTGGTGAAACTCCTTGTTAAATATACTCAAACAGTGTTCTGTAATCTAGAATATTTTCACTTTAATAGGCTCAACAAAATCGCTAGATGTGTTTCGCCCTACTCTATTTCCATACTGTTCTTCAACTTCTTGTTTTAATGGAGACCAATGAGATTATTATTGAGAGAGTTGCGGACCTTGGGAGTAATAAACTGATATCTACGGCTCCTCTATTTATGATAATTCAGACATTCAGAGAAAAGCTTTTTCTAATTCGTGCAGAAATATTTTTTCAATGGGATCATATAGCCCAAGAGCCCGCGACAACCAGACCTTGGTTATTTTATTGAAGCTGAAAGTTTCTTTGCTCATGTCTTTAATATAGTTTACAATCAGCGACTACGGAGTTCGGATCTTGGTTACTCGGGCAGAAAACAGGTAGCAAAGATTCTTCTCCGAGTCATGTGTTTTCTTACATTTTTCTTACGGATGTCGTAGCTTCACTCGCACATTTTCTTGGTTACTTATACATAATGCCAAAAAATGACAATCATTTCAGAAACGAGAGTGGGATATTTTATCAATATCGTAGATTATTTATATTTTTATGAGTATTTCCAGACTAAAAGTTTCATTTTCCGTATAAATTTATATGGTCAGCGCTGCTTTGAAGCTTTATCAGCTTTTTAGTCAAACCATTGTGATAAATAGATATCTCCACCTAGTTCACCCTTCAGAGAAGATAACTTTGTCTTACATTGTCAATTAAACAGACATTATAGGGTAGACGGCGTTACAAAAATGCTTCGAAAACTGTTAAACGTAATTATAATTCAATAGAGTTTAGGAGGGTCTGGCAGGGGTTTGTAACCGTATTAAGTGTCCGATTTCTGTTATCATTCCGAGGAAAATATAAAAAACTGAGCTTCATACTTTAACGTAATTGATGTAGTATTTCATGCACCTCTACAACCTGGTACCTGCATAGTCACGCCATAGTCACTGATCGTTCTCGCCTGTGTTAGGGACATAGGCAGAAGAACTTGCAGCTTTTATAAAATAACGAAGGTCAGGCGGTCGCGGACTCTTGCCTTGATAGCAGAGCGCTTTCGACGACACAACAGTCATCATCAGTGCTTACCCGTCAGGTTTAGAAGAACATCTATAAAAAGACATGTCTCTGAAGAACATAAGTGATGAAAAAACTTTTGAGAGCGTTCACTAGTTCATGTCTGCAATTATCCTGGATATATTGAAGTTCAACTGTTCGTCCATTGTTCAAGCCCATGGATTAGGGAATGTAATCCCGGGGTACGGATCCCTGAGGAAAAAATCGGTCGGGATTTTGAAAAGTCAATCACGGGATTTTTAGGATCTGAAATAAGTATATTTTCTCTCTTAGAAATATTCCTCTAAGAATATTAATGGGATCTAACAATCTAAAGTTATAATCGGCAACACTGCGTTCAGTTACGCTCAGAAACTAAACTACCCCAGCAACAAAAAAGAGATCAAATGTCAGTCAGGAGATAGAACAGGTTCGTTATCATTGTTTATAGAGATGTAGTTAGTCAACCATATGGAAATATCATTTGAAGGGATGGATACTGCGGATAGATGACACTAGTGATTTCGTTTCATGTCTTTTCTTCTGTTTTTCTTACGAACGTCGTAGCCTGTTTCACATAATTTTCTTGAGTACTCATACATAATAGCGGAAGATGGCAATCAATTCGAAAACATAAGTGGAATTTTTTGTCAATGTCGGCCATTCATGTTTCGAAGATTATTTTAATGCCTAAACTTTCGTTTCCTTCATAAACTCCTAGCGTCAACTTTATTTGACGCTTAATCATCTTTCTATCAACATTCGAGTCAAACTGACGGACAGAACTCTGCACCTATTTTTCCCTTCAGAGTAGGAATCTTCGTCGTGCATTGTCAATTAAACGAAAATATCGACATTTTACTGTAGATGGCGTAACAAAAACGCCTCAAATCGTTTTACATAGCCATTGACTAACTATATCTCTATAAACAATGTTTAGTGCGTAGTCACATTCAACAACGTGAATATATATCTTCAAATCGATATATTGCCAATTCTCAATAACTTCGTAACATATGCATTATTTCATGTCATTTATCTTTTGATTAAAACAATTTTTTATGGGGTTTCAACAGTTTTTTTAGGAAAAAATGGATCTCGGGATTGAAGCAAAATTTCGATCCCGAAATCCCGATTCATTGATCCCGGTCCGGAATTAATTCCCTAACATGGATGCCACTCACCCTCCTAACTCTTTGCCATCGCTCCTAGTTCTCAAGCATCCTCGAAGAGCCCCATGACAGTTGCATGATGAATGCCATCGCCTGCAAGTCAGAGCCATCGCGATTTGTTTAATGCATATCTCGACGAGATTAATGTCGCAGAGGCGCAACTTTTCGGCGTCTGCCGTGGGGTGCAACGCGATTCAAGAATTTCCTCTAGCCACGGTAATAACTTACAGTAGATGGAATAATAACGACGATCGCGATGCTCGAATCGATCATGCATAAATATTCTTGTCCGGGAGATTTATGTGAGAACTTTTTTTTCTCATGAGCAACTATGAGTCTGAGAAATCTCAGGACCGAATTGAATTCTCACAGTTCTAAATGTAATTGATTTAACGTTTTCATAGAAACATACATTCATGTTGAAAAGATCTGCAAATTTTCAAGAACGAAGCGAAAATCATATCTTCATGAAAAAATTAATTCAATTCGGAGTATCGGAACACCCAATTTTCATACCCCCTTCCCTAGATATACTACTGAAATATTTTGCTGACTGCAACTCCCTTCTTCAAGTGTTCTGTGAACTGGAACCACTGGGGTTTTATGAGGGATCAATACAACACTGAGGACTTGTTGAAGGTGAGCGTCGTGAGAATAAGCAAAGTATTGTTACGACATGTCCTAGCGCCGGGTCTGTCGCTCATAAACGCAGAATAATATAAGGGTCGAAGAGAGAAACGTCATTTTTCCAGGAACTCGTAATTTGCGTGGAGGATTCGATACACATCATTGAGACCTGTCTCGAGGAGGAGACAGTTATTGAGAGTTTATTCGCAAAGAGAGTTTATTCAGAGCAGAGTTATTCAGATAGTTATTCGGAGTTTAGGGGAGAGAGCTTTGGTATTGCTAAGAGCAGAAGTCGAAGTAGAGAATTTCTTGTACAGAAGTTTTAGTACCGAGCATTGGAAAGTTAGCGGAGCGATTTGAGTGATTGCATTGTGTTGTGATAAAGACACGTGCTCAAGCATAACGACAAACCACCAAAGTGTGAATTCAACACAGTCGAATAAAATACTGAGACGTTCTCAGTGAGACTTACACTTAAAAGATTTCATAGTACAACGACAAGTGTGTTTGTCTACACATTTCTGTCCTCAATCAATAATAATTTACTTATATTTGTACTAGAAGGAAATGAAAGTATATCATAGCATATAATTAATATCATCAATCCTTGGTTGGATCAATATCAACCACTGAATTGATTATTTAAAAAGAATGATTCAACTGAATCCGATCATTCAGTAGATATAGGCAAACCTCTCCTCATCAATTCTTAGATTGGATCAGTATCAACCACTGAATTGATTATCTAAAAAGAATGATTCAACTGAATCCGACCATCCAGTAGATAAAGGCAAACTTTCAACTTTATTATTTTCATGCATCCGAGAAATCTTCCATACTCTTTCCTTAACGCGTATGTTTATTTTTCAATGGCAGATTTCCCGATCGTTTTTTTTTTCACATCGGTCAATTTGACAGTTTCCCCACAAAATTAGTGTCATTTGTTCCGTAGTTTTCTGGGTTTGTAACCTACCACAATCTGAAAAAATAAGAAATAATATTGGAATCTATACAAATGTAGAAGGGCAGATTTTTAATCTACCCCGAAAAGTTGCTGCGTCTATTGAAAAACAGTTCTTTCTGGATAGAACAAGTCCAATTAGTCAGCAACTTCTCGTATAACTCAAATTTTGCTTATCAAAAAAATAAGAAGCAATGTATATATGAAAATACTTATCGTTAACGTTTCGGAAACTGAATCTGCTTCCGTTTTCAAAACTTATTCGCAAATTCCTATACAAATCCAAATATCTCTTGTAGGCAATCTTCGTAATTGACATTTGTTATACAGGGTGATTCAAAGGTACTTTGACAAACTTCAGGAGGTGATTCCTCACAATATTCTAATATGAATTGTCTAAATAAATAAATGTGCGGAAACGCTTCGTTTCCAAGATGCAGGATGTTGAAGTTTTATTTTTATTTTCGTTTTTTTCAAATAACTATTGAAATACTGAACCTAATTAAACGAAACTTGGTAATAGGAGGTTTTTGAGGTGTCGAATTCGAACCTGATGTTCTTGTTGCTCTCACTCGTAGGGGGCGCCACCTACACGTCTTTTTCTTTTTTAAAGATTCATAACTTTTTTGGGCGTACTTCTAGCACATTTTTCAGTAAAAAATTCGATTCCCCTATCATATCTACGTAAATAAGCTACCCTTGTTACTAGTCGCTGTAAGCAACCGTGTTCTAAATATTTGGACTTGAAAACTTCAAGTCGATTATTTGATAATCGATGCATGTTGAAGTTATTACGAATATTTTGCTTCTTTCACAAGAATGCTTTGGAAAAGAATTTGACGTTTTACTCGTTTGAAGAGGTTATTACTGTTGGGTACGTTCCTTTATGACATCCTTAAGCGAAATAGTTATTTTTGTATCAAGGGTGCATAATCAGTATTTGTTTTTATAAAATTTGCAAGAAATGTCATTATTTTATTGCAGGAAATTCTGAATATGGAGAATAAACTAAAATAAACGAAACTAAATTGTATTCAAATAAATTGTTGGAAGTGTCCACCTTCAGCGAAGATACCCAATGAACACAGATATGTGTCAGTATTGTATCTATTATATAACACCGGTAACATAGGATGTGTCAGACATGTCATTTGTATAGTTCAGGTACTCCCCATTTACCACACGATGTCCGCCTCAACTGATGTAACATACACGTATCTGAATAAAAAATGAAACATGATTTCAGCATTCAGTGTTATGTATCAGACATGTCTCTTGGAAATGTTTATGACATATTTCTTGAAAGGAACAAATTATTTGCACGAAAAGAACAATTTCATTAACTGTCTATGTTTCAGAAATAAAACATGTAATATATTTTTTCATTCCACTGTTATCTGTTTGATTCGTTTCACTGATCTTAGCGAGAATGATTCTTGAAACGAACAAATGAATGGCATGTACGCTTACATTTTCATTCATTTAATTTATGAGGTATGATACTTTATTAAATGAAATATGTTGTAAGTATCAAATTTCATATATTGAAAGAATAAAAATGTTAGCGTACGTGCCATTTATTTGTATTAATTTTTGTCACATAGGTTTTGTTTCATGAATCAACTCTATTGGTTTTTCAATACCCAGGTAAAATGAAATGAATTGCAATAAATCATATATTTTCTGTCAATAACAAACATATTTCAAAACCAAACACATTCCATTTCATCATTAATTGCCTTTCATGGTTCTCCCTTGCAAACCTCAGCTTTGACTGCCGCAACCATTCACTCACTATATTCTCGAACTCTTCCAGCAAATGAGGGCAGTTGTCTGCTACAGCAGCTGGAATTATTAATTCAATGTTACACAAATTGAATTGACAGGGCGATACTAAAAATCCATGTCAACCAAAAATATCAGTTTTCTATACAAAATTCTGACAATTGGTTTACAGAATGGCAAAATATATTTCGCTAAATGAAATCTTCCTTGCGCAGGATAAATTCTTTCTGCACGTGTTTCGCTATACCATAGTCAAAATATTTGATTTTCTGTAAAAAAATATAACAGGGTGCTGTAAGTTGAACGAACTCTCTGAAATTCTATTTCATTGTGTTAATATTCATTATTACAGATAGTAGGCCTATTTGATGTTTAATGTGTTGAGATTTAGTTTCAGATAGAATAGGTCAGGATATAGGTAAACATTGTTTTCAATAGGTGAGCAAACTATATTGGTTTCATTTTTTGACTAATAATTCATAGATCTACTTGCATTTTTTGACTAGTAATTCATGGATCTACTTGAGGCTGCTTGTTGGACTGCTCCCTTTCAGAAATTCAATTGGTGAAAAAAGCGGTGTGCGTGTCAGAAATGAGTGCACAGTATTTTCAAAAAGAAAGGGGGCACAGAGCAAAAAAACAGACATTCAAGAATAAATGCAAATGATTCAGACGATTTAGAAGGGGAAATTATGGTCAATCAGTTGTAATAATATTTTGAAACTCAATTGATGTATCTTGATAATTTTTGTTGATTTCAGATATAATAAAAATGACAACATTCCCAGAAAATATAAGAAGAATGGAATTGAATGAATCTGGTATGTTTTCATTGTCAATATTTTCATTGGGGAGGGCAATATATTGTTGTGTCCATAAATATGTTGTATCTCCACTAAAAAAAAAAAGAAAAACAGATTCAATTCAAATTATAAACACTTCATAAAGCTAATAGTTCGAAATGCATGCCCTCTTGGAACAATAATTTCTAGAGAGCCTAGCAGTTGAAAAAGAACTGAACATATAATGTTACCCATAATGAATCTTGACTTAGTGTAGATGTAATGAAAGAAATACAGCACCTAAGACACTTACCACGAACACACTCTAACCTGAGACGTATTCTGAGAAAGCTCTCTATTCGCTGATGATGAAGACTATGGTTTATCACTTGAGGGATCCAGAGCATATCACTTTACACAAGTTGACGACGTTTCTGCAGTCTGCTTAGATGATAGAAGTATTTTTTCCAGACATTTTTCGCACTAAATAAACTCAACTCATATGCAGAACACACATCTCACAATTCAGCACGAACATAGATATCAAGATGATACAGTTTTAAAATGTGCTCAAATTCTGGTGGTACCTGAACTTCTATCAAAGTTTCACAAACACAAACATGATACTATATAACCTCAAATACAAAATCTTGGCCTGAGCGCTTGAGGCAGTCTGACACATCATAGTCTTCTTTTACCTGTCGTTAACTGGAAAAGAATGTTTCGCGACATGAAAGAAGTTGTTTCCCGAAAATTTTCGAGTACCTTTCATTATTTGGGTAACTTATATATCCGGTACATATCTGGTTCATATCGTGATCAATGGCGTGCAATGTTCATCTATATGTACAAATTCTGAACCCATACATATGTCATAAAACGAACGAAGTTGTTGCAATGAAACCATCTAGCACAGTAACAAATTCAGCTCTCTTATATGTCCGATATGTATATAGTGATATGCCATTTGAAAGATACAGGTAGGTTTTGAATTATATGTCAGAAATGTACCAAACGGAGATCATTGAAATGTTTCAAATTTGTTTCGGTGAACTCCAAATGGTATATGGCAGACATATGTGTGTTCATTGGGTACAGGCAGTCAGTCGTCTAGTCATTGAATCTCGTACCCGCTCAAAAATTATTGGTGTGTTTCTTATTGTTTCACAGGCGCCTACTATTCGGTTTCTTAGATATTCCTCGTTCACTACTGGTAGGGGTGTAGAAGAACCTAACCAGGCGTGGGCACCAAGGTCTCCAGATCTAAGCCCGATATATTTTTATTTTTGGGGACATTTGAAGTCACTAGTTTATAAGACTCCAGTAGTGAACGAGGAAGATCTAAGAAACCGAATAGTTGACGCCTGTGAAACAATAAGAAACACACCAAATCTTTTTGAGCGGGTACGAGATTCAATGACTAGAAGACTGACTGCCTGTATCTTTGCTGAAGGTGGGCACTTCCAACAATTTATTTGAATACAATTCAGTTTCATTTATTTTATTTTACTTATTCAAAATTTCCTGAAATGAAATGTTGACATTTCTTGCAAATTTTATTAAAACAAATACTGATTATGCACCCTTGATACAAAACGTCAAATTCATTTCCAAAGCATTCTTGTGAAAAAAGCAAAATATTCGTAATAACTTCAACATGCACCGATTATCAATTAATCGACTTGAAGTTTTCAAGTCCAGATATTTAGAAAACGGTTGCTTACAGCGACTAGTAACAAGGGTAGCTTATTTACGTATATATGATAAAGGAATCGAATTTTTTACTGAAAAATGTGCTAGAAGTACGCCCAAAAAAGTTATGAATCTTTAAAAAAAGAAAAAGACGTGTAGGTGGCGCCCCCTACGAGTAAGAGCAACAAGAACATCAGGTTCGAATTCGACACCTCAAAAACCTGCTATTACCAAGTTTCGTTTGATTAAGTTCAGTATTTCAAAAGTTATTTGACAAAAACGAAAATAAAAATAAAACTTCAACATCCTGTATCTTGGAAACTAAGCGTTTCCGGACATTTATTTATTTGGACAATTCATATTAGAATATTGTGAGGAATCACTTCCTGAAGTTTGCCAAAGTACTTTTGAATCACCCTGTATATTTTCAATTTGACATAGCATTTTATTCTTCAGGAAGGGCAGCCTTCCGCGATCCACATCAAGCGAACACATAGATATGCATTCTTCACCAGACAGCATGATGAAGGCAGATTCCTGTATTTTTCGTTTCTTGCCATTGCTCTCTTTCGTCATAATTCTGCGTCATTCCATTCTACTGTGTGATCTCCATCGACAGTAAGAATGTGTTCTGATAATTTAGAACCACCTATCTGTCTGTTCCTGATGTACATCTTGTGTTCACTCTTTCGCTCTTCCAATGGTCGAGACATAAAATAAAGACGTTCAAAAAGTAATTAGTGGCATGTCCCGAAAACAAAAGGATATTTTTCATTTCGGGTACTTCATTGTCGAATTCATTCAATGTTTCAGTTGAATGATCTGGTGATCTTTTATATTTATGATCAATGGAAATTTTAATGGAAACTCTGAGCACTGACCGTTCTAAGTTGCTCATCTCTCTGGAGGGTGTCCAATGATTCCTTCATTTTTATCCCGGTTCTCGGCCCTCTCCCATTAAAATTCAGACTGTGTTCATCCACGTCTCCTTCTCGCTATTTTAATTACTTTGGGAGTTTCCCATTCGGACGCGCATACTGAACGTAAACACAACTTTAATTTTCAGTTTCACACTTGGTTACCTCGCAACTTCACGGATCAATCAAAACGTCGTCGAACATAAATTAAACATGAACTTTTCCGGTTGGAATGCTAGATATAAGAAACGGACTGGTGGGGCCCTTTTTCATGCAGCTATTTTGCATGGTGTTGGAATTATTCAACGGAAAATTTACTTGATAAAAATAGACTTATCAATCATTAAAAGTGCTTATGATTGAATCGTTCCAAATTGTACTCCATTGGAGTTAGTTGAAGAGAGATAAGACGGTTAAAATTTAGCAGTCATATGCCAGATCACTTGTCACCTTCAAATTATCACATTTATGTTGGTGGATCTCGACACTAAAAGAGCCCATGAATGAAATGGATTTTTATTAGTGAAACGCTAATGTTATGCGAGTATCAGTTCTATAGTCGGGCCGTTCAAAAGATAGAATTCAAGGACGCGTGAACAGTGAATGCCTGCATCTATATATAGCCTGCGTGGCGTAGCCACGCCTTCTATACTGAAATAAATGAAGAACTGTTTACACTTTACTGTACTCATTTGTGCTTTGTATTTACGTGTGTTACGTTAATTAAATAATATGGATGGAAAAACTCTTTCACCTCCAAGAAAAAGATAAAAAAAAGACATTTAACTATGGAGAAAAAAGGTGTAATAATGAACACTTATAAAAAAGCATTCCAAGAGTTTATGGGAGAACAGGGAAATGCGACGTTCTTGTTGAGTGGTGTGAATCGGACTTGTAACATTGGGGAGAGGAACATTCAAAGAGTGCGTGCCGTTCACGTGATCATTCTATCTTTTCAGCGGCTACACTATAGCATTAACTCTGTTGTTCTATAGTGCATTCACGTTGAAGATAGAGTACGCGTAAACAATGTTGACAGGTAGTTGTCCTCGCCTTTCGATTGGCTTGTTGTTATATCGAAAAACGCACCGAGTTGTATTAGGCTGTCACAGTCATGCACTGAATATTATTAATACTAGTCACACTTCTTGTTAGGAGTGCTTGTGTTTATAATATTGTTTTCCAGACTAAAAAAGCAAAGAAGTCGATCTAAAATTTTGAATTTTGTGGATAAATTCAATGAAAACGCAAAATACAAGTCCTGCCCTGATATACTCGACCCTTAAATAAACGATGAGACTGAAACCTTTGGTGTGAAAGTTGAAATTTTCCTCGGAGATAAATTACCCTAACTCCAAACTGATATTTTTGTACTCGACGCGTGTTTCTCTAACAAGGGTTGCATCTTCAGGAGAAGAAAACTGATTCCGAGTACTGAGTATCAATTTTATCAATTGATACTGAGTACTGAGTTTCAATTTTCTTCCCTCAAAATGCCAACCTTGTTAGCGAAAGGCGCGTCGAGTGCAAAAATATCAGTTTGGTGTTAGGGTAATTCATCTCTAAGAAAAGTTTCAACTCGACCCTTCATGTGTATTTGTTTATGATCACTCTATCTTTAACCATACACTATGCACTATAGTTCCATTTCAATAATTTGTAAGGGGAGGCATATAGTCAGCTCTACAATAACACAAATGACATACCTAACTCGTATGATTTCGAGGAGTTTAATACGTGAACCTCAGTCATATATATATATTATTCTCTAGATTCTGGATGAAATAGTTATTGTATAGGTATGCTAATTAAAAAAAAACCGTAGTGCGAACCAAGAATGTCAAGTCAGTATCAGTAAAAATTTTTTTAGAGATATTCAATTATTATACCTAGACAAGCTTTCACGACTTGTGCAAATCATCATCAGCTACAATGACCCATCGCTTAGAAGATTACCAAAAATCATTTTGTTCAATGAAATTTTGTATTCGATTATAACTTGTTTTCCAATGAACCACCATAAAAAGCGTGACATTTTGCTCATGTCCTTACTTTATACAACTATATGTGAGAAATTTTTGGTAACATTTTTACTCAAAAAATAACATACATATCGAATATAACGCATGGATTCCACGATGCAATTCGTTGCTACAATATCTCACGGATTACAAGTATCTGCGAAAAGTGTCATCAATGAATTCGGAGAATTTTCTTCTATTGCTAACATCTAAATACGTTGACGAAATTGACCTATCACTTGTTGATTGAAAACATTTACGCTTATCTCTTTATTCATCAGAAATGTTTCTTCACTGAAAAAAACTGCTTAACAAAATCCACATGCGTTTGCTCAAGAAGTGAAGAGGAAAATTATTCACATAAGTATTCTTCAATATCTGCTGAACAGAAGTGGAAAGGAAAAGAAAGTAAATGATTCGGTTCAATGTAAACAATATTATTTTCAAACTAAACTAGGTATTATGTTTTTGTTCATTCACACACAATGCCGTAAAAACTCAATACAAAATCAATCCATTATTGGCCGGCCTGAGATGCAACAAGTATTCGTTCCATTCAATTGTTTTTTTTTTTTTCGCTGCGAGTTGTTGTTTCGTTGTTTCCTTAATGTTTGTAATGCTCAAGAAACAAACATCTGGTGGAGTCTACCCTGGCCAACTACTTGTTACTCTTTGCGGTGTTTAAATCTTGTAAACATCCACTCGAGCAGACCCCGAATTTATATTTCTTTAATGCGATTTGTTTGGCTGCGAATTCGAAGAAAATCGAGTTCAATTGCTGGTTTGGACAACAAGAAACAACAAAAACACAATTCGTTTTATGTAGTGGAGCAAAGGAGAATCTCAAATGAAATTTAGTGTATATTGTACCAATTTGGTGAAGTTTCATTTGGCATAGCGAATAGTAGGTAGTAGTATGAGAAAAGGCATATTTTTGGAACAAGTGAAACGAGCGTTTCTATACCGATTGAATACAATAATTTAAGATTTGCTCAAAACGTAATTCTACATGAAATTTTGGTTCAAAATGGAACTCAATTAAACCAGGTACTATAAATAAATAATGAAGCAGATTTTTCATAGATGGCTTAAAAAAAACTTCTCAGTATCTTCGATTTTTATTTTGAGTGGGAAATCTTTCGAGCACATTCTCAACCTTGTCACTTCCACTCTTTGGCAGGGTGAGATCCAACTCTAAATGTTAGATTAGGGGTCTAACGGTACCACGTTTGAAAGGTCATCAATTACTCGTTGTGTAGTTTAGCATAGTCTTAATCACGAATTGCTTTTAGAAACTTCGACATATAAACCAGGAAGTGGTGACAGGTAACGTTCTCCCATTTTACACTGCATGCCTTTTTGAGGATTGATAATCAACCCTAAAATGTGAAAAAATAGACAGGTTCCTGGCAGTCGAGCGTGTGCACTCCATAAGAAAAAAAGCTTTTCTTTTTGTGGGGAAATTCCTGTTTCCATTAATATATATCATTTCAAGTTATTGACGTAAATGACATGCATGTAGCTACAGCCCAACAGAAATTGTGAAAAAATCGAATGAACATAATTCTTTAAATTCAAGCAAACATTTGAAAAATATCGTGACTTTTTCTTGTACGCAGTGCTGTATTGTATCAGTGAATATTATTTTAAGCTGAAATAATAAATGGAAAACCACGAAAATTCCCCACAAAAAGAAAAGCGTTTTTCCTTATGAGGTGCACATGTTCGGCTGTCAGGAACCTGTCTATTTTTCATATTTTAGGGTTAATTATCAAGCCTTAAAGTGGCATGCAGTGTAAAAAGGAGAAAGTCACCTGTCACCACCTCCTGGTCTAAAAATCAGTGAGCGTAGTTGAAGAGTGACGATAAAAATCAAATCATGTTTTGAACAATTCGTTCATAGTAGTTGCGAAGTAAGATTCATAGGCTGAATCCTGTCGGAAAATAACTATTTCTCTGGCTAATACCACGGAAGGCATTGATTTTCAATTCCAGCACTTGTTTCACCAAAAGTTTATAAGGGAATATTTTGCTTCGTTGTTTCAGCCGAAGGAGCAATTGTTTTCTGTCAGGTGGAAACCTGGTGTCAAACCGGTAACCTACTGGGTTGAAACTGGCCTCAATAAACTGTTCAAAACATAACTCGTTTTATCTTCGAGTACGTTAACCGACTGTGGGAGTTTTTCGAGTTATTCGTGATAATCACCGTGCTAGTACACAATGCCCTAATCTGTCCTAAAGATGATAGAAATATAACATTCGTTCAGGGTATATTTTCTTTTCAACGAGGTATCGCCTATACCCCCAAATTCCATTTAATATTTCAAGGGTTGCATTTCACCCCGTCGCGCCAAGGAGGTGGAAGTTATAAGGTTGAAAATGTTTGAAAAATTTCAAAATTGACTTCTCGATAATTTTAGTTTTGTAAACGATAACTATGTTAAATCGGATGTTTATCGTTTTCATGGACCACTTTGTAGCAATATATAGCGAATATAGCATTCGGTATTCGAATAAAACCTGAGAGGTAGATATAATTCACTCGAAAGCAGTTACATAGTTGACCTTTGATGAGGTCTAGAGCCCGGAAAAAGCCCCCCGAACCCTCAGCGATTCCAATAAGCTGCGACGAATTAATTTTCCCGACGATCGCCGCCAAAGAAACTTTTCCGGCTTCGCGAGAGCGAAGAAAACCGACCGCAGAAGCGGTCCTAGACGGCCCCGTAATCACATTTCCAACTGAGGAGATTGAATATAAAATTTAAAGAGCTGACAATTTCTGCCCTCGCTGATAAGTTGACAAGTACCCGGGAAGGAGCGCATAATTGAGCGGTGAAATGTGTGGCGGCGGAGCCATTATTAAAGTGGCACGCGTGCCGGGACGGCGTTATTAAAATTCGACAGACGACGGACCGCTGGATGAGAGGGATAATAGACCGGTGTCGGGAGTGAACTTTCACTTCGAGAAATGAACCTATTTTCAATGGACCATTTTGGTGCACCGAAATTTTCACTTTCACTTCAACTCCAGAAAATCAACCTCTAAAGTGTAAGTGTTTGGCACCGATGATAATTAGCCGACCCTTGTCCGCACAAGGCTCTGCCATCTAGGCACAGTAAAAACAGTGTTTGGAAAAGGGAGAGTATAAATACAAATATTTGCTCCTGTGTATGCGCTAATTACAGAACTGTGACAGTAGAACTGGAATTCACAGAGGAAACGAACTAATTTCGAAATAGTCCCATTTTATCCAATCACATTCAAGGTCCTTTTTGACACCAAGTCACAGGGCAAACAAACGAAGATCTCTCCCGAAGATGATACTGGCTGGGGTGAGCTTTGTGGAATCGTGCACAGCTGCCCGATATGCCATCAAGAATAGTTGAAGGTGTCGATCCCAGTCTTTTTGATGCTCTTCAAGTACTTTGGATAGATGTTCTTCCATAGTCCTGTTGAACCTCTCAACCATGCCATCGAACTGTGGGTGGACAGCAGTTGTTCTGGTCTTGCTAATTCCTATCAATTCACAAATTTTCCTGAATAAAGGCGATTCGAAATTTCTTCCTTGATCGTAATGTAGCTCCATTGGCACTCCGAACCTTGTAAACATGTTTTCCACCGGGTCTCTTGCAACTGTGGATGGTTCTTGATTAGGCAAGGCGTAAGCTTCAACCCATTTACTGAAATAATCCATGTCGACGAAGATGTATTTGTTGCCATCATTTGTCATCGGAAATGGTCCAGCTACATCGATGGCGATTCGTTCGATGTATTGTTTCATCTCGCCCCTTTATGTTGTTCCAGAACCTTTGCTTTCTTCGCATTTTGGGCATCTTCGGCACCATCTCTCGACATCTCGACACTGGACCCAGTAGAATCTCTGATGTATCTTATCCAAAGTCTTGTTAACTCCTAGATGTCCACCTGATTCACCACCATGAATCTCTTCCAATGCATCCTCTATTCTCAACATAGGCACAACCAGTTGGGAACTTGATTTGTTGCCATCGGCTGATTCCCAAGCTTCAGTAGGCCATTCTCAACAATCTAGAAATTCCATTCTGCCCACAATGCCTTGAAAGTTGGTGAACGATCGGAGATGTCCTTCCAGGTGGGTCTTTTCGCTTCTTTTTTCTTTCCATTTCAGAAAATTGTACAACGTTTGGATCACTCTCCTGGCCTTCTCTCATTTTTGCTGTGGTGCAATTGTCGTCTACCATCAAACCCACTTCTGACACAACTGTTACGATTTTTCCTGAGTTTGTTAATTGAAACTCCAAACAACACTGAACTACTTTTATTACAACGTTTTATCACACACCAATACAATACAATCACTTGAATTGCTCAGCTAAACTATTCAACGCTCTGTACTAAAACTCTCTCGCTTCCTTATATATACTTGCGTACACCGATGGAGAATATTCCAGACCTATCCATTCGGGCCACAATATAAGAATCGAGAAATTTCACGCTATGTGGGACTCGTTTCCTTCTTTCGCAGGTAAACAGACCTTTCGTCGACCCCTTATATTAATCTAACACTGTACGACCGACAAGTCCGGCGCTAGGAGAATCCGTAACAGCACAGTTCATATCATCATAATTTCTATTATACGTTTTGTTGCTACAGTTTCTCGAGGCAACAAGTTGCTGTGAGAGGTTTCATCAATCTCTACAGCTTGTTCAATCCAACATGGCACGGAAATTTGTTTCACATCCAGTTGCGCATTGAACTTCGGTTTGGTTTCAAACGGCTGCTTGTCCTGCATTGCACGGTACTTCATCATTTCCGTGACAAGATCAAATGGATAATCTCCAAATTTGCTGCATTTAAAGAATTTTTTTTCAGTGTCATTCAGTGTCATTGGAAAATAGCACTGAATTTTATCTAAATAAACGCATATGATATCACAACTAATATCTGTAGTCGCAGCGACAAACTGCATCGTGGAATTCATGTGCTAGAAATTTTAACCAGATTGATGAATCAATTAACTGAGGTATTCAGGTCTATTCTGGTGGCCTATTGATTCTTGAATATAACTTGATTATTGACAAATATTCAAGAATGGGATCAAATGCAATTATGGTGCCCATCAAAATATTTTATTAGTCAATATTTTTCGAAACTTTTCAGAAATTGAATATTAAATCACATCGAAAAACCAGTACCTACAAGATATTTCAGAAATCTCGATGGTGGATCATAATATTCATCTATAACAGTTGTTCATTATTTCAGGTAATAAATATTCGATATCGAACGTTATTCAAGATTCACTAGAAGAGACCTGATTCACGAGCTGATTTACTGAATATTTAGGTATCCAAGTATCGTGAAAAATTATAAGGCTACAACTTTTCCTAGAGATCAATTACCCTAACACCAAACTGATATGTCTGCAATCGACGCGCGTTTCGCTAACAAGGTTAGCATCTTCATAAGAAAATTGATATTGAATCTAAAGACTAGGGTTAGTTGTGTTTCCCGGTCCGATATGGAATCTGTTTGTTACTTCTACTTATTATAATCAATTTCTCGATAATGAACTAGTGCAGTCAGTACCTGTTTTTTGGTCCGTCACTTGTTATCATTGATTATTCTGATTGCTTTCTCAACGATAGATTGAAAAGCGGGCTGAAAGGGATAGGTCCCTTGTTATCATTCATGCTGTTACATTATTCTATTTCTAGACTCTCACATGCATCGAGTAGTCTTGTGTCATGCACATGATCGACCATTGCTTTCACCAATTTTGTGGTCATTGTCTAGAGCTTGTTGGGCGACACTGGATTTTTCTACCCTTCCGTATTTCATGTGTACAAAATGCTCCTCGAAACAGGTTTTAATCCGCGTCGAGTACAGAAATATCAGTTTGGTGTTAGGGTAATTGATCTCTAGGATAAGTTTCAACTTTTACACCAAAGATTCCAATCTTATCGTTTATTATAAAGCTACAGTTTAGCAAATGTTGAAAATGTACTGCTGACGTCACCATTAATGCAAAATATTATTTTACCTGGGGAGAAAAGAATTACATTATATTTATTAAAATTGAGGTTTAATTCTTCAAACATTTTTCAATTGGGTTTAATATAGAAAATATGCAATTATTGTACTCTTTCAATAAAATTACAAATATATAACATCGAATTGACCCCCCATATTTCAGAAAACGGTGTCCGTAGTGCGCAGTGCTCAATCTAAAGAGACATTTGAAATTGTGAAATTTTAAAAAAATACAGTTTCGTTATTCATGTTGTATGTTGTCAGTAACCAATACAATCACTTAATCATCCTGGTAAGAATATTTTCAAGGAATAAAAACGGATGTGTATAAAATTCCAATTTACTCATAAGGAGTATCGGCATGAGTATCAGAAATTTTCTGTATTCCCATTTCTGCTTGCGACGTACCTAAATAATGAAGTGGCAGATTATTTTTATTTTCTTTCAAGAATTTTTTTCGCTTTCTTCAATATTCATTCGTTTCTAAAGCCTCCCTCGGTGTTCAGACTGATTTAAAGCATTATGAATGCTAATATGATTACGAAATTTATTGAGCATACCGAATCAAGCGCTCTATGGGGAAGTTAAGTTTTGCCAATTTACAAATTAGGCATATTCAAGCATGTCGTTTTAATGGAGGGATGGGACTTCTTTCTTGACAAGTTGATCTCATTTGAACTCGTTAAGGACTTCTTTTATGGTGTTTCAAGAGTCGAGTTTTTAACATTTTTGATTGAAGCCCGTGTACCACCACATTATAAATGATAATTCTTCAAGAAAAATAAAATCCCGGCAATTCGTTCTACTCCGAGTTTTTTAGGCTGCCAGTGTATCATTTTCAGTTTTCTGCAGGCATGTTAAAGATAAGAAGTTTAACTGGTGCTCTACTACGATATTATCGCATGTCTTTTTTGAATTCCAAAATTGAAAAACAACCTACTATCAGCACTGATATCTCATATCAATAGTCAGACTTCGCCATCTTTAAGTTTTGATAACAAACCTGAGAAAACAATTTCTGCCATATTGAGGAATTTGAAAGTACCACAGAGAAAATTGCAATAAATCATAAAAGAATTTTGGGAAGTTCTTCAATGGAAGAAATAGAAACTTTTTCAAGACTTTCCCCTAGGGAATACTTCATCAAAATTTGCTTGTAGATGAAATAGATAGAGATTCAATTCATTTCACATAGTTTCATTTGACATAGTTTTTCTGATAGAACTGTACTTCGAGTTCTGCACTTAGCAATACCAAAGCTCTCTCCACTGGAAAACTCCGAATAACTATCTGCCGTATCGATGAATCGCTTCCGTATATATACTTGCTTACATCTGTGGAGAATCTTCCAGTCGAATCTCCATGATCGAATTTTCAACGCAAGACGAGATTTCGCAGGTAAACAATCTTCCTTCGGCCCCTCATATTATTTTACGTTCACGAGCGACAGGGCCGGCGCTAGGGGATTCCGTGACAATATTGTTTTCAACATTATAGTGACAATTATTGTTGAGTGCCTTGTGGGGAAGTATGCGAAAACAATCATTTAAAATCATGGAAAAAAGTTCTTTCAGGCGAATGTTTTTGAAAATTTCTATAAAACTGCCGTCGGGTGTGCAGGAAATGTGACGTTATATCACCAGATTTATGAAGAGCACCTCTGTTGGCAATTTCTCGAAGGGATTTCTTTAGTTGAAATTGTTCAAAATGAAGAATGCGAGATATCGAGACGATTTTTCAGGTATACGTCAACGCACCAAGATTTTTATGCATCATGGAGAGAGCATAAAACCCCACGTTCAAAACTTGCTATTTTAAATTTTTTCTTTGAAAAATTAGTACCTGAAAATGATCTCTGTAATGAGGCATTCAAGATTTGAAGGGATTTGTTAGAGATTTCATAGATGAGAAAGGTGATGATGACATATTTCAGAATCGTTAAATTCTTTTCATTTCTGTTCCGAGTAATTCTTTGAAATTCTGTGGCAACAAAGAGAGATGTATCGACTACAGTTCTTCTTCTTCTGACATACTTCTTACCCCATCTCCGATCTACGCTTTGTTGACGCTGTTGCCAACACATGAATAAGAAACAAATCTCTTAGAAAATTAAAACCCAACATTTGAGAAATTTGTTCGAATATATTCCGCAGGGAATTTGAAAAAATCATGAATGAAATTCAACTCTATTTTGCCCAAAGTTGCATTGGCTATAATAACTATAATAACTCAAATTGAGGAAAATTCTCCGTTTGAGCGGTGTATCGGAATCGGGCACGAAAAGCGCCTCACATTCCCGAATGGAAACCGTTTTGCTGTGAAACGCCACCCCATTCAGAAGGTGGAAAAGTATCGTAGCAACACTAACAAGCGCTGCCGTTTTTAGAAGCGTTCCAATCGAAGAAGACCTTCGAATGCAATGAGAGAGCAACAGCATAATGCCATCTATCTATTACAGTGGTCTACGAGCGACGTCGATATAAATTCCCGAAAGATATCGTTAGAATCTGAAACCGTTCATCATTTATTGTCGTTTATTTCCAATCGGGCGGTTGTTACCATTACTCTACATTAGACGGTGACAAGAAATTCATCATGATGCGAGTTGGAAATTAATTATCATAAATTCGTTTTATATACGGGGTGTTGTTTGTTACTAAGGGTAAGTTTTGTATGTTCGGTTCAAACAGGAGTTCAATGTTTCAATGGAAGAGCTATAAATTGACAATATCTTCGTTGATGAATGTTTTTTCTGGTATTTCAACTCAACACATTCTGAAAAAAAAATGAGTCGGAGCCTATACAAGTGTAGAAGGGCGAACTTCTATTCTACCCTGCCAAAAAAAAACATTTGCTCAGCATAGTTGTTTTAGATTTCATTTAGTTTTATAGCCATTGCTTTGGGATTTCAAATTGGCAGTTTGTGAATAATTTTGATGGAACTTTTTTTATAGAGAAAAGGAAATTTCGATAAAAACCCAAAAATTTGCTATTGAGGAATATGAATTATGTCTAAAGAAGATAATCTGAATACCTGTTGCTTTCAAATTAAATGCTTGATTAACAAAATCTGGACCGACTACATGATAAAGGTTAGTTTTCAAAAGGTACGTATTGTAATCTAGAAATTGTGGAATCCAATGGCATCTCAAATGGCATACTTACCACAGATTCAATATAGCTCATATTCCAACGATCTTCCTTTGAAAGAGGAAATACTTGAAACTGAAACAAATCTGCAATATAATTCACGCACTGCTTGGTACTCTATGTAAAAACCAAAATATGCGTTGTTATATTCAATAATAAGTTTGTACAACGACTTCACAGGGTGCCGTCCATTTTGTTACATCTGAAAGTTTCATGGTGAAAATGACGAACATTCACCAATCATACTGTTTGGAAGTGTATTTTAAAGTGCAATTTCTGCGTTTTGAATGATGTACTACGTAATTTCATTTCCTTTTACGCTTTGTTCTTGCTTCAGGTATTAGTTCTCAAATTCACACTATAAAAAATTGGCTCAAAAAATCTCTCAGTTCTGCCTTGTTAAAAATTGCGTTTCAGAATAAGTTTGAATCGATCTTCTTTGTCAGTTGATATGAGTCGCACCTATCTTGCCAGACATATGTCAAATTTTTGACAAACGAAAACGAAGATACAGAAGAATATTTCTGAATGAGTTTTGAAAACGGAAACAGATTTGGTTTCCGAAACATTAACGTTCAGTATTTTGATAAATATTAGTTCTTATATTTTGGGGTAGATTAGAAATTTGCCCTACTACACTTTCATAGTTTCCAATATTATTTCTAATTTTTTCAGATTGTGGTTGAGAGTCCAAAAAAAATTACGGAGAGGAAATGCTCCATTGTGTTCGAACAGTCTGTTAATATTCAGTCTATACAAAATCTAATTTTTCTTCGAATGTCTCAACTTCCTAAGTGGGATCTGATGTGTTTATTTCATTGAATCAACTTTGAAATTTTCAAAAATAACTTCATAAGTTCTCTGGTACATTTTGGCTAATTGAACCCTTTTGATCTAACATGAAAACAAGTAACACGCCTTTGAATGTATCATCAGAACATTCACAGGACGAACGACCCAGGAAGACGAAAATATAGTACGGAATCGACTCGACCTCCAAACTGCAGGAGGTTGATTATAACCGATTCTGTCCGCATTCATATGTTTTCATTCATATTTTCGTACTGCGTATTTCCAGATATATCTTGCATTGATAAGATTACAGGATATCCATATATCAAATATTTCATTCCGTTATTCGATAGCCTTCAATTATGAAAATAACATCCCCGAATAAATGTCCAAGCGCCTCCCAACAGAAAGTATTTATTTTAAATCTTTCAAGTTTTGTATGTCCGTCTTTCTCAATTCGGAAAAAGAGAGCTAGAAATTTGTTCCTCAAACACAATTCTTGGTAGAAAACGTGTACAAAACCGCGTCATACGATATACAGTATCTATTTTTTCAGGCATTTTTCTGATAAAAATTCAATCACTACTACACAAGTAATTTTATTACACGTACAATCTCACCTGAAACTTTTTCACCTTATTCATTATCTTAACGATGTTGAAACTAAAACTATTGATAGCCAGACCAGTAAAACACATTCTTTCAGCCGTCTGAAACAATGGGCGAAACTTACAAAAATCCAAACTACATAATGCGATTATTTACGACGGACCTTCAAAATCTAATAATAGTGGACGTTGAAACTAGGATAATTGCATCCTACAATGTGTAATGCACTATTATTTCGTGAAAAATAATTCAATGTGCCAATATTCGCAAATAGCTTGGAGGCTAAGTATAAATGCGAGGCGTCGCTTTGAGGTCTTCCTTTGTCGCGCATAAACAAAAGATTATTAATGTGTGCGAATGCAAGATTGTTGCCAGTAATTTTTCAAATTAACTAAAGTGTATTTATCGTTTTTCACATTAGGTAGTAGAATAATTGGTTACAACAGTTTTAATTATGTTCTCCTGAGCCTGAGTAGAATTCTCTTTACTTTTAACTTTTGCCACTTATCGAATGGAAGGCAAAAACAATGAGCATCAAAAATGATTTTATTTGGGGATGCGTAAATATCGTGCTTCTATGTCCCCCCACAGAAAAAACTATTGTTTGAACGTCATTTTTTTTGTGGTGGATTAATATTTGTTCCGTAGTTTTTTGGGTTTGTAACCTACCACAATCTGAAAAAATAAGAATTATTATCGGAATCTATACAAGTGTAGAAGGACAGATTCTCAATCTACCCCGAAAAGTTGCTGCGTCTATTGAAAAACAATTCTTTCTGGATAGAACAAGTCCAATTACTCAGCAACTTCTCGTATAACTCAAATTTTGAATATCAAAAAAATAATAAGAACTGATATATAGAAAAATACTCATCTGTTAACGTTTCGGAAACTAAATCTTCTTCCGTTCTCAATACTTCTAGGCAAATTCGAGTGGCTAGCCTCTGAAGAAGTTAGCCACTCGAGCCAGCGAGTTAGGAAGAAATTCCAAAAACGACGGCCTTCAAACCCGAATAAAAGTAGTAATACTGAAAACCTCGGCCGCGAAAGCCTTAACTATTTTGTCTAGGCAAATTCCTTTTCAAATGCAAATACCTGGTATAGACAATTTTTGTGATTGACATTTGTCAAATCATTTCAAATTTGACAAAACATTTCGTCCTTCAAGAGGGGCAGCCATCCGCGATCCATATCAAGCGAACTCATAGATATGCATTCTTCACCAGACGGTCAAAAATATATCGGTGAAACGTCTCGACCATTGGAAGTGCGAAAGAGTGAACACAAGATATACATCAGGAACAGACAGATAGGTGGTTCTAAATTATCAGAACACATTCTTACTGCCGATGGAGACCACACAGTAGAGTGGAACGACACTAAAATTATAACAAAAGAAAGCAATGGCAAGAAACAAAAATTAAAGGAATCTGCTTCCATCATGCTGTCTGGTGAAGAATGCATATCTATGAGTTCGCTTGATATGGATCGCGGATGGCTGTCCCTCTTGAAGGACAAAACGTGATGTCAAATTTGAAATAATCTGAAAATTGTCTTGACCAGGTATTTGCATTTGAAAAGGAATTTGCCTAGAAGTTTTGAGAACGGAAGCAGATTCAGTTTCCGAAACGTTAACAGATAAGTATTTTCATATATATCAGTTCTCATTATTGTTTTGATAGGTAAAATTTGAATTAAACGAAAAGTTGCTTACTAATTGGACTTGTTCTATCCAGAAAGAACTGTTTTTCAATAGACGCAGCAACTTTTCGGGGTAGATTAAGAATCTGCCCTTCTACACTTGTATAGATTCCGATATTAATTCTTATTTTTTCAGATTGTGGTAGGTTATAAACCCAAAAAACTACGGAACAAAAAAAAACAAGAATTATAGTATTTGTTTGATAGTGTCCATATAGGACGAATGTGCAGTAACGTTAGTTACAGCTATTACAGCTATTATTAAGTGGTATATAACGGAAAGTTTCATTTCTTGATTCTCATATTTGTTTAACATTATCAAGTGATAAAACATATGATGAGAGAATTTAAAAAGACGACATGAAGAGTCAATTTATCATTTGTTCTGGAATAATCTTTCTATGCGGAAATTCCGTTAACATCTTCGAATGCTTATCCTCAAACGAAGGAGAAAAATAGAAGAACATTCGTAATGACCACTAACCACAATCCAAATGTAAATCTTATCGAAAATGGGCAACATCACGATAAAGGTTTCCTAAGACGAAAACGATGGATTTTACTATCATTCGAATTCCCAAAATATCGAATTGTAACGATAACGTTGTTTTGAATACGGAAGAAATCGCCAATTCAGAAAGTTTAATCTTCTAAATAGGGTACGAAACTACCCAGTGAATCGAACTTGAACAATTCACTGACATAAAAATTCCTAGGCAAATGGGTACATTCTAGAGCAACTCTAAGATATGAAATTTCCCTATAATGTTATTCATGGTGAGTCTTACTTAGATTAACGTTCCTAAGTGCATCCTGCACCTAATTGGCTATTGTAATATGTTCTCAGTCCAAAAATGATTTGGTGAGTCGCGACTAGTTTTTAATCCAGGCAAAACATTCGAAAACAAATAACTTGAACACTCAGAGAAGAATTTTTATTGAATTTGCTGAAAACATCAAATCATTGAGAATAATAGTGAATGAAATATCACCATTTTCAAACCATACTGACTGTGTCTGAATAACCAAGTCAATCGAGTATTTTTTGGCCTCAGGATGACATGAAAGAACACCAATGATTTTGAAGGAATAGTTTACGTTCAATATTTTTACACTCGTACCCAGTATGGTATTATATCTGGGGGATTAATACACAATGGGTGAAGTGAATGAAAGTGAGCATGAGTTCAAATTATAGATCCGTCCTTTTCATACCTCAATAACCCGTATACGTTTGTCCCAAAAAATTTGAGTGAGAGCATCTGCTCCAACTTTATTCACTCTACCCATTGAGTAATGTAAAAAACCTTTTTTATATTGTTCTCGTACGTTCTTAATTTGATATTGCACCAACCGAAGAGTATTAGTGTTCAATCCTCGTTTCTACAACCATAGCCTGTGGCCAATCTCGTTGCAAATCTCCTGGAACGAATTTTCTCCCAGAAACGGAGGCAGAAGAAGCTACACCGATATAACTGTGATTGAATCGTTTGGACTTCTCAGTCTAGACATGCTAATGAAAAGTGAACGGACGACTCTGCGCGATTTCATGCCACCGAAAGTCGGATCAGACATGTCATAACGTTTTTTTGACTGATGTTGTCGGGATGTATCGCCAGAGATTTCTTTATGTAATGAAACACAAGTAGTTCGTCTTCTCTCGAGTGTTTTCAGCATATTTCGATCCTTCGATAATCTTTTTGTGGTTAAATTATTCTGACTCGATTAGCCAGTAAGATCAAAACTAACAATTGAAGGTGGAAAATCTCCACGTTTTATTGAAAATATGTATGCAGGAAAAGTAACAAGTATAATTGGGAATCTTGTTTCGTTCTCTCTTTGATTTTATCAAATTTTTCACTTCTATCCAGTGCCAGACATAATACTTTTCACATTAGTGAACATTCCTGGTTGTATTGTGATTCGTTTCCATCATGATCAGTTTTCATCGTTGGTTGAATAGAACTAGATGGTAGTGACCATGACATTTTTTGAGCAATGCTAAAAAAAAATGAAAAGTTTCGTTTTCCGTCAATTGATGAGCTTGTAAAATGGACATGGTAAGAGATTCAACTAGTTGGAAAATTACAAAGGAAATCAGTTCATTGTGAGTCATCCACTGTTATCCATGACAAGTTTCCTTCGTCACTATAACTCTAAGTGGGATTTTGAGACTGAAAACCAAAGTTATAATATCAGAATGATACCCACAATTTTTCCAACAGATCACTCTGTTATTGTTATGGTATTTTACTATTGTCATATTGAAAACTGTCACTTCAGTGAACAGTTTTGATTATCAATGATCAGAAAACCTGATCAGTGATAACCAAAAGAGTTGTATACCAAAGAAATCATGCGAAAAATATTGAGACCTGTCTCTGCTATTACTTATGTATACATTTTCACTAATTAATATTCGGAAGTTATACTCTAAGGGCGGGTACTTAACGACCTGATTAACAGTCCGTTAAAATAATCGGTGCTGAAAATAGACACCACACACTCCCAATTGCTAGAGTGAAGGCACAGCTAAAGCACCGATCATTTTAAACCATTGTTAATAAGGTCGTAAAGTACCCGCCCTTAGTTATTATCAAGGATCCAAAAAATTACCCGCGATCTATCGCTGTTCAATGAAGTTTTGGTTTCTGCAATCAAAATATGTTGAATATAATGTGACTATTTATTCGTTGTACTATAAATATATACACATTCTGAGCAGATTCACGCTATTCTATTCACGCACATTATTGGTTTTGTAGTCTTCATATGGGTTCATTGGACATTCATCAGGTCGAGATGAATCTAAGATGCGTTTGCATTTTTGATTTGGCTGATACTTTTTGTTGTTTTTGTTCAAATGGGTATCGCCAATCCTCAGGCCGTTGTTTATGACATACCCTCTATTGAAGAGGGGCCAATGAACCCGAAACCAGTCCCACCAACTAATAATTATGGTCCATAAGTAACTTTCAACGCATACATGAAAGTGAAATCTATTGCACAGGCATTCGTCACGTGGTATAAGTGAGTAACCCATCCAAGATTGTAAGTTGCCTGTTTACATACCCCTCAGAATGTATTGAATATCCATCTGGATTTTGCTGGTTCAACCAAGTGTCTCTCAATCACTATCTGTTCACGAAATATCCAAGATTAAAATTTGTTAATGCTTTCTACAAATATTTATCTATACCACAAATAGCTTTGTCAATGTTACTTGATACTACTGTTCAGTTAGGACTACATTTTAAGTTTTACCTTCGACTCCGTGAGTCGGATACATTTCATATTCTGCCCGTCTTTCGATCCAAAATGGAATCGTCTGTTCGAAAACTTTTCAACGTTCAGACTCTGAAATATTTAGATAACGAGCTCATATAACTCTGAAATGGTTTCCAGATTCGAACATATTTAATTCTAATGATATTGGTGTTCTGTAATTCGCCAAAAAGCACATACCAGCTGTTGAAAAACTATTTATTATATGAAATATTATCTCTTGGCTTGTTTTTTGACATAAATAAGGATCAAACATTCATCCCCTCTCAAGTACTATCCTGGAATTCGCCGAAAAAACAAAAAGGTTGATGGGAGGCTAATTTTATGAATTCGAATAAATATTGGTCATTGGTATTTTTTTCGGCCTTTTCTTCTGGTTTTATTTTTCGGAAAAATCGTAACTCGATGGAACGTCTATATCGAAGCTCCAAAGAATTGAAAAGTCTATATTTTCTCCCAGTGTGTTTTTCAGAAGAAACAGTTACATATTCTGAAGGAATCCTAAAAAATCCCTGAGAGTCCCTTCCTTGAGGATTGGGATCAATCTATTCGTATATGCAAAAGTAATTGGAAAATCAGAGCTGTTGAAACGTTTGACACTTGAATATATTGGCGGAACGTTTGCTAACTCCCCATCATGCTATTTTCTGAATCATTCATTTCTTGTGGGCATATTTTAAAGTCGAAGTCGAGCCAAATGACAGTTTTCGATTATGGAAAATAAAAACTTGTATTTGAGTTCATATATAGCAGAGTTAAAGACACGAAATCCTGAAGATCATTATAGAAGTCCATTGTTGAAGTACTTGTCTTGGAATGTTTAGCTAGAAGTCCTGAGCAAATATATCCGATACTTCAAACGCAATAAAGTATTCCAATGAATGAATGAAATGTTTAATATTTGTGCAAAGATTAAAAATTGACAATGCACTCATTTGTTGAATTTATCTTTGAATTGGGCCAATAAATATTTCAAAACATATTGGATTTAACCTTATGCAAACTGCATTCCACCTTAGCACCAACACTGCCACACGTAATTTCTCATGGAATGACTAATAGGGTCGTTCAGTTAAATCAACATTATAACATTTTTATGCATTTTCTTGTAGTGTCTGGACCCCTAATACGCTCACAAAAATTTCAGACCAATAGCTTCATCCTGTACTGAAATAATTCAAGTTGAAGTTGCGCTGGTGTAAAAGTATCGAGAACAGCGCGTGACGTCACTATACGCACACGGTAGAGGACGCGGCATCGCTTATGTTAGTCGTATTTATACTGTTAGCGAGGTGTGTTATTCTTTTTGAAATGTACGCGTTGAAAACTGGATTTATGCAAGCTGATTCTGGTAATCTACCAGAAGTGGATATATTTATGATAATGGACTATTTCAACAGAAATAACGACTTTATTAGCAGTGAAATGAAAGGAGTGAAATAACAGCGGTAAGTAAACACAACTCATGAAAAGACAATATAGTTGTGGTTAAATTGATGGTAATACTTCGGTTGCTATGACCACCTTTTCAACGTTACCGCCGTGTTATTGTTGAAAACTGAACATATTTATATTGACTTCCGAAAAAAGGTTAATTATTTGAATCAATAATGGTTTCGTCTGCTTAAAAATGTTACAAGTGAATTAGGACTTGTAAGCTGTTTTGATGAAGAGAAGGACACATTTTGTGTGTTCAAACAACAGAAATTTGATTTGAAAAATTGTGAATATTCACAAAAAAATGGACATATTTCTTCGAGAATATACGAGACCGCTGAAAAGTGTTGAGGATTTTTTCGTAGAGGAAACCGAATTACGTGAGTTCTACACAAAAAATTTAAAAAAGGTGCTTATAGCGACTGAAGTGTTCCCAAATTCCATATTTCCATTCATTGAGAAATGAACTGTTACACCTTTCTGGAACATTTTTTTTTTTCGCAGATCGGCTAGACAAAATTATGGAGACAATGCCATCGGCTATGTACAAGTGAAACAACAACAGACGTTTTGTGAGTTGAGGGCAAAAATAACACCAGAGCATAAAATAAAAGAAAAAAACTGTGATGTGTCATGTGTAATGAACACGAAGGAAAAATTTATACAGGAATCAAAATGCCATGATTGTCATGCTTATCCGGTGCATTAATAGATGTATTCCTACACTCTGGTACCACACAACTTTTGTTGGTACTTCACGATACATACAGTCACACTCAACGAAAACTGACCTGAGTTTACTAATAAACGAATACCTCTTATCTGGCGCTCATCGGCCGTACGTATAATGACGTCACAATAAGCCACGCCCCGTTTATACGCGCACGGATTTTAAATATTAATCTAAAGCTGTAAACATGTGAATAAAAGAAAAAATTTTGTTAATTAGATTATTTGAGTCCAGTACTTTTGAATTATGAAATAAAAAAAAATGCTGAATGAGCCCATTGTAATAGAATTACAATGTTTGAAGAGAACACCCTACAAGATGATACTTGAGTGTGCGAAGGATCAATAAGGTCTTATCTTCTTTTGGGTGATTCCTAAAAGGGTTGCCGACGGAATTGGCCACTGATCACAAGAACTGACATCCGTGCAACCCACATTTTACACACAAAGTAAGACATGCAATTCGCTTGAGATTGAGAATCTAAATAGATAGACTTGGCAGTCGAGACATCACTCCTAGTCCACAGTACAGAACCTATACAGGGTAAGTGATTAATAACCTTGTATACGGCTTCCCATTGGCAAGTCCGACAACGTTTGTCTCTACGACCTTTTTCGAAACTGCTGCGAGAGCGCATGCTTCAAATATTTTGGCTGTCGGACTCCAAACATTCAGCAATTGATTTGTCGGACAATATGAGCTCCCACGAATTCGAGGCGTCGGATAAGATCATCAGTGCAGTAGTATTTCAGACATTTTTTTTGATTTTATTATCATAGCAGCTTCATTCTAATAATTTTGAATATATATATATATATATATATATATATATATATATATATATATATATATATATATATATATTCTGGGAATCCATAATATTTGGAGCATGTGTACTCGAAAACGCTGCAGTTTCGAAGGAGGAATCTATATCAAAAGTATGTATTTATCACATACCCGGATAGGTTCTGTACTGGAGACTATCCATTGTGATTACCAATCTCCATAATATTTCCTGAATTGGATATCCGCCTTTCAATATTGAAGGTAGCCGACGCATCTTGATGGAAATCGATTAAAATAATATGCTTAGTCAAGAGCCTTTTATTTCGCTGGGAAAGCAACTTATGCCCATATTTGCAAATCATCTTTCAAAGAAAACGGGGAGACTGATAACATTAATCTCATTGTACGTTTGCCAGTTTTCCTCAATATGTTTCCGTTCACTAAGAAACCGAGTGTTCTATAAAAGCGAACATTGGGTTGCTTCTTCCCCCTTGATTGAATTATGAACAAAATGCTGAGTGTTTTGGGATTTTATTTCGAATAGAATTCAATATTAACGCATGAATGAAATGTATAATCCCTTCATTCCTGGACAGTACCAAAAATTGATACACAAATAGGTCCCCCCCAAAGGACCAAGTTGTGTAGTCAAACTCATTGGAATTAACTCATTGAAATTCTCCTTATTATTTTTCAAGCATATGTAATGGAGACGTAGTTGTTTAATGTGTAACAAATATTATGCAACTGAATTTTTACTTTTCAAACAAAGAGGGGATTGCAATAATATATTAAACACCGAGGTGGGAAGTGATTCATTCCTGTTCTGAGATCAGTTAGTTAACCGAGACGCAAAGCGTCGAGGTTAGCTATGATCTCGAGACAGGAATAAAACTTCCTATCGAGGTTTGTATACTATTTTATTTACAACCATCATAGTTCGATTGAAATTAACAAATCTCTGTTCCGTTCTGAACATATCTAAAATATAACATTTAACGACAAATTACCAAGAACGCGGTTTGTTACCGTGACTACGGGGTTTACAATTGTCATCAATATAAATAAATGTCAGATGAAGTCAATAAATGGCAGATAAAGGAAGTGAGGGCGGGAAGTAGAGGTGTGTCATATGACACTTCCCAACCTTCAATGACGTTAGTAATGACAGCATTACATATATGATTGTAAATAAAATGTTTTTCAAGAAAGAGTATCTCGCAATAGGTTGAATAAGTACACTTCCAATGTTGTCGATACTAGGTGTGAATTGTTCATCACAAGTTGAAAATCGATCCATAGCAATGTTTCTTGGAGGAGGACATCACAATATTTCATTTTTGAAAAATATCTAACAACATTTTCGTAACTTCATCTGGGATTGTTTTAAAATGAATATTTCAATGGGAAGGAATGATTTACTTTAGTTATGTCTATTAGGAAATGGATATGACAATATTCCATTATGAATGTCTGATACGTAACCTAAACATTATATGGTTAGGTTATGATAGCAAGAAAAAAGAAACTTACTGGAATTTTTCTTTAATAGATATGTCGTAATGTAAAAATTCTCAACTTGACTTCAGATGGTACCGTCTTATGTATTTTGAGCCGCTGAATATGAAGTCAAAACGCAGCCCTTCCTTCATTTCGGAGTTATTGTCCTTCAAGGGTCAGAAAAAAAGAACCCTACATTCTTTTTTAGTCTATATACTGATAGTGAAACACACGTTTTCATTCGTCATATGCCATTTACAAGTAATTTCACCTTCTTCGTCACTTTTTGAGCGAATTGTAATAAGCATCTCCACTCTAAAACCCGAAATCGTGTCGGGAATCATTTTTTTGAGTTTTTCAGCGAGAGAAGATTAAAAATCAGTTGAGAATTGGAGTAAATGTGTACAAAAAAGGTGTGAAGGTAATGTGGTGGATGGAATCGTCTGCATCCAGATCGTTCTTTGTGCAAAAAAAAAGGTAGAAAGTGCATTTTATCCTTCCTCCAAAGAACCACAACTCCGGAACGAAGGAAGAGCCCCGAGTTTTTGCTCCACATTTGTGTTCAGCGACATAAGCCAAGCATTTTTTTCGGAGGTCTCGGGTAGGAGGATACTAGATTTTTACGAAACAAGGTGGGAGAAAATGATAATATTTCACCAAAGAATTCAAAAAAGGTAATTTTTTCATCTCTGTCGTCAGAGCGTGATTATGCGTTATGAATAGAAAATTGAAACATAAATATGACGTCAAATCCAATAATATTTTTGTCCATTTCAATACATTTCATATTTGAAAGAATTATGAATGAATTTTGTATATCCGTGAAGAAAATTTCCACAAAATTGTTATTCAGATAACCGAGAACCGCTGAGTTTTCTGTTTTCTATATCACATCCAGTGGCGGATCCAGGATCAGGTCAAGGGGGGGTCTATAACTCAAAATTTATATATGTATATATATATATATATATATATATATAAAATATATATATATATATATATATATATATATATATATATATATATATATATATATATATATATATATATATATATATATATATATATATATATAACAGAAAATTATGAGCTACCGTATAACAACAACTAGTCAAGATCCAAAAAAAAGGTCAAAGAGATTGACATGAGCAAAATTTGAAGGTGTAGCCAGGAGGTAAAGTAGGTTCGAAACTTAAAATCGAATCGAGTTGATTTAACCTAATCAACAGCATATTCTACTCATACATAGTATATTCAAATCGTTACCGGCATACACAATACTCATCACAAATGTAACAAGTCTAATTTTTCAAATACTGCGCCAAAAAGGATCCAATGGCAGCACTGTCAGGAATTTCTCGAACTTTTCCTCGATAAGCCTGACAAGTGTCAATTTTCTTTGAAGTGTCATCGAGAAAAATTGCAATTTGATAGTTAAAAAAAAAGCATTATATTTTGAACCTACAACATGAAGAGGACTCTATTTTCATATTTACTCGGCTTGATCCAGCGTCTGAACCGACTGAACCAGAAAAAAAAGGAAAGAACAATCGGTGAGTCCAAAAATTTCAAGCGAAATTTGTTTGTTTGTTTGGGTAACATTCAATCCAGATCTTGTTTGTACTATTTTTAATTCTTGAGAATTTTTTTTTAGGAATTGGAGGATTATTGAACTGAAAAAATTGATGAAATTGGTGGTTGAAAAATGAAAATTTACTAATGTTTAAATGTAGCCTGCTCTTTAGTTACCAATGGAATGTAATAATAATTATTAAAGTTCTTTAATTTTAAAGCAAAAAAATTTATTCCATTTTATTTTCTTGTCTTGCACATGTGATATTTTTTCGTTCCCTAACAAAATTTGGAAATTAGGAGCCGATAAAAATAAAAAAAAAATCTCTCATGTTCCCAATGGGGGGGTCCGGACCCGAAAACCCCCCCCGTGGATCCGCCACTGATCACATCTTATTGGAAATGGTCCAAACTGATTGAGATCCTCTCACCATGGAAACAATTTCGGGCGTAACTAATCCAATCATATTTTCATAACACCCCGGAAAACCCACAAACCTTTGAGCGTCGTAAAATTTTCGAATCGTATTTCGGTGAATATATTCGACAAAATTTACATAACGTCGCTGTATTGGAACGATCGGCGTATTCGGAAAAGTTTATAAAGCGCGAAGGACTCCTCGAAAAGAGCACTCACAGAGATTAATGTGGAAGCACGGAGCCCCCTCCCAGAAAGACAGACAAATTGATATATAGAGACGTGCTCATAGATTGAGATATATGGTTGGAGTGACGTTCCGTTTTGTGATCGGTCATCACTCATCACGCTTGGCATGTCCGTTCGAAACTTTCGAGAGAGGGCTTTCCAATAATAATAAATCGACGACCTGAGGAATCGAGGAGAGGAGAACAATCTTGGAAAAATCGATACATCAAAGATTGTGTCGAATATCATTAATTTTTTATGTGTCATTTTTTTACCCGGGACCATTCCAGTGGAAAATGTAGAAATTGAAAGTTGAGAGTAAAGGGTTGAGTGAATGAAAAAACTACAAAATTAAAAGAATCTGAAATAATTGATATGGAATCGAGAAAATATAGGATTATAGGATGGAATTGACATTAAAATGATCTTTTATAATTGTACGAGTGCATAAAAATTACCGATAATTTGCAAGAAAACGTGATATCTAAAAATTGCAAGAGATAACCGAATGCAGTTTGTATAAGATATCACGCTTGAATGCAAAATGATCTGGTCATTTTTATGCACGAATGTTATTCATTGGAATATTTCACGAATGAAGAAATTCTCATGGAAATGTTATTTTTTGTTCATTTATACTTTCCTCTATAGATTGTATGGAGCACCCACCAAAACGCGAAATGTTTTTCTATTTTTGAAGTCTATCTGACATTTATTTGTGTTGTTTACTGACGTCTAGCGATACGGTTCCAAATGTGTTGTTATGGTGACTTGATACAATGCAATTACCGCTGTAAGTTTTCGATAATTGCATTGCTCTTATGGGAGATTTTATATATGAGGGAAATATTCAATAAAAGTATTCCTTCCCATTTTCTACATTTCAATTTATAATCTTTTGTATTTTTTCGATTCCCGAAGAATTCCTCATTTTTTTCTATTTCCACTTTTACCTCCAATTCTCGAATTCTTTTCAGTTCTATCCCCATATTTTATTGACGTGTTTGTTTGCTTGAAGTTGAATTTTATAAAACACGATAATTCCAAATAGTAGTACTGCTGAAATCGTTTCCGCACTGTTGAAGTATTATGGAAAACGTATAGTCAAAAATAACCCCTTCAAAACTCACCAAACTATAAATACGAAACTTTCGTGCTTTATATTGTCATGAAATGCCCAAATTTGGAAAAAATCATTAATTATTCTTGCTATCATTTCATTGGGGAAATCAGGGCGAGGATTATTTTGTTATAAAAACCTTGCGACAAGTTCAGTAATGTTTAGAAAAACATCAGGCCATCAACTCGCACTGCTAGCCCGTCCATGTTTTGGAAAACAATCATGGTAATGATTCGTCACGTTCGCTTGAACTTGAAGATTCATTATAAATAAACGGGAGGATGGATAACGGGGCAGTAGTGACGTTCGCTGATCGAGTTGCTATCTGATCTGAAGAAAGAAGAGCCCGGAATGCATCCTATCTCAATGTAAGAACTATTTAATCCTAACTATTCTTTTGTGTATGTTTTCCGATGACTTATATTTGCTATTGTGTTTTTTATGAATAAATGTTACTTGGTTAATCTGGTGTTTTGGTGATTTGGGTTGAACAGAGAGTACAAACCGAGATGAATCATTGAGCCCTAAGCTCCCCTACGAATAATTACCGGGAGCAAGTCCCGTTCCCGACAATATGCAGAAAATATATCATTGCCGCTTCCTAGATGATTTTTCGCAGGACACATAATTTGATAGGAATTGAATTGTTACGAGAGTTGTTATTAACGAATTTTTTACTTTTTGAACGAAGTTGTGGTAAGAATACAAACTTAGTAAAATGAAATTTCACGTTTCACAATGTAATTATTTGTTAAAAAATGACATACAATTAAATCAGTTCCTTGTGAGTAACGTTCTAGGAAGAACAAAAAGTCAAGGATGCTCCCTACAGATATTTAACTGAATGAGCGCGTCTTTCTTCTCTTATTAGCAGAAGAGATTCAATGGTTTCCTCTTCTCCACCACTGTTTAACTTTTTGAAAACGACGTTTTCTTTGGAGCCCCTGAAATAACCGTAGGCAATAATGTGTTTTCTTGTTCTTTTGTGGTAACATAAAAGTTGAGAAAAGTAAAGTTAAATTTTGAACAGAGCAAGATATTTGATAAATAACTACACGTTTCGTTTTATGAAAAAGGGGAAGAAATCAAAAACTGACTATACTGAAAGTACCAAACCTTCTCCTTTCATAATAATATATCGAAATCGATTTATCTAGATAGTTTGTAGCATGGCATATAAATTGCTTGCTTGAATTTGATTGTTGTTATCAATTCTATTGAATCCTGTTCAAATATGAAACTCAAGTAGTTCATATCAAATAATGCAACTAAGGGGATGTGCAATCATTAATGTTACAGAAAATCAAAGTATTATATATGAAATATTGAAATCAAGAAATTTAAATGAAATATTAATTAATATGAACAAATTTTTAAACCAAGTTTCAAATTGAATGTACCCACGACGTTTCGATTGTTTGCATCTCCAATCGTCTTCGGATGATTTTTTGTCACAATATTATTTTTTGATCAATAACCCCTTTTCATTTGTATTCTTCGACCAACAAATCTATTTCATCCTTTTTTGGTTTGTATTTAATGACCTTATTTCACTTGAATTTCTCATCAGTTGTTTCTTTGCAGCAGGGTTCGATAGATTTAATTTAGCTCACCGGCATAATGAGTGCATTAGTCCAAATTTTTATGAACAACTGGGTTTTAAAGACTGTCAGTGAATCTCAATGCCTGACAAAATCATTATAACAAAAATCAGCAAGAAGGTAGACCACAAAAACTACAAATACGAATTCATGAAAATACTGAAATGAAGAACATACAATCATGAGTTCATATCTCTTGTCGGATAATGACTAACGCACTGATGGAAGTCCGAACTAATACCACTCAGCTTATAAATTGGTAGAAAAATTGTTTTACTCTTTAAACGACATTCTAATTGGTGTTATTGTTTTTGCTTTTTCTTGTATCGGAAGGGAATAGTGGAAAAACGTTATATTCAGGCAATACTAGTAAATTTATAGAGGTGAATGCAATTGTGACTTTGCACAGAGGAAGAAATCCCACGCATCAAAAAAAATGAAAATTATCCCAAGAGTTCCAAATTATTATAGAAAAAGAGGAAATGAAAGTTGTTCTCTCCAAAAACCGACAAAACTGACGGAACGGAACTTTCTCCTTTTATATATCGAAAAGATTTTATCGCCGCCATCTAGATAATTCGGAGCAGTGCACATAAATTGATAGGAAGCAATTGTTATTAACGGCTGCCTTACTTTTTAAACGACATTTTTATTGAGGCCCCTTAAGATAACCGTAGGCAATAATGGGTAGTTTTTCTTGTTCTTTTGTCGGGAGAGAAGAGTTGTAAAAAGTAAGGGCGGTTTTCGGCGTGTGTCGTCGGCGCCAGGGGACGAGCGGCGCCCGACGTCGCTACGGGGACGCCAGCCCAGCGAGAGTGAAAGCGCCTCGTGCTCGTATCGGGCAAGTCGCCAGAATCGGTGAGAGAGCAGGGAGTTGTCGAAAGGTCGCGGTGGCAGTTGCATATTTGGTGGAGTCGCCGGGATCAGTCTCGGCTGCACGAGATGAATTTGACGCCACAAAAGTGACAGGCTATCGGGGAAGGGTGGCCCACTTATTTCCGTCTTTCGTTTGTAAGATGATAGTTCTATTCATTTGCGAAGAGTTTACACTTGAAAAGGCAGTTGGATACGGTTTGAAACTTGTGTAATGATATCTCCTAAGGGAATACCAACTCTTCGAAAGACATGACGGGAAACGAATGTCTTTTCTGTGTATCGTTGAAGGTATATTCAGAATAGGAAAATGAGGGGCGAACAAAAGATGAGGGGCGAACGAATGATGTGTTCCACTTTAAGTAACAGTTAAAATTTATTTGTTCCGTTTCCTTGACCGTATATACAGGGTGTAACTGAATAAGTTTAAAACATTCAAGGAGGTGATTCCTCATCGAAAAAAAGAGGATCTTTCATATAAAGATACAGCCCTTGAAAGGGGGTACATCAAATTTGCATAATTTTTTTTTCTGTATTAATTAAATTTCGAAATTTCACAAGCTGCCAGCGTCATACCAATTTAATTGTCACCATCGCTAATAGGGACCTACTAGATAGATTAGTTTCGTATTTTCGAATTTATGACGATGTATCTCTGTAGCTGTTCGTAAAATAATTTTTTGCTGCGAACTGGTTCATTTTGGACAGAAAACCCAGGAGACATTTCTTGTTTAGGATGAAACAGGCTATCGGAAATAAATTTTCAAATGGTAAACAAATGAAAATAAAAGATACATTGGAAATAAATTTTAGGGGTTGCGTTTTCCACCCCTTACAACCATAGGGTAAACCAAATGAATTACTGGCTAAGTGTCTTTTTGGTAGTGCAAAACGTCAGGTTCTGAAAAAATTTCATGTACCCCCTTGCAGGGGCTGTATCTCGACAAGGGATGCTCCAATGAGGTTTCTTTATATGAAAGATCCTATCTTATTTCGATCAGGAATCACCTTCTTAAATGTTTTACACTTATTCAGTCACACCCTGTATAGGAGTATTGTATAAAAAAATCGGTAATATCATGAGGAAAGTACCTTGTGTACAAGATAGTTTTTTAATCTGAGTTATGGAAACCTGCACAATTCTGTCGTATTGATGAGTATTTCTGCCACGTTCCATAGCTGACGGATTCACGAATAGCCATGGTGTTCCTGAGGAGTGCGTATCACTACGTCGAATTCCCATTACGCCGAATTCCCACTACGTCGAATTCCCATTACGCCGAATTCCCACTACGTCGAAAAGCATCCCCACCACTTACGTCACCAAAACACGATCGTTATCGAAGCTGGATCCCATTCGACGTAATGGGAATTCGACGTAATGGGAATTCGACGTAGTGATACGCACTCGCAAAATTTACCGGATATTCTGCAATTTCCTGTTAACCCAATCTGACTTAACCTAACTAACCTAACCTAAAAGAAGGATGAATTTCGCTGTGCTGTTGATATTGAAAGTGCATGGTGTGGCACTACGCCGAATTCCCATTACGCCGAATTCCCATTACGCCGAATTCCCATTACGTCGAATGGGATCCAGCTTCGATAACGATCGTGTTTTGGTGACGTAAGTGGTGGGGATGCTTTTCGACGTAGTGGGAATTCGGCGTAATGGGAATTCGACATAGTGGGAATTCGACGTAATGGGAATTCGACGTAGTGACACGTCCCGTTCCTGAGGAATGGTGTAGGGTAAACGGTGTTTTATTTGAAAAATATCCAGCAATTCAGGTCAACAGCTAATTACACGAAAAACAAACAAAAAGTATATCCTAGCTGCTCCATCCCCGAACTCGAATTCAGAAATTTGCCGCGTAACCATAACTCATATCGGAGTCACTGGACGTGTTATTATTCTATTGTGAACAGTGCTGTATATTACGTAACGGGGGGATAAGTGCCAATTACCCACATGCGAAAAATTATAAGCACGAGGGTTCAGCAGAGTACCGCAATTCGCGAGTGAAAGTAATTGGCCCTAACCTCGAGTCGCGTTCTGTATTTTTCCTACTCCCACCATTCTAACAGCTGTAACGTAATAGCTCACTTACGATACACGTGTATTGTGAATAATGGCCGCCGCCAATGGGAGTAGAAGAATGTAATTTTTGCACTATCCATATTTTTTGATTACTCACTGTCTCGTTTTCTGGTTGCTAAATCAAAAAATCCCTTAGGGAATTCACTTATATAAGTTCAATTCAGCAACTGATTATGTTTGTCAATAAACCTGAAAGGGGAAGAATGCTACAATCGTGCAGAAAACGCAATTTTCACAAATATTTAGTACTACGCTCCTCCAATTTATTGTTATCGACCTTTTTGGTACTATTTTTCAATTTGGACTTCAATATGTCACTTGACGAAAGAGTCAAAACGTCTATTATTTCATAATCAGTTTCGAAAGGAATAACTTTTTTTCACTCAGTTACTGGAAGTGAAACGAAAGCATCCAGTCGTTTGATGGAATATTCATTGAGATCAAGAATAAATCAAAAATAGTCGGGTGATACAAATCTCACAGTCTTAAATAATCTAAACCTTCACTATCCCGATTATCATGATGATTATGAATAGTATTTGGGATAGTGACTTCATAATATGTTCCTTTATCTATGATATCTTGATGTGAAGAATAATCATTTGTATATTTCTACGAGCAAATCTTTGTTCATTTTTCCTTTTGAAATAGGCAAGCATAGCTTGTTCTACATTCATTCCACAATATCCATGAGCATTAATCATACATTTCCATACAGTCTTGAGATATAATAATGTGAAATAATTGAATTTTTGTTAATAACTCACGCAATTTTGGACGATTTCACTACGCTTGTCTCGCAGAAACTTTTTCTAACTGATTATTTCATTTATCATAAGGCGATACTACTTGAGAAACCAATCCGAATTCTGAACAGTATCCTCTACTTTTATCACGTTTCATTTCATAACATTTGTATTTTCCTCCTTCATCACTTTGACAGTTTTCTCATTACGTTTTTTCAACAGGTTTCAAAAGCGTTCAAATAGTATGGACTATTTATATCGACATTGATATTTACAAAATTTTTGCTTGCATTTATTAATTAAATAGAGTATTTTCTCCCCACTAAATGGAAACTCACGAATTCCAAAGAGTAAAGCTATTATGCAACCCTGAATGTGGCGTGTTGAAAATATTATCCGGATTACCTGTTCACATGCGCTTACAATGTTGTGAAATACAATTTAACAATATGAAATTGTTGAACATTCAACTGATTAACGGAGGAAATTCAGTTTGTTTCCGAATCTGATTATGTGATCATTCTGATAGAATGACGCTTGTTTTGTATTATTTGAGCTACTTGTGAATTTGAAACACGTAGGCATATTCAAACTCTTGGTTTTCTCTCTTCCTAGATATTTTTTTCATGAAAAACTTCATGTTACTATGGTATTTTTTCTGTCCATGTGATGATGAATAGCCGACATACTCACTTTATTGTATACAAGAGCAACATTGTTGAATACCGCCACTATACATGTATTCAAATAAAAATAAATAAAAATGAAGACATTATTATTATAATATCTTCGGTTTGGTATTAATTCCTACAACCATCAGGGTGGGTGTCTACCATCAACTGATTGTATTTTCATGTGTTCTTAGGAGAATAAGTGATGCTTTTTGTAGCTAATGTGATAATTGTCAACCATGCAAGTCACATGATTTTACACATCATTGTTCGAATAACACGATATAACGTAATTCGAAATTATATATTTTGTTGATTTTATCATGTAATTTACTTTATAGAAGTTTTCATTCCTTTTGTTTTTCATGGATTGGGAAAAGAGAAAGCCAGAAAATACTTTTTCTTTCAATAATAAATAGTGATATTTCTCAAAACATGCTATTTTGTCATGTGGAAAATGCAATTCTCAATGTTCATTGTTCTATTCATTTCTACTACCGAAACTGAGTTTGTTCTTGAATTTATATATTCCCGTATTCTCCCAGCTCAAAGTATGATCGCATAGAGTATTCAAAAAATACATAGTATATTTTTTAATAAGCAATTTTCTAACGGTGTTTTTTCTTTTGTTCCAGGAAAAAACTTCTGCAACCAAGGAATCAATTGATGTGGATTCTGCGCCGCTGTTTTATCTGTTGTGCAACCGTTGACAGTGTAATCTTGTTATAATGATCTCGTGTTATGCTCATTAATACTTGTTTGTACAGAAATGAATATGCTTTTTATGTCCATAATATTACAAAAATATTATCATTGCAGTTCACTGGATGACTTGAAAAGTCGTTTATTTCGTCGAATACAATGAGATATTTGCCGGTGAACGTGCTTTTGTTCCTTTAAGAAGCGGTTATTGAGTTTCTGATCAATCAAATATCCCATTGGTTACATGAAAATAATTTTAACATTCACTAGAAATTCATCTGTAGGAGCGGGGGTTTCACCAGTGTTAAAAATATTGTGAGCATCTTTATGCAATGAATCAGATAGAAATCATACAGTTTGAATGATATGAAATTCACAATAAATTTCTTGTCTTTGTGTAGAAACATCTTCGAAATGATCTGTCTTGCACTCATTTCGATGAGGCTTTTTTCACACTTGAGGAAACGTTCCTCACAGAGTTTTCAATGTATTTGCAGAAGAAAATTTTGAAAATACGTCTACTTTTGATTATGGTTCAAAGATTTTCACAGTTGCAATTGAATTTGCAGAACAAAATTTTGAAAATGTTTCTTTTACAAATGATGGTAATCGAAAGTTCTTCCTATCGATATGCGTTGTTTTTATTTGTAATTTGACAAATAATACAGTTCAGACCTTCGAGACAACTCAAAAGGAATTCGAAACCGTATCTGCTCTTACAGACTGAAGGAGGTCATAATCCATCTCTGTGTTTTTTCGAGTCATCTTGTGTGACATCGTTTTCATTTTTGTGTTACTGGTGCCATTATCTACACATTAAGTTCATAGATGCCAATTGTTGAGGTTAGGGTGAAAATCTGAAGCGGTAGGTTGGCAGCTCAAATTCCCTGAAAAATGTTTTTCGATTTATAGGAAATTTTTTTAAATTTGTAATTTATATTTAAGGCCAGATTTATTATACATAATGTAAAATAAGAGTAAGTTATAATGAGTTATGAAGCAGCATCGCGTTATGTCAAAATACCGTCGAACTCGGCGGAGTCTCATGCACAGTGGGTTGATCTTACGAGTGCCAAGGATGTATCTCATTTTCTAGAAATCACAGCTTTCTTATCTACGAGTGTTTCGAGTGTTCATAGTTCCCACCTGAATTTCAAGATCAGCTCGTTGTGTTTGTTTCATTTATATTCTTAGGAAATTTGAATAATCGAACTCTCGACTTTGATTTTGTTTGAGAATTTTGGTATGTGGATTCTTTGTTCATACTGGAACAATAACATATCATACCAATTTTTCCTGAGCATATAATCGCAGCTCCGCATTTGTAAATAGTATAGAGTTAGTTCATAGGTGCTTTGCGTACCTTTTGTTGAATTATTTTTAATTTTTATAAATATCTTATCATTTTATTCTCGTCACACGGTACTGGTCATATACAACGTTTTGTTGCCTTTTAATAAGGCACCTTATCATCATCATTTAGAATATTTTTTTACTGTAATATTTGTAAAGTGTTTGATGTACTGTTAGATGTGAAATGCTTACCGCCACCTTTTATGTTTTAGTTTAATTAAATTAATTTAAAAAACAAGATGGCGGTAAGTATTGGTTTTATCGTATTTAGTTAGTTTTGACTATTGGATACGTATTGATGTGTATAAATAAACAAAGAGGCAAAGTAGGAGTCTGGTATGGAACGCTGGGTTTACAGTTATCTTACATGTTGACGAAGGGTTCATTGAAGCTGTGGTACTTCCAACGGATTTAATATGAACGATCAAGGTTTCTGTGCTCAATATGGAACTTATATAGTATGTGCTAACTCAGACCGTTCTATTAACAATAATTTGGGTATTAGGTCTTCATTCTGAAGTTGGCTGTACTAATATACCTCGATATTCATCCAGGAAAATGCTGAACTCAACATAAAGATGATTCTTTGTTACATTCTTTGAAGTATAGATCCCAAATTCCAGTGAATTTTTGAGTTTGTTGGCTTTACTGTTACTTTCGTTTTCTTGTATTCCAATGGTTCATCGAGTAATTTTATACAATAAAGAATAAAAGTATGGTATTCATTTCTCTCAACAGGTGACACAGGTGACGTGCACCCTTCCTTCAATACTTTGGAATGCAGAGGCAAATGGAAACCATTCTTTGAAACAGGGACTTCTGAAAACAATTATTTTTGTTATACATCCGGAGTAAGGAATTCGATTTATAGTAGATTATACTTTTTAGATGAATATAAACATGGTCAATTATCATTTAAAAATAAATGCTACATGTCAATTTCGAAAATTAGGAATCCTATGTAGAAACTGGGTGAAAATAAGTGCATTTGAAGTTTTTTCAAAACGAGAAGAAATGAATCTGTTGTGCATATCTATTGTTTTATTTTTCCACAGAAACACTGTACTTACGTATGCATATGCACCTCAAAGCAACGAGTGTACTTTACAGTGATAGCCGCTATTCAGGTGCCTCAATTTTCTTTAAATCCGTTAATATATTATAAATACTAATTATAAGAAAATATATGAATATAATATAAATTCACATATTTGCTGTTTCACAAAAATAAATGGAAAATTTTAGACGATGTGTTTTATTTCATTATCCTGATATCCTTAAAGTGGAGTTAACTGCGTATGGACCAATAGGGCCCATTTTCACAACATGTGGTCACTTCATGATGAGACCTAAACCATGGCTTTAGGAATTAAAGTGTGCTCCACCAGATATGGTTGTTGGTTACGATTCATGTGAACCCGGAATTACTACGTTTCTGGGCCACGAGATGGCGGTGGCCATCGTCGATTATTGCTACACTTCACTCGAATTACAGAAATCTTCCTTCGATTCGTCTTCTATTTTAGGATATCCGAAGTAGCTTCTTCAGTCAAATTACATACGTGGAAAAATTATATTTTAAATTTATAAATAGAAAAAGAATATTCCGTGAGAATAACATTGATTTGTTTAGTTAAAATTCAATGTTATTATTCACATATATTTAATCATGTGAATAGTGAGTAAACAATGCGAGACAGCAAATATGAATAATCAATCAATCATTTATCCTTCCAAGGATCATATTACAGATGATACACAAATTAAAAACGATTGTTAAAAGTTACTACTAAGAATTACAAATAAAATTCAAATAAAATTGGTTATTTTTTGGAAATGAAATCTTTTATGGAATACAAGCAATTCTCAATCAAAAATGCCTTTAGTTCCCTCTTGAACAAATTCACAATTGAGCGCATTTCAGAAGGCAAACAATTGAGAAATCGTGATCCTGCAAACGAAGGCGATTTTTCATACAACTTTGTGCGGTAATTTTTCTTGCTGTCCTGAAAATTTGCAGAAAATCACCCTGTGATAGATCCCACGATCTGAGTTTTAATTCGCTTTTATTGGATATGTCCGCCAAAAGTAATTATTTATAGAATGAGAGACCGGCGGACTTCAGTATTGCTATGAATCCACAATCAATATTATCAGATTCAAGGCTAACTACATATCTGCAGGAGGATTTGTGACCTTATTGTATGGACACCAGAAGAAATCCACGTGTACTGTTTGAACGTCATTATTTTATGGTGGATCGATATTTGTTCCGTAGTTTCCTGGGTTTGTAACCTACCACAATCTGAAAAAATAATTATTATTGGAATCTATACAAGTGTAGAAGGGCAGATTTTCAATCTACCCCGAAAAGTTGCTGCGTCTATTGAAAAACAGTTCTTTCTGGTTAGAACAAGTCCAATTAGTCAGCAACTTCTCGAACAACTCAAATTTTGCCTATCTGAAAAAAATCTGAGGATCAGCTGGATATACGGATGCACCTCCTCTGTTGTTCTCCAGAATTTTTTAAAAAAATATCTGACCTGACTCCAGCAACATGTATTTTGAGTGGGTCAGTCATTAGGGCTGTGCAGGAATTGACTTTTGAGAGCAATTACTTTGAAGGGGATATTTTTCAATGGATGTTTCATCTGATTGGTAATATTTATGCGGTAAAACAGAGTTTGGCGGGAGTGAACTCCTATAATTTCCCTGAGCACGCTTCTAATAAGTAAAAAGACAAACTTTATGTACGAATATCTTCGCTACTACCAGTGATGAAATAACTATCTGGCACACAAAGTATAGCGAAGAATAATGCATTTTTAACTTCACAGTTTTGGCTACAATATTTTGAATTTTCGTCCAACACTGTAGGGAGAAAGTGAGGTGGTACATTCAAATAGTATGTCACGAATTGATCAAAATATCAAGAATCAGCGTGAATTCTAGAGTTTAGGATTATTGTTCCGGAAAGTGGTGTTGCTAGAGAGACTTACATAATTGGGATTGTTTGATTCAAGACCGTGTAGCACCAAAAGTGTAATTCTTATGGAAATCTTTCCGAATTGGGGATATTCGGTTCAAAAATTTGTTGCCAAAACTGTTTGACGGCTCCTTGCACCACTTACACTAAGGGAAATCGTTATACTAACTATGACTTGAATCATTGGATTTCGTAATTCTTCCGTAACTGTAACTCTCAAGTATAACCGGTGCAAATGGCAGTTAAACTAGAATTCAATTCGTGGTCGAATCCATCCAAAGCAAACCTGGATTTTTATAGAAACCAAATGAAATCATTCGCTGAAATCACTCATTTTTCAAGACAGACTACGTTGCTAGATCACGACATGACAGTGATATGTCAAGCTAGGGTGATTTCCATTTGCCAGGACAATTTCCGCCTATCATAATAGTTGTCATAGCAACGTGTTTTAATGCAAGCACCAATGACTTTGCTTAGGTACTAGCAAAGCTGAAGGCAATGTGCTTGAAAAAATTGTGATAAAATAATGAGTTTTCATCAGTGGTCGAGGGCTATTCGCCCAGAACATGTTCTGATATTCATACTGACACTGAATTCGACTGAAGATTCGAAGAACTAACTTTCATGTTCATAGAGTAATTGATGAACTGTTAAATATATTCGAGAAAACATCAAAAGCAGACTAACAGCCTAGGGATTATTATTGCAAAAAGGAAAATTGAATGGATTTTCTATTTTTTGAGATATTTTTCTTTTACAGTCTGAACATCTGTTGACGATATAGAGGGAAATGACGAAAGCGGTAGGAGGAACGCAACGTAGTGAATTTAAAATAGTAGTGATTCGCATAACAAACGATGGCATCTAGAAATAACCAAGTCGTGATAAGTTAAACAAGAAAACAATTATTTATAGAGTAATAGAACAGTTAGCAAATGCCTGTGTAAAAAAAAACTGAAAAATTTCCATGTCACCAACAGCGGTCGGCAACACGCGGCCCGCGTACTTCCTTCTTGAGGCCCTTGAGTGTTTTGTAAAATTAGTTTAAATATCTAAATCATGCAATCAAAAAATTCAAAGAGAAGGTTCGATGCAGACGGGCGATTTTCATCGGCAAGTTCGCAGCGATCTTGCTGCGATTTTTTCTCGCGCGCAGTAGCGGACCTAAGAAACACGTAGAACGTGTTAATCGCACCATTTCGCGACGAGATCGCTGTGAACTTGCTGATTGAAATCGTCCGTCTGCATCGACCCTAATAGACCGGGAGGTCATGACAGGTGACGTTCTGCATGCCATTGTAATATACGGGAGTTCAAACTAATTGAAGCTCTAATAATTGATGGCATGCACCCCGCAGCGGCCCAAGATGATCAAAGGGTTGTGAAAACCTGAAAAAAAATTTTGGAAAATTCCGTGTTTTCAAATTGCATGCCGATGTGAAGAATTGAAGTTTTTGTAATAAACACACTATGGAAAAATTGGCATGCACCCCTCGTAGGACCAACGGTGAAAAATTTCCGGAAAATTCTGTAAAATTTTAACACCGATTTTCCGTGATTCCAAATTGCATGCCATTGAAAAAATACTTAATTCGTACCATTATTCAATAGAAGGAAATTTGGCATGCACACCAGGGTGTTGCAAAATAGAGGCATGCGTGACGAAAGTTGCAAAAAACACTGAGCAAATTTAGGTGACTTGTTTTTGCATGCCTTTTTGAAATTCATGAATTTACCTTATTTCAAGTCATGAATGTAAATGGCATGCATGTAGCTACAGCCCAATACGCAAAAATTGTGAAAAAATTGAATAAACATCAATTTTTTAATTGAAAAAAATCTAAAAAATGGCGTGACTTCTTTTTGCATGCCGCTATGTACTTTTTGAGCCGAAATGCAAAATAGCATGCATGTAGCATGACAATTGGTTAAATAAACAAAAAAATCGTCCGATTTAATAATTTTATTATTTTTCAAATTTTTTATGAAAAATGAAAGTAGAAAATCATTTTCAGGATCATTATTTTATACATGAAGTATTATCATCGAATTCACTCGCCGCCCTATTTGGGTTAATATTCCCATCTCTTACTTAACGCTCAGCCGATGTATCTGAGGCGTGAGTGCAAGTGAGCCAAGAATGCCGTCAGCCGACACCCTCCTACCTCACCACATGCTGCCAGAGCCCAGCTTAATATAAAATCTTGACCTGATACATCATGCCGACTGGTAGCGAACTTGTTGTTTACTTCTATACAGTGGTATAGGCAATGGCGTAGCGTGTAGCGTCTATTATAGTGTTACGTGCTAGCGCCGGCCCTGACGAGATCGTAAACGCAGATGAGGGATCGCGTCGTCATTTTCCAAGAACTGTTGATTGCTGCCTGGAGAATTCGAGACACGTCATCGGGGCTTCTCTCGAGGATTCTCGATAGATACGCAGGTATATAAGCATCGTGATATCGCGGCGGAGAGAAGTTTTTATTCGGAGATTAAGTTATTGACAGGGTTAGTTAAGTGACAAATTTTATTCAGAGCTATGTGGTGAAAGTTATTGGGAGCTAAGTGGAGCAGAGCTTTGTGCGGAAGTAGAATTTTTAGTACAGAGAGTTTTGGTACCGAGCATTGGAAAGTTATCGGAGCGATTTAAGTGATTGTGTTGTATTGCATTGTGATAGAGAGTTATAATAAAAGAAGTTCAGTGTTGTTCGGTGTTTCAATCGACGGACCCAGGGATAAATCGTAACAGTAGTGTCAGAAGTTGGATTTTGAAAGGATATATCGTAACAGTGGTGTCAGAATTAATATTTTCCAGAAGAAAGATCGTAACAATAGGGTAGTAGTAACCTCTCGTGCTAGTCGACGTATGATAGGCCACGGTTAGACTAGAGACCGGGAGATTCGAGTCATTTGAATTTATTCTTTTTACAATTCTTGAATGTTGGACTGTGATAACATGTATGTTATTTCAGCCATCAACTTGAAATAATGTTTATTCAAACAATTTTCATGGAGCTACATGCATGCCATTTCGTATTTCAACTTAAAATAATATCTACAAACGAAATACAAAGTGGCATGCAAGAAGAAGTCACGGCGTTTTTTAGATTTTTTTTTCAATCCAAAAATTGATGTTTATTCAATTTTTTCACAATTTTTGTGTATTGAGCTGTAGCTACATGCATGCCATTTACATTCATGACTTGAAATAAGGTAAATTCATCAAATACAAAACGGCATGCGAAAACAAGTCGCCTAAATTTGCACTGTTTTTTTGCAACTTTTATTATTATTTATAATACGATGGGCTTATTCAACATGCATGCCATTTGAATTAGATAATTATTCCGTTATAAAATTAATATTCATCCTTATTAGGAGTGATTTGGAATCACGGAAAATCGGTGTTAGAATTTGACAGAATTTTCCGGAAATTTTTCACCGTTGGTCCTACGGGGGGTGCATGCCGAATTTCCCATAGTATTTTTATTACAAAAACTTCAATTCTTCACATCGGCATGCAATTTGAAAACACGGAATTTTCCAAAATTTTTTTTCAGGTTTTCACAACCCTTTGATCATCTTGGGCCGCTGCGGGGTGCATGCCATCAATTATTAGAGCTTCAATTAGTTTGAACTTCCGTATATTACAATGGCATGCAGTAACATATCACGGAAAAACACGAAAATTCGCTACAGAAAGAAAAGCGTTTTTCCTTATGAAGAGGACGCGCGGGGGGGCTAAAAACCCGACTATCTTTGATATTTTAGGGTTATTTATCAAGCCTTAAAAAGGCATGCACGAAAAAATGGTGGAACGTCACCTGTCATGACCTCCCGGTCTATAAAAGCGCCGCTCTGTCTGTAAAACTTACAAAGTAGCAACGAGTGGGGGGCACGAGTGGGAACTTTGAAAGAAAAAGTCTCAAGCCAACTGAAAATTTTTGCAAACCCATTTTCGTGTGATATTGAGGATGTACCAAGTCATACAAATGAATGTTATTGATCTCCAATCTGATGATGCCCTCAACGGTTTTATTTAAGAAATCAATGATCTTATTGAATTTTATGGAAGCCTGCCAGCTGATTTTAATGAGTTGAAGAGGTTTGCTCAGAAGTTAATTACAATATTTAGTAGCACTTTTTTATGCGAACAAACTATTTCAATCGTCAACTACAGAAAAAATAAATATGCTTCTCGTCTCACAGATGAGCATTTGAGAGCGATTCTACGTATTTAAACTACAAATATGATTGTCAACATACAAGAAATAGCCTCCCAAATACAACGTCAAGCATCACACTGACTTCAAAATAGAATCAGTTTACTTTATAGTTTTTTTTCTGTTTGTGAATCTCTCTTATTTCTACTGATTAAATGAAAAAATTGTACAATGAAATACTGTAAATCCCAAATATGTGTTAACTATTACGTGTATGAAATATATTGCCTACATTTGAACAACTTTTAATAGCATTTTTGTTTTTTTCTATGGCAATGGGATTCGACCAATTAAACAAGTTTGAGCTTCTAGGGTTGATATTACGGGTGCGGCCCGCTTCAACTTTATTTTGCCTCCTTGTGGCACTTGCCTGCCAAAAGGTTGCCGACCGCTGATCTACAGTATTTCGTCAATATTCCTGTTCACTTGACAAATCACGGAACAGTTTTCATATCTGAGGAGCAGAGAACGCCCTGATTTCTGTTGCTACGTTTGCCTGAAACGTTGAAAAAAGCCAATGGAGCTGCTACATAGTTTTATTGAAACTTAGAGAATTCTAAGAAAAAATGAACTCCAATGATAACTCCCCGCTAGGTTAAAGGTAACAAAACTATACTGAATTTGAATCGATTCAGGTTGACTTCAAAACATATGCGATTGTCTGCGAGAGTAATATTTTGGTTTGCAGTTTGGGGGTGTTTAGGGTACAAATGTAAAAATATAAAATGAATTAAACAAATTCAACCTCCATCGAGTCATATAGCCAGAAGAGAGCTGTTTTGTGAACTCTTTGGCCTTCCTTTTGTTCATTCGGATGAATGAAAGGAAAAAAAAAATTCCGTTGTCCAGTTATTCGTTTATGCTAATAACAATGAAATTGAATCAATGACTGAATGCATTTTTTTTTCACCAAATGAATTGATAATTGACTGCTATCAGCGAAGTGTAAGTTTTCACAAAGATTCGAAACTCATTTCATCCAAGGAAATTCTCCATTATTCAATTCTAATTGAATTCAAATACCCCTCTAAATTAACTTGAATCATTTCGATCGCCGAATAATATCCATTATTGATATTGACAAGATCTTCATTTTACTGAATTTGTCTAGAGAAATAATTCATGAACGAATACATCAGTCTCATCATTAATTCATGTAATAACGAATTACAAATATACATGGAAACATTAGAACGAATTGGTAATTCTTGAATAGGCACCAACTGTTTATAATTGAAGATTTTCACCAGCAAGGGAATATTCGATGTTGAATAATGAAGGTTCATTTCAGCAGGCCCTGTTAAAATTCAGTTATTTTAGGTGGTGACACAGACCACCGTAAACGAATGATGAATAATTTCTTATCGTTATTTGGTGTCGATCTAAAGTGTTCACTGTAACATTGTAGATCTTCATCTGGAAAATGAATTTCAACAGTCTTCCCAATTTGAGAATGGATTGCATATTTCGAGAGATTTGAGAATGGTAATATCATATGCAGTTACCAAGAGTTTTTTTTTTTCGAATCTCCATAATCGTCAAATTATAATCAGAAGGTTTTTTTTTCATTCAATTTTGATTCAAACCTATTAAATCCCATTAAATAATGGTAATCATTATATTTTATGATATATTTCAGTCCATAATAACAGATTTGTATCATAAATTCACACATCAATTTATTATATAACCTATACATGACTCACTATTGGATTTCCTAATTTACATCTATATCATAGTAATGTATACATACTATTTTATTGAGGTTCAATACGTTTATCTACTTTTTGTGAATTTCAGACGAATATGAAGTGAATTGTTGAATATTATAAATCGATATGGGTTTAGTTTAAAACCGAATTATCCATTGCTAAATATCAATGCAAAACTTACTTCTGACTAATTCACACTGAGCTGTAAATAAATGTAGCAAACTTGCATCAAAATGTTCTTAACAACAATATATACACGATATCTCAGACCACCCTTTGTTTGTCCTAGTACAACTTCAAACTGTAACCAATTTGAAAAATCAGGACAACATATTTTTTCATTATTCCATTCGCACATAAATTACGCTAGTATTTTTTGGGCTGATTCATGGGATTCTCTCTTAATTTTCCGTTTAGAGAAAAAAGCTGTCAGGATCTCATCCTGAAACACTGTCATCCCTCCTTCTCTTAAACACAAAATAATGCTCTTGTCGTGTTTGTACATTTTTCAAGTTATAATAGCGATTCACAAAACAAGCAGATAACCTGAAATCAAACAGATTCCGCCTTACCAAATTCAAGAAGAATTTACTGAATTATTATCTCTACAATTAAAATTGATCATCAGGTATGAACTTACTACAGCAAATGGTACATAACACCGTTTAACGGGTGGCAATATCTGATTTTCATTATCGAGAAAATTCCAATCACTCATATTTGAGTGCAGGTGAGCATACGCATAATCAATTTGAAATGAACTTGAAGTCAAGTTAGACATGTGTTTCTGATGAAGTGCTAGCCTTGACAGTAACTTAATATCGTCTCCACTTATTCTAGGTCATTGAAGGAAAACGAAAATGGGGGAGGTCTTAAATGCTTCACTAAACTTTCGAATTGTAAGAACATGATCTTCTCATTCCAAATAGCTGATATTAAGTTCCTTTACAAAATAATAATCATTTCGACAGCAGCTCTATATTAAACCAAATCTCAATTAACGTACGTTCTTATAATATCAGAGGAACATATTCATTCCAAACAAATCGAAGTAAAACTAATTACTATTTGAATTCTCCTCTGAATAGGTGTTGTGAATCTTACAATTCTATATCTAAATCAATAGAAATCGACATCTTTTCTTATTCCCTCGCAACCTTCACCACATCTCTGAAACGTTCATATAATCATCTTTTTCATGTCTAACTATTGTAATCGGTACTGTAGTTGTTCAAAACACGATATCGCTTATTACGTATCACAATCATAATCACAATATTAATTTTTACCTCATCATTTTTTAATACTTTCTTTGGGTTTGTCCCGTTTTGTATTCCACTGAAAATAAATTAATAAAATAAATTCCTAATATGGTACGGTTGGGAGGCAATAGTTGTTTTGCGTCAATCAATTCCCCAACTTTCATACACTGCAAGATAGTAGTGATTCTTCCAATCACAGTTCTTGATACGCCAAAGTTCACGGGAGCCCTAATGAATATTGATAATTAGAATATTATTCAGATTACGATAATATACCATCGTCTTTGAGCCGTGCTCGCAGAAAGGCCAATACAGACCCCAGATAACACAAGGACATCCAATGGACGTCCATTGAACATCCTTCATGAATTTCATGGATGTTCTATGGACATCCAGTGGATCCAGTCCATCTTATGGACGTTCGATGGATGTCCGAAGCGCACCAACCTGTACATCCATAAAATATCCTCCTAGGATATCCATAAGATATCCTTCAAAAATATCCATGAGATATTCTCCAAAGATATCCATAAGATATCTTTCAAAGATATCCGTAAGATATCCTTCAGGAATATCCATGAGATATCCTTCAAAGATATTCAAAAGGTATCCGTCAAATATATCCATCGAAGATAAATATATATATAGTAATAGTGATCTGGAGGGAAATGAAATAATTGTATTGAATATAAAATATATTAATGAACTCTGAAAAAAAATATCAAACTTATAGGTTATCAACAAATAAAATGTATAAACTCAAAAATATACACACTGAATATTAAATGAAGAATAGATGTTGAAGAAAAAATGGAATGACATTTTCATTCTCCAGGCGTTTCCTTCCTTCTCGAAGATGGCAGATGTCTCTCCGTTGCCCTTCTCAGCCAAGCTTTGACGGCTTCTTCAGTAGCTTTTCTATTTTCGGCCAAACCACTGAGATTAGCCGCTTCTGAAATGATATGAGTATAAATCAGTATATTCACGAGTATAGTCTGAGTTGAAATCATTGTATTATTCATTCTCAGACCCCAATTCATGATCAGGAACGAATAATGATGTTAAAGACAAGGTGGAACAGGAGTCAACGTTTCTATTCATGCTCTTTTATATGCTTGACTTAGTATCAATTGTTTATTTCTTCGTTTGTTCACGTTAATCATTTTTCATCACCTACACACATGATGATAAATATACGTATAGAAAGATAATTTACTATTGAACTATTTACCTATTTTCCTCAAAGACGAATGAAAATCAGCAACAACGCACAATAATGACACAATACTTAACTCACTAACAATATCACAACAGAAAAGTATTTTACCTTTGAGGCTATGCTATGCCTGCGTCGGTGATCGAAGCCAATGGCGCCAATTTTATATATAGGCGAGTTCTGAAATTCAACAGAGCTTCCATCAGTTCTATCGCTGATGTATCCCTCTCTGTTTTTGACGAACCACAAACAGAAAGAGAGACATCAGTGATGGAACTGATGGGAGGTACTGTTGAATATAACTCGTCTTATATTTATATATCGAATTTTATGGCAGAACTCGTGCCGAGATAGTGTAATTAATTCTATCTTCTTTCAACTCTACTTATTAAAGGATGAAGATACACGAATATATTCATATAAGTTCTGAAAAGGTAAAATTTATTCATCTACGAGAATGTTTCTATTGATTTATGATAGCTTTGGATATTTTATCCTTGGGATATCTTATGGCCATCCATAGGATATCTTCAAAAGATATTCATTTCAAATCCGTTGACGGATATCTTATGGATGTCCATTTCAAATCCAGAAACAAAACGAGAGATACTGCTATTGCTCAAATGATCCAAACATTGGAGAAACTCATATCTTGACGCTATTAAAATCAATTTTGAAATTTCTACACATTTTTCATGGCTGTGGATATCTAATGGATATCCATAGGATATCTGATTAAGGATATCCATTTCAAATCCATTGATGGATATCTCATGGATGTCCATTTCAAATCCAGGGATATTCCGACCAGAATTGGACACGAAATGGATATCCATAGGATATCCTGTGTTATCTGGGACCTACCTTATCCTTTTTCACTGTATGTCATTCTCAGAATTTTTAATTTCACAAAAATCCCAAACAGTCAGATAGAGTAGTTCTCCGCATCATAATGTTGTAAACGGTATGTGTAATGAAATACAAACCAACACAGGATCATAATTTCGTTTCATAACTCCCGTGACGTTAATAGAGAAAAAAGTGTCCTAATTGCGACCCTTTCGAAACTTCTTGAGTGCACAAGTGTGATCATTTCTATATTGAAGTTATTTCTGACATCATATGGTTACAATGCATTATCAGTTTTTATATCAACCAGTACCCCAACTTGAGAGACTCGATGAATCAGTATTGCTTGTCCGATTTATAGTCAATATGCCAAACTTCACAGTAGTCCTAATGGATTTTGAATTCCGAAGACGTATAAATCAGAGCGGCAGCGAAAGCGCCATTAGAGCAGATAACTTCCAGTTTCTTCTGAAATAGAGAAAAATAGTAGTTTGTACAACGAGAATGGATATGGTGGTCATATCGCACGAGGACGAAGTTGGAACACGATGCCGTAGGCCAGTTATACAGTAAATTTTTCATTCGGTCAGGTGAATCAGAACTAGGGTTCATTCCCGGGAATTCTCGAGCCGAAAATTCCCAGCTTCAGATGTTTCAGCTTGAGATCTTTCATTGATCTTGCAAAGTTTTCTTTTGGTTTTTCCTTTCTAATTACCATACCAAAATGGTGCTGTGATTGTAAGTGATTCATAAATAAGGAGAATGTTAATGTTTCCATGTTGAAATTTTTGTTTTGTTTCATGGAAGGTAATTTTGTTGAGAACTGTCAATAAAAGTTCTATAATTATTTTGATAATTCGAGAGAAAAAACACTGAATTTTGAAATTCTTGATTAATCACAATGTTGGAACCGAAAAAGTATGCAAAAACGTACGTAAACCCGAGAAGACCTGAAGAATTAGTCTCGAGAATGCTCGAGACCCGAGAAATTGATAATTTCAAGAAATTATGAATCCTATTCAGAACCCTCTTTCAAGTATCATATTTATAATCAATTTCAGATATAGAGTATTTTTTGGATTTCTATGAAAAACTCAAAGGAAAAGAACTTCAATGAAGTAAATATCTAATTCTTGCCCTCGACATCCTCCGGAAATTTAAAAAATCAATAAGACCTGGAAAATTTTTACATTTCAATCGTTGAAAAGAGTTATAAGAAAATCAGTTTTGGTGAGAATCGAACCAACGACTATAAAGTCAATTTGGACTGTAAAATTTCATTTAATTACTGGTGGAACGCCGTTAATAGAGTCATCACCAGAATCACTCATTTTTGTGAATCAATCTGTTACAGAAAACACTGATACACTGAAAATAAAAATAGAATTGATGACACATCGACAGTAATGAAGTTTTAGAACTCGCAAAGGAAGTTATGATTTTGAAGATGGAATAAATGTTATACGTAAATACGACGGAAAATCGAGATATTGCAATTATTCTTAACATCCATTACTGCGAATAATTTTTTATTTTCAAAATTAAAATTTTTATAATTTGGTAGACAGATCAGAATCGTGACGTATCTACCAGGTTGTCCCTGGTAACCAAGGATTTTGTTGTCTGGGATTGGTGGAATTCATATCCTACCCTGTGCGGATATAAAATCATAACGATTCAGTTGACTGGAATCGCCTACTTATTAGTTTAGAATGAAGAAATGAGCAAATGGGTGGGAGTAAAAAAAGTTATTTCAGTTTACGTCATCTTTTTACAGTGTATGTCATGTAGAATGGTTCATAGTATCATAATATTGTGAAAGAGATGTTAACCTGGGTATAATAAAATATGAAACAACACAGGATCTTGATCTCGTTTCATGCACTTTTGTGTCATTATTTGAAAACGAAAGTAAAAAATACATAAATATCGACCCTTGGGAAACCCGGCACAACTTCCGGATTGTCAGTTTATATTAAAGTTTCTACCGACTTGATATGGTTACAATGCATTATCAACCAATTCCCCAACTTCAGGGACTCGGTGAATCAGTACTGCTTGTCCGATTTATAGTTTCCAATATGCCAAACTTCACGGTAGTCCTAATGGATTTTGAATTCCGAAGACGTATAAATCAGAGCGGCAGCAAATGCGCCATTAGAGCAGATACAAAAGTACAATATTTCATCGTCTTTGAGCCGTGCTCGCAGAAAGGCCAATGCACGAGCACTATTGCATCCATCGGAGATCCATCCATCTGCTTATTCTTTGGGCGTAATTCTTTTCAAACGCTTGCCCGGAATCATCCGTCACCGTCACTTCCGGTACAATGGCGGCACCGACGCTTTGTTCGCTAACGGATGCTGAGCAAGTGAAAAGAATTAGCACGGACATTAGCCGAATGCTCCTTGAATTAATCGACTAATTGAAAACTTACGGAATTTTTTTTTCATTCGTTCACTGAGAGGATCGATTAATTTGTCCGGGGACAGAGTCGGCTAGAGGATAAGGTGCTTATTTATATAAGAACAGGAATTTTTCAGGTGCCATATTATCCTGGCAACCCCAATCAAAATTTCGATATCAGGAATAATCGCATCCATCAATACAAAGCCAGCCAGGTATTTCTAGTCCCATCTTTCTACTCAGGAGTACTTACAGTTGTCGAACCGTCTCTCCCTAGTGAAAAGAAAATCAGAGTTCTAATGCAGATAGTGTCCATCGAATAACTGAAGACCCAAACTCCAAACACACCAAGTGATAAAGATTTGTAGCATGATGTGCCACACAGCCAAGCTGCAACAGTTGTCCCGTCGCAAACTATAATTATTGTCATAGATCTACTCGCAGAAAAAGCCGCAACTTCGATAAGAAATAGAGCTTCGATATACGAAATCATGAGACAAAGAGACCTTTGTCGGGCGGAAATAACTGTCTGGCGTTGCAATGATTTCTGTCGAGATTACAGCCTCCTATGCGAGTCACCGATGACAATTGAAGAGTGTGAGTTCTAAAGGGTCTGAGTGCCAGAAACGTTAATCCCAGATGATCAGGAAAAACTTTCTTGAGCAATCCGTTCTCATCATGTCAGCTTCAAATCATTGTTCTGCAGCAAAGCAACTTCTCATCAGTATGAACACGAAGCATGAGAAAAACTGATAAAAAATTCAACGTCAACTAACAAACACGAAATTGAATAAAGAAATTGGTGATACATATTCTTGAAAAGGTTCTACGTGACAGTACATATTACTATTGGTCTGATGTTAATGTCTATGTTACATTATACAGAAGAAAAGCAACATTATTTCGATTATTCTGAGTTTTGTTAAGAAAAAAATTTGGTAACATTGAAAAAACCATACAAAATAAAACTATTGAAATGGTATGAGTGCTACATTGATGGTAGATAGACCCTTTCGAAATGCATATATTCCTGGTGAAATGACTTCTATATCAATACAATATTATTGATTTCGTCAAAAAACGCTACTCACTTGATAATAACATCCAGGAAAATTCACATTCTTCTTCACAGATGGCGTCAAGCGGAAACTCTAAACACATGACATTATGAATATCTAATAAACAATAACATATAACACGAATATAACTTCTACCAAAGTTAAAACTGAGCAAAATGAACTTTGTTTTTATCAGCGTCATAATAATCTCGCTTTATGTTGCCCAGTTGAAGTTGAATACATGTGTATTGAATGTTTTGTACTAACCATCGAAACTTGATATAGATGAATAGATGATTGATTATTTCGTTCACAAATAATACCACAGCGTTTGATATCCATTAATGAAACACTATTTTAAACAACACTTGAATTAATCAAAGGTAATACCACGAGTCCTTCAAAGTTAATCGATAAATTTTCATTTTCCTCGAAAACTTTTTTATTTGGCAAAAGTATGAAAACAAACCGATTGATAAAATCACGAGTCCGTAGGACGAGTGATTTTATTTAATTCGGTTTGTTTGAATGCTTTTGCCTCAAAATAAAAAAGTTTGAGTGTTTCGAAAATGAAAATTTATCTTATTAAATTTGAAGAACGAGTTGTATTTGGAAAGATTATTTTTTGAACAAATAGAAGGAAGAACAATTTAATTGATCAGTCTTTCATTTACATAAGAAGAAACGGAGAATAGGTGAAAATTTTACAAATTTGAAATGTCAAACAACGATGATCCAGAAGAGATATGATGCTTACGCAAACGCATTGAATATGATAATGCTTGCCGACGATACCAAGAGATGGCGTCACCCCTCTCAATGTACAAGGTTGATACTTGAAAATTTCTTATGAAATGAAAATCTCGCCAGAAGGAACATAAAATCATTCGTTATGTCGTTGTATCAAAATCTTCATACAACGGTTTCTTCTCATACAACAAAAAATGAATTGTATCTAATAAAAATTAATTGTACGCCATCTTCATTTGAGTTAAGGAAACCTTAAATATTTGAATTGGTCGTTCGCTATATCTGTCATGAAGTTGGGGTTATGAGCTATTTACGTGTTTGAGTGTTCATTGAAATGTTATTATTATGCTGAAAAAGTGAAAAGTGAATGACTATTAATAATAATGTAACTCTTCATTCATGATAATTCATATCAATATGAGCCAGTTCAATAGAATCGACGCGCTAAACCTTATAGTTTTGACAGTTCAAAGGTAAACAACGTTTTATCGAAACAATCGAAAGGATCAGGCAGTTTTATCGGTATAATATCCAATGATTGGCTAGAGTAACCATAGAATAACCCGCTACTATTGGTTGAAATGCCAAAAACGTCACATTTTGACAAGTGGAAAAAAATAATCAACAAAAAAATCGAAATAAACTAAAGCAACGGTAGATAAACAACAAATAATTAAAAAAACTACGGTAGAGAATTGAACTGGAAACGACTAATAGCTGGTTGAGAGGAACAGTAAAATTATAAAAAACTTCAAGCAGAATTCGAATAAATTGGAATGCAAATGTCAGAAGATCACAGAACTCGAATCTTGCACCATCTACTGGAAATCGCAGTGGATTCCGTGGATATGATTGATCGTGTCTAGAGTTTTTGACGAAACAATATCGAATCGGAGATCGTACCATGAATATATGCATCTTGGACCCTTCGCAATTAGATTTTTATGGGCATATACAGCAAACGCCATCTTTGGCAGGGAAGTAGCTGTGGACTTTGTTGAATGATATACACGTATCTATCAACAGAGAGTGTTCTTGAAATTTTTCTGATTTCACTTCTTTCATGGAAGTTTCGATTTCTATTTCTTTCATTCGGAGAAGATTCTCAACTTCATTCTTCTCAAACTTCATTCTCTCCACAAAAAAGCCCATGTTTCTGGGATTTCTATTCTAATCTTCATTTTTTTTTTATTATTTTCATTTGATTTTCAACATTAATTCTAATTCTCTCCTATTGATCTTCTAGTCTATTATTATTTTTCAGACTCGATCCGTTTTTTGATGTTTCAATGGAATACAATAATACAGACATAGACGGTGATGAAGTTGAAATGCTCAACAAACTCTTGGGCGTTAAAAATATACGAACCGAACCTGCTGTTGATATTCGAAAGCGCTGACGTGACGACAAATTGATGATTAATTTGGGGAATTAAGATTTTTAATTTAGTTTGCGGTGTACAGTCGACTATTATATGGAAAGTGATTTGGTACTTCGTAAGATTCATTTTTCCTGCGGTTTTCGTAATAACTCAGTTGTCAATCACATTCAAACGAACATCAATCATTGACAAACTCAACATATTTGATTCTACTTGGTGTTTTTTTTATCATCGTGAGCAAAAGGAGAAAACTAATTTTGAGTGAACTGGAGTACTTATTATTAAATTAATTTCAAATGCAATAAGCAATAACTTCAGTTGGTTTTTCAAGATCTCATCTACAGGCACTGTGCTGGATCATTTAATGTAATGCTGAGTATTTTTTAGTGAACTCAATATTAGTATTCGCACCCTGTATATGAAAGCTTTATATACAATGTATCAAAATTCATTTGAGAATTCCTCTCACGAAACACCCAATAAAAAAAGTCTTTGTAATATAAGAATTTGAAGCTCTTTCTTATATTTTTTGATGGGTCAGAAAACATCGATTTCTTGAAATTGTTGGAAAGCTAAAGAGGTTCGAGTTTTTGATTTCAGTTTCTTCAAGATTTTCCAATGAATATTTGACAGGTTCCATTGTTATTGCTACTTTTCATTGCAATTAAAAAGAAAATCAATTTCGATTAACCGATCATTTTAATATTTTCGGTTAGATTTAACTGATTTTAGTTAAGTTCTTCAATCAATATTCTGGCGGGTTCAAGTACAGTTATATAAAAAACGGAAGTTCAGACCTATACCAGTTAACTGTCAGTAACCAAACGAAATCCCTTGGTAACATATATTCATTCAAGATATTCTGTCCCAAACAACTAATTTGCTGATCACGACACACCAGTGTTGAGTCAAGCCTTTCCACTTTCCAGAGCGATTGTCCACTTGTTAATCAGGTGGTTGTCATAGCAACGTGTAGACACGCGAAAATTTATCAAAGACATTATAAAATTCTCAAAATGGGTAAGGGTGAGAGCGTCGATTTTCCAACCAGAAAAAGTGGAATGCTGTGGTTGGCAATATGCCTAATATACCAGTTACGTCTCATTGAAATGTATAATCGACGAATTCTTACCATCCAAGAATCTATCCATCAAACTATCCCTCACCTTAATGTATTCTACATCTGACAGCCAGTCCAGGTATTTTATGTCTATGCAATTCACAGGCATGACATTATCCAACGAAAACTGTAACTATCTGTAACTGTAACGTTTTAAATTTCGACATATGAAGCTCAAAATCTCATAATCAATTATCGAATGGATTACTTTTTATCACTTAGTACAAAGAAAACGAAAGCATTGAAGTGAAGATTAACTTATTTGAATCTCACAATCTTTACAAAACCTTCAATATTAAAATTATTGTGGGCATACGTAGTGTTCATTCAGTATGTCGCATAGTAATTTTCTTTATGTTCCTTCCTCTATCTATAACATCTGATATGAAGAAGATTTTTCTTATCACAAGCACGTATCACTCTGACAATCATTGCATCCCATTGATTTTTAAGTTTCAAGATGTCACAGAGAAACCTCTTGACATTATCTCTTTCTTGCCACTTGTTCGTTATCCTTCAGGATGCATTCAAATATTGTTGTTGGCTTTAAAAAAAATTAGCGTTGAAACTCTTCATTTATATTCCTTTTTGAAATAGACAAGTGATAGTTCATTCTCCACTTAGTTTAATGTCTGTAGGCGCGTATCATACATTACTATGGACTCTTCAAATATAACATGTATACAGGGTGGTCCAAAACATGACGTCAAAAAAAAAGTCAGGTTGTTCCATCAAGGAGTATAAAAAATTTACCTCATTTCAATCATTCGACTTATTGTAGTTTCCGAGTAATGAATTTTTTGAAAAGTTAGAGTAGAGGTCAAAAAATATTTCTAATTGGAAAAAATCGGATAACATAAATTGGGTATATTTGGATACCCACTAAGGGCCAGTTTTTCAATGCAGGGATAAATGTTAAGTAAATAATTGGCAGTGATACGGATCAAAACTGTTGGTTATTTTTATCTGATTCATATATTTATTTATTCGTCCACACAAGCCGTTCGGCATAATTACATGGATCGACTAAATTCCCTAATTCGAATTGTTAGAGGTCTGAACACGTTGTCTCTATTATACCGATAATAGCTACCCTTCACACAGAAATATCAATTATATATTGAACAAGCATTTTGTAAAAAGCAGACTGAGAGAACGTCCAGTCTATGTCTAAAGTCAAATTGAACCTATTGGCTAATCTCAGTACAATCGTAAGAGGAGATCTACTTGAAGTGATGACCGCAGATAAACTGAAGAGAAGAGGGTGTCTGGTGCGTCGAGGTGGTACATGGAATGGAACAAGTGATAAAATTTCAGAGGAATCTATTTTATTATTAATAATTTTATAGAAAAATATTAGGGCCAATAAATTCTCCTCTGTTCTAAAGCCAATAGTTCAAATTCATTTCTCAGTCGGGTAGGTCTGATAAGATTAAAATCTGTCCATTTATGGTATTTTTTTAAATATAAAAGCCTGAGGAATTTATTCTGTATTTTTTCTATTTCTATCAGAGATGTTGCATATTCCCTCATCCAAATCACTGCAGCAAACTCCAGCTTAGGCCTAATAACAAGCGCATGATAAAGACACTTAATCATTTTCAAATCATCAAAAGGGTACATTTGCCTAATAAGGAATCCTAGCTTCCTGTTCGCAGAGCTGACTACATTACTGACATGGGTTTTGAATGAAAAATTGTAGTTGTATGTAACTCCAAGATCCTTTACCTCAAGCTTCCTCTCCAGAACCTCTCCATTCATCTCATAGTCAAAATATATAGGCTCTCTTATATTGGTTATTGTTAAAACACAACATTTTGATATGTTGAAAAATAACTCATTCCTTTGATTCTACAATTTTATGCAAATCTTTCTGTAGCGCTATACAATCCCGCACTGTTTTTATTTGTTTGAAAATTTTCAATTCGTCAGCAAACAAAAGGCACTCAGAAGATTGCAAAACAGAAGGAAGGTCGTTAATGAATAATACAAATAGGGGAGGTCCTAGATTGGATCCCTGAAGCACACCAGAGTTAACATAAAACTTTCCGGACGTATTACCATCAAATTTTACAATGAAGGATCTATTCTTTAGATAACTGATCATGAGTTATCAAAAGAATTTTGAAAATCAGTATAGATTTTATCTATTTGTGCCTTTGATTCCAAAGCTTCGAATACTTTGTGACTGAAAAGAAATAAGTTACTGTTTATTGATTTTTGCATCATAAAACCGTGCTGTTGAGAAGCCACATACTTGCTTATGTGGTTGTATAATCTTCTATGGATAATTTGCTCCAGTAATTTGGCCGGGGCACACATAATTGATATTCCTCTATAGTTCTCTATATTATTTCTGGCACCAGACTTATACAATGGAGTGGTGATGAAAGTTTTTCATAATTCGGGATATTTATCTGATTCGAATATTAAATTATAAATATGAATCAATGGTTTTCTTACCCATTCACAGCATCCTTTTAAAACATATGGAGGGATACCATCAGTGACCGCTGACTTTTTTGGTTTTGGTTTTTTCATGACTACGTTGAAGTTGTTCTCAGTTATACACCATATTTCAAATGAATCATTATAAAATTTTTCAGTACTATTTGCTAATTTATAAGTCGATTTTTGTTGATTAAAAACTGTACCAAAAATGTTTGCGAATGTTTCTGCCGTTTCTTCTTTCGAAATGCATTGACCTTGAAACATAAAGTTATCAAGGTTAGTGTGAGTGTTTCTTTTTTTATTTACATAATTCCGAAACTGATTAACATCCTCTGTAATATTTTTCTCTATACTTTTGATATATTCGCGTTCTTCTTTCCTGAATAGTACCCTCAGTTTTTTTCGCAATTCTATGAATTTCTCATTCCACACTCCAGGTCTCAATTTTAATTTTCTATAATATTCTTTTTGATTTATCAGATCTTTTACCTAGTTACCCTTTGCCTAGTGTAACTATATGTATATATACATATATAATATACATACAGTTCCACTAGGCCTAAAATATAGTTACTAAGTATGTGTATTCTTCAATATACTAACGTACATACTCTAATTTCTACAAAAATTGTTTTTGTTTTTTTTCTCATAACTCGCTAAGTCTTCAAGCAAGCAAATCCACCAAAAAAGTATTTTGTAGCTTTTTTCAAGAGCTATAAGCTCATTCACATTATTTTCTGTTTCAGATTATATTTTTGAAAAGGTTCATGCTGAAAGGGCTCTAAAAAGGTACTTTGCTCGAACCCTCACAATATTTAACTGGCCATATCTTACTCTATTTTCATCCTCCAGAGAAAAATGAATCACCGAAATTTCCAGAGAAGAAAAGCCTTCAATTTTTTACTCTAGAAAATTTTGCATGTGATCAATACTTTTCGAGTTATTTCGAAGAAATTGTGATTTTTCGCTGAATTACGTATATGATTTTTTCTCTTCAATCTCAATTTTTTCTAAAACTACGTACTTTCAATCAATGAAAAACTCATAACTCATTGAAAGGACATTGATAAAGTGAATTATGGAGAAACAGCGATTTTTTTCAAAGGGGGGAGAAGAGAGGATGAGTTATTCACAATTTTGTTTCAACGAAAAAATAGGATTCAACATTATTTCCTTCATACCTCGGTCAGTTTTGATACTAGAAACTTTTATAAATAACAAAAATCAAGGATTCTTGAAGGACTTCAGAAAAGGTTCAATTAGTTTTTCCCGAAAAGTGCATTGGTTTTTGGTTGTTGTACGTAGAAACTTTCCATTTTGGCGTTTGAAAATACCAATCAACTTTCAACAAGCAATTATTCAGTTTAAAGTAGGTTTGCATATATCACAAATGAACAATCGCCTTTGTTTTTTCAAAAGCTATAATTTTGCTCTCCACAGGTTTTTCGATTAGATGCATTATTCTCCAGTTATTCGCGAAAAAGGATCTGAAAACGTGTTTTTTTGCCTGAAAACCGACAATTTCACTCGCGAACAAGTCGAAAAGTATTGCTTTTCAGAAAAAACTTCATTGAACAAAAAGTGCTTAGAATTAGGCAATCTATTGATTTCCGCACTTATTTCCAATAAAAAAATTTTCACCCCCAAGAAGGGGTGGCATCCACCCCCAGGGAGAAAGCAACCCTCGGCACAGGGTAGATTTTGAAAAAGAGTGTATGTAGATCCTGAATCCAAATTTTCATGCGAATCGGTGCTGTATGGGATAAATACACGGGAAATGGTCATAGACTGGACTATTTTAGAAATTTGGAGATTTAATTAACGAATTTATTCAAAAATGCGTATACTTCCTCTTGGCAACGTTTCGGAAGCTAGTCTGCCTCCTCTTACAAGGCTATTTTGGAAAATGTTCAACGGAATAGCAATTGTGGTACGAAGTGTCATAATGTGACACTGGCAGGGCTTATTTATCCATAGCTATACCTTGTATTGATTTTGACCCAGCCTACTTCGAAATGAATCTCCCCAGTTGAACTTCCCATTCCAGAAGAGGTATCCAACATTGATCTATATTCAATGAACAGGAAGCAATCTCTCCATATTCGTTTAACAAAATGCAAGTAGTCTCTTTGAGTTTTCTTTCAGTTCCATTCTGTTCTGGCATAGCTTCCGAAACATCGCCAATTTAATTTTGCAGTTACCATTTTTTGCGATATACCAATCTGCCAAAAAATCGATATTATAAGAAATTTAAACTTTTATCGTTTATTATAATATTATAATATAATACTATATTTAGGGGAGAGAAAACTCAAAAATGGATTTCAGAATAGCTACAGAAAAATTGATTTCAATAGTGGAAAAAAATCCAGTCCTGAATAACATTAATTTGCTTGCACAAGGAAGACATTCCTGTAAATTATATTCATTCAACTGAGAAGTTGCCAGAAATTAGTATAATCCTATCGTTTTTTGTGAATTCTTTGTTACCTAGAAAAAATAAGAGGTGTAGCCCCCCCTCCCAGAAATATTTCTATGGGCGCCCTTCCCTGAGTTATTCTGTTCTGCTTGGAAATCTGTTGGTAATCAAATTATCGCAGTAAAAGTAGCAAAAAATAACGTAAACAGTCCGACGGATCGAACATGTTAAAATCAGGATCATCACCACCCGCAGCTACTAATCCAAGTGGACACCCGTTTCGGCACGCTGCACCGGTCATAATCTCCAAACTGGGGCATAATGACATGTCCTTATTTTCCTACCGCCAATTTTTGTGCGAGTTTGAAAAATCCGATGATTTCAACACGTACGCCGATTGGGATATCTTGAACTTCGGTGATTAGCGAGTATTTTTCCAGACAGCGAATGTTTATTTGGTGGGAGGCTGTGCGTGATGATTGAGTGGAGCTCGCGATTGTCTGGACAATTGAAAAAATTGAGAGCTATGTGAATATTGTTCCTCGACTGTGTGGTTACATAGTTTTTTTTAGAATTTATATTGAGGGTTTCAGACAAGAACAAACTCGAAGAAACAAAACGTTGACAGTGATCAATGCACATAGGCGACTGAACTTCAACATTACTATGGGGAAGCTCGGTCTCCAAATATAAATATATATATATGTATATATATGTATATATATGTATATATATATATATATATATATATATATATATATATATATATTTATTTATTTATTTATCTCAATAAAAAAGGTGAAATAAAGCCAGTGTATTATAACATCATAATCAAAACCACCCAAGTACAACATGTTTAAAATAATAAAAAAAACACTTCGGTGATGTATAGAAAAAACAAAAAAACTGATCATCAAGGCCAGTTTCAATCCTCAAATGATAAATGGCGAGTCTGAGTACTACAAAATTGTTGTTGTTTTTGTTTAAAATTGTTAAAGAAACAAATATCCAATTTCTGCATGAACTATATAATATATATGTAACAAATAGGATTAAAATTATAATTTTACTCATGTTAGAAGATCTGCTGTCTTTGGTTATTTTTTGAAATGAAAATATTTGCTATCTCGTGATTACTAGCTTCTTTGAAAAGGAGCTCCGTAGAAGTTCAAAATAGCACAATCGTTTAGTCTTTGCTGCGTCATCGTGGACCGTGAATACGTTTCGATTTGATATATCAGATATCACATCTTTTTATTTTTTCATTACAATATATACGGTATACGTTCGCACCTTCGTTAATAGTGACTACGGCTTTGAGTAACTGCTGCGGTTTTGTCACTGACACTGTTGCCAGCGTGATAATAAAAATCTTTATAACCCGACACCAATAAGACCGATACATAATTTTGTTCTAAACGAAAAATTTTTGCAATGAGAGCATGGTTACAGTTTCGGAAACCAGAACATCACTATGTGGGCTCCGCCCCCATAGCCAAATCTCTATGGGGGCTCGAACCCCCATTGCCCCCCTGGTTCCAGCGCCCCTGTCAATGCATCTTCAGGTGTAGAAGTCTATTGTCAACAACGCTAGGGTGAAGACATGAAAAGTGATCAGAAAATTTGTCTCTGTGGCGTATAAAGGAGGGTGCTGTCCAATGTATCAAATGTTCTGGAAAATAATAGTATATTGATTATCAGGTAAAAAAAGGATTTCAATTTCATTTACAAATAAATGATGGTTTGAAATTCGTAATAAAATAACTTGGGTAACTATGGAAACTGTTCTCAATCATTCATGTGGAAAATTAAGAGTAGGAGAGCCCAAGCGGGGATTTCGGGATTTACTAAAGAGCGGCAGATTAATATACAGGGGATACCTTGTACCCTATATATATGGCCGCCCTTTGAGGATAAAGGATCAGATTAGTAAAAACAATTGATCATCTGAAATTCTCGAGCGCGTCAGATTAAGGTAGGGTGAGTTAGTTACATCCTGAAACGTGCATATTCCACTAATCTGACAATTCGAGAGTGACTTGAAGGAGGAAGGCTACAAAGTTGTAAAAAAAACGTCATCCCGACATTCTCGAGCGTATCTAATTTTTTTTATATTTTGAAGGGAATAATTCAAGAATTACAAAAAATATATAATCTGACGATTTCCACAAGCCGAAATAATAAAAATTCATCGATAAAGTTTAATGCCTGCAGCTACGTGATGCCTATATTTCCCTCTCCGCGTTTCTATTTCTCTCTCTTTCTCTATCTATTGCTTCCTCACTCCGTCCGCACTCTGGTTTCTGTTGCCATGACGCCATGAAAATTGATCTCACAGACTCGTTCGTGGCATGATATTGTTTACAACGAATATCCAACGTTTTGAAATTTTTAAAATGTAATTGCTCAGTGGCGGATTTAACAGGTCGGCAAAAGCGCGATTGCCGACTGCCCCCCCCCCCCGACGAAAGGCTTTCAGGGCCCCTCTTGCTGAAAAATACACCTTCGATTTCTTTTTGTTATTTTTTTGTTGAAAAAATGTTTTGGTGAGTCCCTTGTGAACAGCACAAGTTCAATTTTCAATCGGAGGCCCCCTGTTATCAGAATAACTGCCTAATAACTATCGTAAATTAAATATAAAATATAATAACTTTTGTATTCAATCAGTTATTTAAAACGTCTACGATTTTCTCAAAGTTTGTCGAATATTTCTGACTTTTCAAAAACGTCCTAGAGGGGCCCCCGCGCAACTAAATTCAGTTGACAGTCAAAAATAAAAAAAAATATAAAAAAATTTTATATTTATTAAATTCCTGAAACATATATCTTCCACTTTCCATGGAACACCTGACACAACATAATTTTCTGGGAGAGGGGGGGGGGGCTGAAGAAATTTTGCCGACTGGGCCTTTTTCCTTAAATCCGCCACTGTAATTGCTTATAATTATTTTCTTATAAATACTAAAAAAGTGTTCTACTAAAAAACATACACTTTTTCATTTGCATACTTTGTCCTGAGCTTTCCAATTAATTGAGGAGACATTTTTAAAAATATGTGGGAAATAGATGATATCAATATCTGACGCGCTCGAATATGTCCATGCAATAGTTTTTTTTTTACATATTCAAAAATCTATAGCCGCTCCCCCACCGATGAAAAGGTGTAAATTATATAAAAAAAATTTCTTTCTATCTGAGCTTAGCAAACCGATAGGTCTCTAAGACGCTCGAGTAAATCCCGATTTAGCATCGTGGGCTCCCCTACTATAACAACTGTAGATCAATATCATTTCCTTACAGTAAGAATTCTAGGGTTCACGTCTGCCTATTTACCACCCTTGAACAATTTAGTCCAGTCTATGACCATTTTCCCGTGTATTTATCCCATACAGCACCGATTCGCATGAAAATTTGTATTCAGGATCTACATACACTCTTTTTCAGAATCTACCCTGTGCCGAGGGTTGCTTTCTCCCTGGGGGTGGATGCCACCCCTTCTTGGGGGGTGAAAATTTTTTTGGAAATAAGTGCGGAAATCAATAGATCGACTAATTCTAAGCACTTTTCGTTCAATGGAGTTTTTTCTGAAACGCAATACTTTTCGACTTATTCGCGAGTGAAATTGTCGGTTTTCAGTCAAAAAAAAAACACATTTTCAGATCCTTTTTCGTGAATAACTGGAAAATAATGCATCTAATCGAAAAACCTGCAGAGCGCAAAATTATAGCTTTTGAAAAAACAAAGGCGATTGTTTATTTGTGATGTATGCAAACCCACTACAAACTGAATAATTGCTTGTTGAAAGTTGATAGGTATTTTCAAACGCCAAAATGGAAAGTTTCTACGTACAATAACCAAAAACCAATGCATTTTTCGGAAAAAACTAATTGAACCTTTTCTAAAGTCCTTCAAAAATCCTTTATTTTTGTTATTTATAAAAGTTTCTAGCATCAAAACTGACCGAGGTATGAAGGAAATAATGTTCAATCCTATTTTTTCCTTGAAAAAAAATTGTGAATAACTCATCCTTGCTTTCCCCCCCTTTGGAAAGAATCGTTGCCTAGTGGAACTATATGTATATATACATATATAATATATAAATAGTTCCACTAGGCCTAAAATATAATTACTATGTGTATTCTTCAATATACTAATGTACATACTCTAATTTCTCCAAAAACTGTTTTTGTTTTTTTTTCCCATAACTCGCTTAGTCTTCAAGCAATCAAATCCACCAAGAAAGTATTTTGTAGCTTTTTTCAAGAGCTATAAGCTCATTTACATTATTTTTCGTTTCAGATTATATTTTTTAAAAGGTTCATGCTGAAAAGGCTCAAAATAGGTACTTTGCGCGAACCCTCACAATATTTAACTGGTCATATTTCTTACTCTATTTTCATCCTCCAGAAAAAAATGAAACACCGAAATTTTCAGAGAAGAATAGCCTTCAATTTTGTACCCCAGAAAATTTTGCATGTGATCAGTACTTTTCGAGTTATTTCGAAGAAATTGTGATTTTTCGCTGAATTACGTATATGATTTTTTCTTTTCAATCTCAATTTTTTCCAAAACTACGTACTTTCTATTGATGAAAAACTCATTGAAAGAACATGAATGAAATGAATCATGGCGTAACAACGATTTTTTTCAAAGGGGGGAGAAGAGAGGATGAGTTATTCACAATTTTTTTTCAACGAAAAAATAGGATTCAACATTATTTCCTTCATACCTCGGTCAGTTTTGATGCTGGAGACTTTTAAAGATTACAAAAATAAAGGATTTTTGAAGGACTTCAGAAAAGGTCCTATTAGTTTTTCCCGAAAAATGCATTAGTTTTTGGTTATTGTACGTAGAAACTTTCCATTTTGGCGTTTGAAAATACCAATCAACTTTCAACAAGCAATTATTCAGTTTTTAGTGGGTTTGCATACATCACAAATAAATGATCGCCTTTGTTTTTTTAAAGATATAATTTTGCTCTCCGCAGGTTTTTCGATTAGATGCATTATTTTCCAGTTATTCGCGAAAAAAGATCTGAAAATGTGTTTTTTTTTTGACTGAAAAACGACAGTTTCACTCGCGAATAAGTCGAAAAGTATTGCTTTTCAGAAAAAACTCCATTGAACAAAAAGTGCTTAGAATCAGTCGATCTATTGATTTCCGTACTTATTTCCAATAAAAAATTTTTCACCCCCAAGAAGGGGTGGCATCCACCCCCAGGGAGAAAGCAACCCTCGGCACGGGGTAGATTTTGGGATAGAGGGTAAGTAGAACCTATATCCAAATTTTTATACGAATCGGTGCTGTATGGGATAAATACACAGTTTACACTTTTTTAACCGTCATAGACTGGAGTAATTCTGTAGAAGATCGAGAGTACACTACCTTGCAATCTGTGAAAGTTTTGATCTGGACGAGCACTGAGACTATGATGTTCAGCTTTAATTTAAAGTTTTTTGTGAACAAGGTACAGAAGTTTATCACTTCATCATCATGAGATAGACAATAATTGAAAAATCTTCTAAATGAGGCCGATTATTATTTATATGTAATAGTTTAGACGTGATGGTAAGTATGAGGAGGAAGTGGGTGTTTATTTTAACAAAGAAATGTGCCCAATATCAACGTTAATTAGCAACTTGGGTATCTTTGTGAAGAAAATGTAGTTTCAGGAATTATTTTTCGGCTCACTTCTTCCTCGAATCAAAAAATAGAAATTGCAACTTCAATTTTTTTATAGTGACAAACTCGAATATTTAATTCATGGAGGCTTGTTTTACTAAGTTGCTGAGCTGCCACAGAGTATAATCCCCAGTTCAAACTGTCTTAACTTTCTGGTATCCTTCGAATTCGAATTTCCTGGAATACGATGACATATAAAGTATCATGGAAAATTCTCAATATAATCATGTAGTTCTGAAGATGGCACGGGTTTAACCAGATGAGACGATCATTTCAAAAAATATACAGCGAAATCACCTCCATTAAAAATATACGAACATTGTTTTTTCAATGTATTGAAGACAAATATTATCTTTGAAAGTAGGAGAGATGCTATTGATTTATATATCCCGTTTTCGATAATGATCAATCTCTCTCATTCACTTGCAATGATTTGTCAAAAATAAATCGTTGAGCTGCTGGAGTCATTGAAATGTTCTCAGACAACATACGTTTTTAATTCAGAAAAAAAAATTCTTGAGTAATGTTTTTTATTCTCTTCGATATCCCTACAAATTCATCGAAATGATTGATTTTCGAACTGTGCTGTCTGAATTTATTGTAGTAATAAAATATATGATACAACTAATTCTGTCCCCACATTGCTGATTCTGAATAAAGTTTATCAGTCAAGAACGAAATGAAGTTTTTTATTCATTATTTTTATTCTTGGCGTTCCATGAACGAAATTGCAAAAAGCCACAATAAAAATGTTCAATACATATTTTTCAAGAGTTTTTATTCGTTGAGTTGTTGAATACTTAAAAAAATATGGCAGCGGTGGGATTCGAACCCACGCCTCCGAAGAGACTGGTGCCTTAAACCAGCGCCTTAGACCGCTCGGCCACGCTACCTTGATGAAAAAAATATTTTGGACGCCGACGCCGCATCCCGACGCTACGAGGATGTCACTCCATGTTTATTTTCAGAAATAGAAATCATAATATGCACCGTAGTTGCCAGAAATACATGAGCTCAAGGCTTTAGCCAGGAGGCTGTTCATGGCACTTCTGATACTTTATCATTGTTTCAGTATGTTGAATACATATCATTGAAATGACAGAAGAGTTTTTTCTCAACTGGTGATTGTAATTTTTTGCCATTCAAGCTTTGAACTATGCACTAAATTATCCACTATTCGTTCAGTAAACCGCCGCGGCGCCGTCTTCATATACACTAGTTCGACGTGAGTGGGTCTAAAGGACAAAGGACTCCTCCACTGCAACCCAGTTAGGGTTTATTGTGGCCTATACCAGATTTATACTTCACCAAATGAGTCACTGTTCTTTGCAAAGCCAGTGAGTATATTTGGAAAATGATTTTTCGGGTCCAATGGCAGCCAGACATCGAAAACCTAATTCAAAACGCGGCGAAGCAGGCACATAGTATATTGTTACGATTTATCCTTTGGGTTCATTGATCAAAACTCCAAACCACACTGAACTACTTTCATCACAACTCTTTATCACAATACAGTACAACTCAATCACTTAAATCGCCCCGCTAACTTTTCAACGCTCTGTACTGAAACATTTTTTTGATTGAATTCATTGTAATAGTATCCCCTAAGACTCTGAAAACCTCTCTTTAATAGAAATTCTATCCTTCGACTTCCGCACAAAGCTCTCTCCAATTAGCTCTCCTGAATAACTGTCTATCTCGCGATGAATTGTCTCCCGTATACATACCTGCGTACGCCTATGGAGAATCTTGGAGAGAGGCCTCGATGATGTTCATCGAATTCTCCACGCGATTTACGGGTTCCTGGAAAAATGACGTCGCTGTTCGACCCCTCATACTATTCTGCGATCATGACCGACAGAGCCGGCGCTAGGACATTTCATAACAATATAATCTGCTGCTTCATCATATTCCATACGAAGACGGCGTGCCGGATATTCCGACAGTCCAATTCTCGTCATATAATGATACAGACAACAGTGATCTGTGAGAAAAAGACTGTTAGACAGTTGTTTGTTGCCATACATCGAAGCGGCAATTCCGATGAATTTTGCCAGAAGTATAAAGCTCTTGCAATCCAGGAAGGTAATCAGTATTGGATTGGCGTAACATGGTGCAATGCCAATGACGGGTTCTGGTCCTATAATATCACTCCCTGCAAGGGAAGCCGTCGTCTTTTCTTTCGATTTGATACCAGTTTAGACGTTACTCGTTGAGAACCAAGGCCCTTCAGCGCCGCTTGGCTATGAGATAAAATGTTTATTGTTTCATGTGAGAGGTTGAATTTCACAAATCTCTCATCACATAAATCAACGGCGTCAGCAGGTTGTTATTTCTGTCCTATGACTGCGACCGGTAGTTACCAGCAGGAATTTGATAAATACAATTCTTTGTGTTTTCTGTTGTGTTAGTTGTTTTAGTTTGTGTCAGTATTGAGTTCAAATTATTTGTTGATTTGAGTGTGGCTCTAACATTATATACCTGCTGCCTATCCGCTGTATCTTTTGGGACAGCCGAGTGACATAAGGTGAAGGTGTAATGTTTTTTACAGGATTTTTTGTTTGTGTAGGCTGTATGTCTTTTCTGTGGGGTGTGTTAATGTAATGTATTTTCTATGGAATTCTCTGGGTATTCATTTCCTTTCAACACTGATTTTATGAAGTTAATCTCCTCATCAGCCTTTTCCAATGAACTGAATACCATTTTTTCAGTTGACAAATAAAGTGGTTATTATTTTATTTTTGTACGATTAATATTAAAGGAGATATGACATGGCAAAAATGGTTGCTTAACGAAAAATGAAGAAACCGGATCGTTCTGGCGTAAATATCTCGAAAAATATTACTGTTACAAAAAAAAATGATTCCCATCATTTTGCAAGATGACAAAATCGGAAAAAATTTGAGACCAACCAGAACCGTTTAAGATAAGAAGAAAAAAAGTTATGGGCAAAATAATTTTTTTTCAAAAATTTTTAATGCCAATTTTTTAGCGCCATATGGGCTTAGGTGCTAGGAAAAAAAATCCTTTGGTGAAAAGTCCTAAATATGTCCAGTCATTTTTGGCCCTATCGGGTAATTATAGTTTATGTTTTGGCCTACTAAAGTTGGGTAAAATCGTGTATTTTTTAAAACATTTTCAGTTTTTGGCTAGTAGCGTGAACATTATTTATTTTGAACAGCCAAATTTTTCAGCATTCATTCCAGGATAGTTGTATTTCAATTTTTTGTTATAATTTTTCATCTGTAAGCAAATTTGTCCGTTTAAAATTGCCTATTTTATGTTTATAACGGTAAATGCTCTTTTTTGTTGGTCGAAATAAAAAAAATTATCAATTCAAATGTTGCATACGACATGAAATTTCAGCGATAACCAGAGCTTTAAAATGGTTCCTGGTACATCTCGTTATCATTGGCCAAAAAAAAGTTATGGCCAAAAAACCTTTTTTTTTTCCATCAATCACATAAAAATTTTATAGTTAATCCATTGAGACCCTCTATTTATAAGTTTTACGAACATTTTGGAGGTTTGCCCAGTAACCAAACTTGTTTACTCGGATACTTGACACCTTTTTTGACAAATTCCAAAAAAATTTAAGTTGATCTGAGTGGTCTCGAATGAATTAGTCCTTCATTTTACTAAAAAATTTACTTCCTTTACTGGAGTAGGTATGTCCCTTTTCAATCCTGAGGATTTGATTCTTGAGTTAAGTTGGCTTGCTTGAATCCGCCTTGAAAGGTAAATATTTGTGAATGAATTTTGAACGGAAGCAGATTTGATTCTGAAACATTAACAACGATAAGTATTTGATGATCAGTTCTTATATTTTTTTGATAGTCTTTGACTTATACGAGTAGTTGCTGACTAAGAAAGAACTGTTTTTAAATTAACGCAGTGAATTTTCGGACTTCTATACTTCTAACTAAAGAAAAAATATTCATCCACCACAAACTATTGAATTTCAAACAGTGAAGTGTTCAACTTTTATGAATTATGCATTAAAGTTATGGATTATCCCCTGAGTTGTGCTTACGCGTTTACTAGAACCGATTTTTTCCAAAGGTTACCCTGAGGGGTAGAATTGACAACAGGCTGCTGACAAACTAATAACGATAAAACCCATTTTTACGGGTTCTAATTTCTGTGTTATCTACCTTCTTATCCAGTTCATTATGGAACTATATTTAAATTATTATTATGAAACACATGCTTCTCGGTGTTGGGACATCGTTGAATATTCAGAGCATGTTCAGTTCAGGAAATGAATAATATTAAATTAGAAATTAGGGACATAATTCTTGATTATTTTCACAGAGAAAAGAAAGCAAAAAGTATACCTACGTAAAACGTATAGGTACTTACCCACCTCCATGCATAACATTCCATCAACATATACGTATAAACTTCTATATAGAAATTTTGTACTCTTTTTGTTCCGACTGCTAGAAGAAAAAGACAAGAATCACTACCCCCTTGACTACCCCATTTCTGAAAAAAAGTATAATTGCAACTTACGTCATACATGTATTATTCAACAAATTTTCCTAAGGGTAGCGTGGCCGAGCGGTCTAAGGCGCTGGTTTAAGGCACCAGTCTCTTCGGAGGCGTGGGTTCGAATCCCACCGCTGCCAAGTTTTTTACGCGGAGCATTTTTACATATATGCTTTCATCTTTTTTTTATGGTATTTCTAGGAACCAAAAACCGCGATAAACATTGTTATGAACAGAATTCAAAGAAATCAATGGGACGTCCGCAAAAATCACCGAAACACACAAAAGGAACCCATTCCCAAAAGGTTACGTGAATACCTCAGATAGAATATAATTTCGTGTAACAAGCGCGATATCTACTGTTCTTCTGTTTTCCCTCGTGATTCTCTTATAAAAATATCCATGACTTTTCAATATGGGGATTCGGAGTTATTTTATTGATTCTTTATGGTGTACTCTTACAAATACATAACTCGCTGCAAAATTCAAAAGCTTGCTTTACTGATGATAAGGTGAAAACTTCCAAGACAGACCAAGTAACATCTCTCAAACTTTTTCAAAAAAAACCTATACGATTCCTCGTTGACAGTAAATCACGAAGCGATCGTGTAAAACTCAACTTTATGTCTCAATTCTAATGGTTATCGTCTGTTCTATAAAGTGAAATAAAGTGCGGGCCATGAGAAAACTTTCATATCAGCAGAACTTAAATCTGAAATATTGGTAGTTAAAGTGTATTTTATCAAATACAGTGTTTTATCGGTTCCAGTTCTGACCGAATAGTAGTACCGTTTATTACGGGAAGGAAGAGCTCTTTTTGATCACACTAACTTTTCGCAGACTTATTTATTGGGGCGGAGATATACTTTGGTCAACAATAATTGAGCTGTGCAGCGTACTTCCTTGAGGAACTTGTACTTCGAAATTTATGTTTGCATCCGAGAGAATTATTGACTTATATGCAAATTCGGCAAATGGCTCAAACAAATCCCATTAAAGTCTTGAAATATATCAAAGTAGTTCAAAGTTCACATAAGGTATCAATTGCATTACTTCATTCACAAGATAAAAATATATGTGACATCATTCGTTTCCAAGAGGGTAGCTTCAATTATTTTTCAATGAGATGAGAGTTTTGTGAGACCTTGTTTGAGATTTCTCTCAATTCTCCAATCGACACTGTTTTATTTTGTGAATCGGACGTTTTCAACAGTTGTATTTTGTTTTTGAGAATCTTCAACTAAACGATGAATGTCCCAATTTCGTAAGAAGTATAATTCAGGACGTATTTCATTTTATTTCAATCAGCATTCAGAATGTTCATCATTCATTTCCTGACAATGATTATATTTGCAAATTAATATCTAACGTGATCTGATAATATTCCAAGGGCAATTTTCAAAAATCTAGGTTGGGTTAGGTTTAGGTGCTCCCTTCGAATGGCCTGCTGGTTCACCCATGATGCCCTTGGTTTTTTTAGGGATACGTCAAATTCATTGTGCATTGCATAAAAGAGTATTATTTGCGACGATATCACATCTGAAATATTCCTAATTCCGGAAATTAATTTGTGATCACAATTCCCCATTGCCATGAAAGAAATCGTGAATATTATCAATTTATGAAATGAAATGAAATTGTAGTGATTATCCCTCATCAATAGATTACAGAACGAACTATAAGTTTCAATAACTTTACAGCGTCCCAGGCCATTCAGGTATCGCAGGTAATGAAAAAGCCGATGAGCTTGCAAGACAAGGATCATTAACACCATACACTAAACCCGAGCCAGCAGTGGGGTTACCCAAAACAACGGTACGGAGTCACATAAAGAATTGGGTGAGAACAAAATATAGAGATTACTGGGTAAATCTACCCAGTAACGCTCATGGGAGAACTTTCATAAAAAGACCGTCGAAGAAAAAGACTGAGGACCTGCTTCAGTGTAACAGGAATCAGATAAGGGTTATAACAGGGCTGTTGACTGGACCCTGTCCACTCAAAGGACACCTGATTGAGATAGGGCTGTGGAACGGAGACCTCAGCTGCAGCCAATGTAACAAAGGGATAGAGACAGCTCGACACATACTCTGCGAATGTGAGGCCCTGGATCATAAAAGGCACAAAAATATATGGAAAACTAATTTCGGATCCAGAAGAATATGACAAACACCCAAACACCCAGCAATCAACCTGCACAAACTTGTGCATGCAGGGAACAAGGTTGTTGGAATGGGTGTCATAAAGTATAGGGAAGCAAAGCGCAATTAGCCCTAGAGGCTGAAGTGCTTTCCGGAGACCTGGCAGTGAAGGACAGGTCAGACGGCTTCCACAAGGGAAAAAAATAACTTCACAGAACCATACATAAAAGAACGAGAAGTTTAACGCAGGAATTTAATTTGCAAAACGATTCATAACCAGTACCTCGAACACCTTTTCGTTATTGCGCATGCTACTGGCGGTTCTCGAACGGTTATAGCAAGAAATCGAAGAAACGTAGTGAGTTCAATAGTTGCATCTTTTTTCAAGTAGGTATTTGGGTCTGAGGTTGAATAAGATGCATTTATGCAAACCTCATGATTTATTAAATTTGAAAACATTATATAAATTGAAGATATGTGAATTAATTCAATCAAAACGTTTTCAGAGCATCTTAAACTTGAATATATAATCCGACCTGAAATATCATCATAGCAAAAGAAATTGTCAGAATTTATGTGTGAGTGTTATGAATTCAAATTTTTGTCGAAGCTCAGTAATTTTTTCGTGGTATAAAAATTGTTGAATCTCTTCCATCAAGTCTGAAGACTATGCCTTTCAATGCAAAATTCAAGATTCTTTCAAAGAATCTTGTAATCTCTCGAGGATAGTTAATAAATTTTGTGATGTCATCATGAATTCATTATATAATGTTGAAAAAATGAATTGACAGGTTCATGATTATTTTTATATAGATGTGTTTTTCTTTAAAATCACTATTTTATAATTATTTTTTATTTATAACTAGCTGTTTCCAGCGACTTCGTCCGCGTATACGTCGAACCGAACCGTTTAGTAGGCGCACGCCGGTAAAGTATTACGCCCGCTTTTCCCGACTTGATTTGAGTATACTCACTATTATTTTTCACTGAATTTTCGTTCAGTCATAATTAATGTAATATAACCCTATTTCACTCCTGGATATTGTATCTTTCTGTCAGTGAGATAATCTATCAATGACATATCAACATAATAAAATATGTCATCGACAGATTTTGAACTATCAATGACATATTCACAGATTAAAATCTGTCACTTGAGATATTTTTTATTTTTACAGTGACACTAATACGCCATTGTAGTTTCGATTGATAAAACTGATAGTTTTTATAAGATTAATATTTAAGATTCTGATTTTTTTATATGCAGATTCACACCAAAGAGAAGCCCTGTAATGTTCGAAGAACACCGCGTGAATCAAGGTAGAGGAGATACGAATTAACATTCACTTTGGATTTTTGAAGTTTGTAAGTCCCAGGAAACTCCTCTCTCGGCAAGGAGTTCCAAAGCTCAGCTGTTCTATTAAAGAAGATCCCTGAGCAAGAGAGGTTCGACAGGTCTCCAAGTTTACAACGAAGGGGTGGGAATTATGTACTCGTCGAGTCATCCGTGTAGATATTGCCAAGGGATGGATAACAATTCTTCAGAAGTGAACCGACTGTGAAAGTATCTATAGAAGAAGACAAGTCTCCGGCCCTTCTACGATGTTCCAATGAAGTAGGCAAGGCTGTGAGTGAAGAATCACTAACAAGACGGATTGCCTTTCTCTGAATATTTTGGTGCCGAACTCCTCACATGAGAACTATATTCCAAGACAGGTCCGTATCTGAGCCTTGTAGATCATCAGAAGCTGACGAGAAGTGAAGTATTTCTTTGCACGTAATGGAAATCCAAGTTTCTGGGAAGCACCTTCCAGCGATCGATCTCACATGGTTCTCCCATGAGAAATTATTACTTGCAGTGATTCCTAGCATCGAGATACTTGACTTTGAAGGAATAGTTACTCCTGACATCTGAGTACTAGATGATGATAGGTCGGTCGGCTTTCCTTGGAAAGAGACATGCCTGGGTTTTTCTAGCATTAAATCCACCAAGTTCATGTTACCCGATTCTATTATTTTTACCAAGTCATAGTTATTTTTTTGTTGGAAATGTTTCTTTGAATGTTTCTTTCTCGAGCTGGTATGGGGACTCTGGAAGAGAAATTAGTATAAAGAGTACTGTCGTCCGCGAAACTATGTACTGAACAAGATGTTTTATCCAGCAAATCATTGATATGAATCAAAAACAAAGAGGGCGCCCGAACTGAACCCTGAGGAACACCTGCATTTATTGGGAGAATATCAGATGATACTCCATCAACAACCACATACAGAGACCTATCACGTAAGAAACTCTTCAACAGATCACACAACTGATATGGAAAACCATAAAACAGCAGTTTAAAAAGGAGACCCCAATGCCAAACTCGATCAATCGCTTTTGAAATATTACTTCGGCCAAAATATCATCCACAGTATTTTACCAATACCAATAACGGTATTTTCTTATATTATTCTCAAATATCGAACCATATTAGCCAAAATGTTCAAATTTTGTTTATGTCGAAGAGATTATTGAGAATATTAGGCCGACGTATCCGTAATATATTAGAGAGTTATTGCATATCATCTGGAGTATACGATATGCCTTACAATTACATGCGCGCATGCGCAACAATAAACTGAATTTATTAAGGTATAACGTCGTACGTTATAGCTGAGGAATAAGGAGAATCTCATACCCCATTTTTCTGAAATTGTTCGATTCCGTTAACCAGCTGACGAACGTCAACCCTCAGACCTCAGAAGTAGAAAATCGTGCGAGCAATGGATCAACGAGGCCTTACCTTTTAACGTGCGATTGCCCTTATATATTCGGTGTTCTATGATTGATATAATAGTTTCGAAATAAGAAATAACACAGAGATCCAGAAACAAAGCTCGTGCTATGTATTGAATGATTCAGCTGTGAATTGTTCCAAGTTCCTCGAAATTGAAAGTGCAAATATTCGAAATAATTTAATTCATCATGGAAAATCTTAAACGAGTTAGATTTACTCAAAACGATTCCTTACTTTTTTTAGGAGAAGGTCAGTTTACCCCATACGACATTACTCTTTTTTTCTAATCCCAGCTACGGCAACTAACACTTTCTGCTAAGAAGAGAATGCGTTCTCATTGAATTTGGTTTAGTTCAATATAATTGGGTAACATCAACTGTAAATTGAGGCGATCATGGATATTATTTTTCGTCGACATTACCTATGGCTACCTCTATGTCTTCATCTTCATGTTCTTCCCCAACAAAAACATTCAGAAGTTCTTCTATAATTTCGATAAAAAATACTTTTCAACTACCATCTCAAGTCCAAATACCAAATATTTTGCCACTTGACATGACATTTGCATGTCAAACGTCACTACCTCGATAAATTCAACTGCAATACCTTACATCGATAAGGTATTATGCATATGGTATACATTCTGCAAGTTTGCAATAACTCTCTATTGTTCCGATACATATGTGCTACTTCGAAATAAATCCCCAATGATGTTAGCTTGGGTGGCAGAACTCGTAGGTGGAACCCTTTCGGAATATTTCCCTCTTATATAAAATGTCCCATAAGAGCAATGCATTTATCGAAAACTTACAGCGGTAATTGCATTGTACCAAGTCACCATAACAACACATTTGAAACCGTATCGCTAGACGTCAGTAAACAACACAAATAAATGTCAGATAGACTTCGAAAATAGAAAAACATCTCGCGTTTAGGTGAGTGTTCCATACAATCTATAGAGGAAAGTATAAATGAACAAAAAATAACATTTCCTTGACAATTTCTTTATTCGTGAAATATTCCAATGAATTACATTCGTGCATAAAAATGACCAGATAATTTTGCATTCAAGCGTGATATCTTATATAAATTGCATTCGGTTATTCTCATATTTGAAAATGTGAAAATAAACTTGCAATTTTTAGATATCACGCTTTCTTGCAAAATTATCGGTAATTTTTATGCACTCGTGCAATTATAACCGATAATTGCACTCAGCGGAAAAACAATCTTTATGACTGACATAATTACATTGATACAATTTTATCCGTCTTTTCATCAAGTTGGAAATAATGATATGACCAGGTAAACCTAGTCTAACTCCTGAATGAGTTAGCCCGGTGAATCCTCCATACCAAATTCAGCCTTTCCAAATGAAAAAATAAGATGCAGTCCTCGACTCCTAACTTCCCCATTGAAACGAAGGTAGATATATTAAAGACATCAGGAAATTCAAAGAAATGAAATGCGAAAATTATATTTGCCTCCCTTTCCTTTATTTGACGAACTTTTCCTTATTACTTACTTGCGGATTTTTTCCCTTTCAATTTGAAATATGAAAGTTTGAGTTTCCTAACTGCGTTACTGGTATCAAGTCAACTTCAACAAAAGTTCAGACTTAACATCCCCTCAAAAGATTATTTGTGCACCTTCTCATAAGAAATGCATGAATTCAAATACTTTAATTACTGTTTCTTGGTACTTCAGTCTTGAGAAATATTTACTCTGGACGAGGGTGGAATTACTCGTGATTCCGAAAAAATGTTGAACTAAACACGATTATGAATTATTCTACTTTCTGAAAAAAGGCTGAACGAGAACGGTAACATCAATAAACGATAATATAAATACACTCGAAAAACTCAGTAGAGACCCGAAAAAACTAATCTGAATAGTTCTAGAGTTGAACAAGACCGAAAAAAAGAACACTTCACAGAAATATAACTGATTTTGATGAAACATTGTTGTTAGCAGTTGTAGGCTGTTTTCTAGATATGAAACAAAGTATATTGTTACGATATTCCTTGGGTTCGTCAATTGAAACACCAAACAACACTAAACTACTTTATTATAATTCTCTATCACAATACAATACAACACAATCACTTAAATCGCTCTGATAACTTTCCAATGCTCGCTCGCTACTAAAACTCTCTGAACTAACAATTCTGCCGTCGGCGTGCGCGCTCCCGTTTTTATACGCTCGCTCATACAGTGGAGAACCATCTAGACAAATCTTCACAGTCGAATCTTCTGGATGATCCCCCTCTCAATTTTGATCGTCCCTATCAAACAATACGTCATTATCGCCATTGTAACGTTTAAGTCTTTCTAGGTGAACGACCTTCATTTTTGCTCTGGGGCTACGTTGAATCCTGTACACCACGTCATTTATTCTCTTGACTACCGAATAGGGTCCTTCCCAGCATGGTGTTAGTTTGGGAGAAATTCCTTTTCTACGACGAGGGTTGTACAGCCACACTCGATCTCCACCAGTATTTGCCTTGAGATCGTATCGAGCCTTCATCCTGTCACTAGCAATCTTCAATCTTCTTCTCGCAATTTCGTGAATCCTTATCGAGCTATCCCGCACTTCATCTGCATAATCCTGTACCTCTTTTTCCTCAGTACTTAGGGATCCGAACACCAAGTCACAGGGCAAACGAAGATCTCTCCCGAATAGGTGCGTTTTCACCAGTGACTGTCCGAAGCACGACGTTGGAAGAAATAGGCTTCACGCTTTCAGGCCGAAGAATGTCGCTGCGTACCAAGGAAACTGCAGCACCCGTGTCTATGGTGCATATAACGTCGATTTTATTCAATTTTCCTGAAATGGTAAGGCTCTCAGATGTCCTTTTCAGCCTGTTAACACGGATGACCCTGGGGGCTCTGTTATTGCTAGCCAGCATTCGCCCCGATATGTTGGCTAATTCTCGTTTTCCTGCCGCCAATTTGAGGACTCGCTGGATGACCTTGTCCTCACAGTCTTTGATAAGATGTCCAGGTTTCCCACATCTATAGCATGTCTTCTTCTTCTGGTTGCTAATTCCACTTATCATCAATTTGATTTCTTCCAGAACCTTCTCGACTGAACTATTCGCTGTGCCAAACCGTTGTTCCGGTTCTTCTATTGAAACTGCACGCACTTTCGGCCTCGACGTGTTGAAGGCCGCCTCCACTTTCAAAGAGCGAACCCAAGCATCGCTTCTTCTCTTGAAACTCGTCAATCGTAAAGTTCTTTGTATTTCTGGGTCTCTCAGTCCGTCTATAAATATCCGCACTGCTAGTTGCTCTTTGAAATCTCCGGGCGCTTCTGGATACGCCAGCTGGATTAGGCGTCGAACATCTGCCTCAAATTATATGCGAGTCTTCATTTGGGCCCGGTACAGCTGTTCTCTGTGTTGATCGCCATACCTCAACTCTAGTGCAGAAATCAGCTCCTCATATTGCTTCTGCTGTTCTATGGGTATCGTTTGTAATATACCCAAAGCTGGCCCTCTCAAAGCTACTATGAGTGCCGCAGCTTTTTCTTCTTCGCCCCATCCATTGGTTTCTGCCGCAGCCTCAAATTGTCGACGATACATGGACCAAGACGACTGACCATCAAAAGTCGGTGGTTTCACGGAAATTCCTGACGTGGCAACACTGTCTCGGCGATCTCGGTTCTTAAGAAGAGCTATTCGTTTTTCTAAACCTCTCATTTCATTTCTCATCTCCTCTCGCTCTACATCCACTTTCTTATTGACATCTTCCTTCAGTTCTACCTTTAGGTCTTCTTTCAGTTCTACCTTTAGGTTTTCTTTCAGTTCTTCCATTTGAACTTTGGTTTCATGTGAAACATGCTCGAAGAACTTTTCCTGATTTTCTAGAACTTTCTGGAAGTCTTCTTTTTGTTGTTTTTCTATTTGCTCTAATTCATTCTTTTGTTGTTCTAGAATTTTCTGCAGGTCTTCTCGGTTTTTTTTTGTTGTTCTAGAATTTTCTGGAGCCCTTCTTCTCGTTCTTTCTTTTCGTTTTCGAGAATTTTCTGGAGTACTTCTTCTCGTTCTTTCTTTTCATTTTCTCGTTCTAATTGTCGTTCTTTCTTTTCAGCTTCTCGCTCTTTTCTCTGGTGTTCGAGAATTTTCTGGAGCCCTTCTTCTCGTTCTTTCTTTTCCTCCTGCCGTCGTTTTTCGTCTTCCTGCCGTCGCTTTTCCTCTAGTTCTTTCTCCTCCAGCCGTCGCTTTTCATCTTCCTGTCGTCTTCTTTCCCAATCCGCAAATTGGTTTTGTATAAATTTCAACATATCCTCCATCGTATCGTAAGATATACTTCTCGTATTAACCATAAATTTTTTTTATTTACCAGCAAAAATTCCACTTCCGACACCACTGTTACGATATTCCTTGGGTTCGTCAATTAAAACACCAAACAACACTAAACTACTTTTATTATAATTCTCTATCACAATACAATACATTACAATCACTTAAATCGCTCCGATAACTTTCCAATGCTCGCTCGCTACTAAAACTCTCTGAACTAACAATTCTGCCGTCGGCGTGCGCGCTCCCGTTTTTATACGCTCGCTCATACAGTGGAGAACCATCTAGACAAATCTTCACAGTCGAATCTTCTAGATGAGCCGCGATCACGCGAGTATAATCTTTCCTGGAATCTCGCACTAATTCGCATCGATAGGCGGCAGGGCCGGAGCTAGCACATTTCGTTACAATATGTATATATATTTTATATATATATATATATATATATATTTTATATATATATATATATATATATATATATATATTTATATATCTTGAGAGGTTGCAGTAAAAAAAAAGGCTAAATTTACAAAGAAAACTCTTTGTTATCTGTCGAGCGTACGGTAATGTTTATTACCTTCTTCGGGACAACTATAAAATGGTTGATTACAGTCTATATACGTTATTTTATAAATGGAGTACTCACTCAACTCACTAACGTGAGATTGAAATGAAATTGGATCAGAACAAACAGAAAATACATGAAGGAAATGAAATGACAATGACAAGTTTACTCAATCAATGCGGAAAATTTTGATTAACGGGTGTAATATTTTTTTCGTTGGAAAGTAATAAGTATCTATCTGACTCAGGTTATTCAAGTCGGTTCGTCAATTCATAGAATTTTGTTCTTTTTATGAATATGAACTATTTCAAGAAATATTCTTTTCGAAAGATTCTTCTCTGTATCCAAGATTTCAGTATTCTCATAATCCATTCGATGATCTTTACGATTCACATGTTCCGATAAGGCACACGAATTGATGTTTCTTCTACAATCGCTTCTGTGTGAAATTATGCGACTACTGATTACAATCTAGACAGGAAATTTTATAAACAATATTAGATTTCTGTTTTTTCAAAATTGAAGATTTATCTTTAGAGTGTAAGATGGAAATGGTATTTATGAATTTCTTTGTGATTTTTATGTTTGCATTCTTCAGAACATTATTTAATTTAGGAGTGAATTCATGAATGAGTGGTAGAGATCAGAATATGGTGGTATGTGACGGGTTAGGAATTGTGTTCGTGATACGTGATTGATTATCATTGGAAAATAGTAAATTATTAATGAGATATTTGGGATGAGAATTTTCTAGCAAAATATCACGTAATTCTACGAACGAATCACAGGGTACATATGAAATATATATATATATATATATATATATATATATATATATATATATATATATATATATATATCATCGAGGAAAAACGGATTTGCTAGTGAGGATGGATGCTGTTGGGCTATTTTCTAAAGAAAACTCCTTGTTTTGTGGTCGAGCTTTCGAGAATACTTACTTATTCTTCTTATCAAGATATTAAATTGAGATTGTAATGCAAGTCACGCGTAAAATTGAGTTACAATGGAATATTGTCATTTCTTTATGATTTTATGTCACAAATTGGGGAAAAAATTGAAATCGTTAAAATTGAAAAATAAAAAGTCTTTAGTTAATATTAGGAGCGCGTGCTCTACTCCCAAGTTATCGATAAGAGAGAGCAAATTTAAAGAACTTTTCTTTTGTTATTCGAATTATTCGAATGAATTCAAATGTTTCTTTTTTGCCGATATTATTCACAATATTCCCATAGGCATAACGATATATCCTCATATTGTTTTCGAATATTGAACCAATTCTGCCGAATGTTTACATTATTTCATTGCTATAATAATATTCACAATCTTAGGGCAATGTTTCCTCAACATTGAACCCATATTGGTCCAATATACGTGTGCTACTTGAGTAAGCATTATGGTGGATTCTGATCGCATGATGTACGCTTTACGTGGCTGGTATATTAACAAAAAGTTTAAAGACTCCAAATCGGCTGATTTCGTGGTTCAATTCCACCTACTACATCTGACTGTTCATTGGTTTGGATAATTCTCAATTCAACAGCTCTTGAACCAACCTCGTACTAGTGATAGGACACAATGACTTACTAGTGAAATAGGGAAATAATTACTTTTTTGGGGGAAAAAAAGATTTCAATATTTCGAAATAGTTGATGCAACTATTCAATGATATTAATTTTGGCAGCGCATCAGTTTGAGTGTACAATTGCAATGAGTGGGTATTGGCAGCATAGACTTTTTTATTGTTGTGTTAGGCAAAAACTCAAAGTCGAGATTCATTCATATAAAGGATGTTAAAATAATTCAAGAGCATATTCTCGAGTTTAGGACGGAAAAAGGGGCAATTATAGGTCTTAAAAACATATCTGAGGAAATATGACCTGAGAATTCACCACTCACCAAATTTTATACGTATACGTTTTCTAAACACTCCCTTTCTGATTTTCGACTTCGTGTTCAAAAGAAAAAATCCTATTTTTATTTGAAAAACACGTCTGAAGATTATTCACATATTGTTTTGTAAGACCCTCCACAGTTTTGTTTCACTTTTCTACCTGTATAGAGCTCGACCACCAGAACATGAAAGGTCGATTCCATCCCTAAAAAGGTCATCTTGAATTTATTTCTTTCGAATGAGTTTTTGGTTACAAAGCTATTACTTTTTTCTCTTCAATGGGAAATGCGGAATATTTAATACATCGAAATAAAAATCACCGGACTCAATATGCCTGAAGTATTGCCAGTGTACGATGCGGCCATCTCTTGCCGGGAGTCCAAACCACTGACGTGTTATTTCGGTTCGAATAGATCATAGAGTGAGGGCTCTACTGACAAATAAAATTGTGTTGTTTTGATCATGAAAACATTTTTTTTACTTTCTACTTTATGTATATATATATATATATATATATATATATATATATATATATATATATATATTGCAATATGTTTTACGTTGAGCAGCATCGAAGAAAAGAAGATGCTTCTGCCTTCTTCGTTTGTTGAAACTCTTGACGGCGCTCTCTCCATTCATGCATCGATAGATGGCAGCAGATAATGATAACTGCACGATACATTCGATAGAAAATATATCCTTCGTTATTAATAAATGGATGAATTTAACATAAGTGCAACAGGTATTGAAAATTATAGTGGCAGGAGATGTTTCATGAAATCGAAGAAACAATATAAATCTTTTGGCATTTGTACAGGAAATATGTAGTGGTGTATTTTTCTGAGTAAGAATAATGATATATATGATTCTAACGAGTGTATTTTGAAATATTTTTCCGTCAAAATGTCAGAACAAGATGACAGCAATTAAATAAACAATATTCATGAGAATTGGTCACATTGGAGCTTTCTGCAATTGGATTGATCCATTACAGGAAGCTTATGAATTCTGAAATGGTTGAAATCAATATATCCCGCATGTTTCGTACATCATGCGATAGATGGCAGTTACTGAAATTCAGCATCTTCGTCAAGAAAATATTTATTCTCAGTTGAATTTCCTGAAATTCATGTATTAATCTTACGAAACGATAAAATATCCTTCTAAACCCTTTCTGGTTGACTTCAGATGGCTGTTTTTGACAGTCATAGGAAAAGTGTTTGAATATCGTCAAACGCGCCTTTCACTTCCCTGTAACTTTTTTAAAGTTGATTCCATTGTTAAGCGGAATATGTTTTATGGAATATAATATTCAAACGGCACTCACGAAGTCGAAGAATATTTAATAAGATTTAGGGTATGGGAAGGAATGCTCACTCACCAAAAATGTGCTGCTTCGAACAAATCAACTTTCTTTGGCGGTGTATCAAAGTCGAAGGATCATGTAGTGTTTTCTGTTGTATTGCTATTATGCACTGTTATTTGTGTGGCAATGTTGAAAAGGGTTATTCATACTTTATTTTTAACTTCTACATGGAGTCTGACATGAATTAAAAAATTCATAAAATACAGGGTAACTCAAAATGGCTGGAACAATCCACGTTGAGCTATCCTCAACCATCACAGACAGAACAATCGTAACATGGTTACATTCTTGAGCAACAACTTCATAGTGATAGCTGCGATCGGACATTATATTTATTGAGTTATAATTGATAATCATTCTTCCAACACATGACAATTGAAGCCCTTGGTGCAAGAAGGTGTTAACTCAATATTTGTGAAAACTTCGTTTATCCGTGCATAAAGGTGTTATCTCTGTTCTCCGCCAGGTGATATATATTTTCAGGGAATAGATGGCGCTCAAGTCGTCATAACACAAGATCAAAAAAGAGTTATCTAGACTGAATGAACCATTTGATATTTGTAAGAAGGGGTTAACTCAGTCACTACATGCATAAAGGTGTTATGTTCGGAGTTGACACCTTCTTGCGTTATACTTTCAGTGTTGTTTACGTTTGAACGTGTTTACATTCTTTCGGTTCTTGAGTTAATTATCGGTAGTTTTTGAGTTATTTGAACTTTTTACATATAATAAAGGTAAGATGCTTATTATTCATATAACTTTCATGTACATTAGCATTTAAATGCTGAATTATCTATGGGAATTAGAGTATTAGATTAAATATTAGCAGAACCTAACCTCAAATTTCTCAAAAAAAGCATATATTTTGTATCAGTAGTTGTTGAGAACAAATATCTTGTTCATTCATTTATGTAGTTATCATGAAATAACCATCCATCGACATAATATTTTCTAAAAATTATAGAATTTTATTTTTTATAGATGAGAGACCGAACTAAAAAAATTTTCGCGGAACTTAAACTTGCCGAGGCGATGCGTCATTTGAACGATGAATCGGAAGAAGAACCTTTCCAAGACTCAGGTTCTGAGTATGTTCCCTCAGATATAGGTAACTCATTCAATTTGCTGTCTGTCTCTATTTATTTATTGATTTGTGAACATTATTACTTCTCATTTTTTTTCACAACTTCAGATGAACAAATCGATCAGAATGACAAGGCAAGGCTTCCTGTCAAGAAACTCCAGTCTCATTACGACTACAAGAAAAACATATGTGAAGCCCAGTGTGAAGCTGGTCCGAGTGGTTATGTACCTATGAAAGGAAACTCTCGAAAGTCATGCGCAGTTTCAGACGATTCTGAATCGGATGATGAACTACTTCAGGTGTTAGTTTTGAATGAAACCGACTCAGATAATGAACCATTACTCAGGAAAAAAAAACAGACTCCAGTTAAACAATGGCAAAGCAAACACAGAAGCCCAAGAACCCCCTAGGAATGGAGAGAATGCATTTCCGGAAGATAATACTATCATAGGTGCAGATTTTTCGGTAATATATTTTTTTGTTTTATTATAGCATGATTGTTTTCATTGCAGGTCACGAAATAGAACAAGAGCCAAGTCGAAAGAGAAAATCTCTCCCTGAAACTTGGAAGCGTAATGAAAGAAGAGATAAAAAAAATAGGGGCAAGGAATATCAAACATTCAATGGTATTACTATTCCCGAAAAACTTCCTTGCGTAGGGAAGCGTCTTTGTAAAGAAAAATGTCGGTTGAAATGCGATGAAAAATTTGTAGATGAAACGCGAAGACGTTTGTTTGCAGAATATTATTCTTTGGAAGCCAACCAAAAAAATTCGTATTTATTCGGCGTTATGGAACCGTTCGCGGTTAAGCAACCACTGGGGGCTAAAAAGCATCGACAGAAGTCATTCAAATACTTTTTCACTGTAGACGGAGAGCGGCGACAGGTGTGTAAAGAAGCAGTTCTGTCTATGTTAGGAATTGGGCGTAAAAAAATAGATTTAATCAGGGATTCAAATATCTGCTGGTAGATCAGCTCCCAAGCCAGATGAAAGAGGTCGTCATAATAACAGACCTAATGCCACTCCTGACGAGAAACGCGAGATTGTTCATGAACATATCAAATCTTTTCCTCATGAAATGTCTCATTATTCGAGACATAAAAATCCAAATAGGCTCTATCTATCTCCATGGTTGTCTATCAATAAAATGTATGATTTATACAAAATAAAATGTTTAAATGAGGATCTCATTCCAGTATCTAGTACCACATACAGGCACATTTTTGTCAACGATTTCAATTTCGGATTCGGATCACCTAAAACAGATACGTGTAAGGTATGTGATACAGAAACGAATGATGAGCATATTGCGAAATTCAAAAAAGCTTTTGAACAACAAAAAGTTGATCGCAATATGGCAAGGCAAAATGGGAATATGATTTATATTACTTTCGATTTGCAAAAAACCCTTCCCTTGCCGAAAATATCAACTGGTAAAGCCTTCTACTTACGACAAGTGTGGCTGTATAATTTGGGAATACATTCGATCACTACAAACCAACCAAATGGCAAAGGATATTTCCATGTCTGGACTGAGGACCAAGGATCGCGTGGGCCTGAAGAAGTAGGTAGTGCAATTTTATCATTTTTGGAGAACATCAAAGACGAAGGTGGAAATTTTGATCATTTAGTTGCTTGGAGTGACTCGGCTGGGGGACAGAATAAAAATTTTTTCATTGTGTGTTTATGGCATTATTTGATTCTTGCTGGTGTGTTTAAGAAAATTGACCATAAGTTTCCTGAAGTGGGGCATACATTTATGGATTCTGACAGAGATTTTGCTGCGGTAGAAAAATCAATCAGGAAACACCAGAATATTTACACTGTGGACCAATATCTGACAATCATGACTGAATCTAGAAAAAAGACGCCTTTCAACATCACAAGAATGTTCGACAAATTTGTCGACATCAAAGAATTACCAAGAAAGCTTGGTTTAATCGACAGAAAGAAGTCTGAGAAGAATGAAAAAGTGGTATTTAGAGAGTTGAGATGGATCCAGATCGAGGAGTTCGGAATAACTAAATGTCGATACTCTTTCGATGAAGCAGAAGTTTGGACTAAAGTTGATATCAGGAAAAATAGAAAAATGATCAGACATAGGAACGATGATACCATTTTAACAACGATTGATAGAAGTAAGGCTATTGCACCAAAAAAATTCGATAACATTCAGGAACAGCTACCATTTATTCCCGAGAACCTCAGAGGATTCTATCATAATCTAACAAGAGGAGAAAACTGAAAGAACTATTATTCTTAATGTGCTACATCTGCAAGTTATTTTGAAAAATATTTTCAACAATAAAATTATTCACTTACGACTTTCTTGTTTTATTTAAAATCACTTTACTGGTTATGAGGAATTCGGAAAAAGGTGTTAACTCATTTTTTTTTCAGTATTTCCAATTTTCTGGAACCGTGGACATTAATTCAGAAACCTATACCCACCACAAGATTTTAGAAAGCACTTCATTGCCATGTTAAGCAAAAAATATTATTGAAAGATGTGTTGATGAAAAGTTCCAGTTATTATTAATCAAATCGATTTTTCTAGATTTCCTCAATATTGAGTTAACACCTTCTTGCACCAAGGGCTACAATTATGACTGTCATTATCAATGTCATTTTAGACAAGAGAACTATCAAAAATGACATTGATAATGAACGTCATAAGTGTCATATGTTTGATAAAACATTGTATGCCACTAGTGTGTTATATGTTTCCTAAGTCATTTGAGAATTTATACCACTTTGATTGACGAATTTCTCTCGTGTGACTTATTTTCAACGTAACACACCATAAGTACCATAAATAAATAACTATTATAGATTATTTTAGTGATATGACGCACAAGGAACATTTTTGTCAAATAGTCCACAAATGAGTTACCTTATTACACCCAGTTCTTTTGGATTTTAACAAGGTTATATCAAGATACGCGTAACATATCAGCAACATAATGACTTTCTAGCATTCGCTCCTAATTCGGAAATTAACATAACTGAGCGATAATAAAATTTTGGCAATAATATGGGACTCATTCCAGTAGTTGATATACTGAACCCATTTCGAAGTGAACATCATGAAATTAGTAGCGGTGGCGATAATTCTCCTGCTTCGCTCAGCTTTTGGAGCGTATGTGTTCCGTGAGTATGAATCATTCTTTCAATTCACTCAGAATTATTAAAATGTTTTCAATAATGCTTTTGCTTGAAAAATATCAAAATACAAGATTCGAATATTGAAATTCTTTTTTTAGGTGAATTTTGGCTTCTGCATTGTTTTTTGTGAAATCAATTCACGAAATTGAATTAAAGTCTGAATTGAAATTCGTAATATACAAGGTTTTCCCAAAAGCGCAGGTGCTCCTCGTCTGTTTGTACACTATGAACAAACCGATGACATAACGTCCTCGTTCACAGATCCCATTTAGTAAACTATGAAATTGGAACCTTTGATGTAAAAGTTGAAACTTTTCCTAGAGATCAATTATCCTAACACCAAATTCATATTTTTTTCAGGAGAAGGTGCTAACCTTGTTAGCGAAACGCGCGGCGACTCCAAAAAATATCAGTTTGGTGATAGGAATTGATCTCAAGGAAAAGTTTCAAGATCCCATTCGAGTCCAGTCTGCTTATTTTCACTGAATTCGTATTTTATATAAACTTCTAAATACATATATTATTTCGTGTTTCGGGAAAAGATAAAGATTTTTTTCAACCAAAAATATAATTGATCGGTCTGAAGAACATACACAATGAGCATATTATTTTTTAAATGTCTCATTTTGATCATTGGTTTATATTTTATGAGTCAAAAAAAAAAGTATGGATTTCACAAATAGACAGTAGTCAAATCATATGAAAAAATTCAAAATGATTCGGCAAGAACGAAGTAGGTACACCTGCTTTGTTTTTATTTATTGGTTAGAATTGGCTCCGCCGCTTTTTTTCTAGGACATGGGATACATTCTCAGTTATTTTGTTTTTGTATACGATTCGGCCATAACTTTATTTCAGTGTAGGTCTTCGTAAAATTCGCTGTAATTATTTGGTTAGCGCATACTAATAGTTCCGTTATTGATAAGACCATTTTTTGATGTGCGTTAGTAACACAGTAAATCAAATAGTCAAAATCAATTATTTGGTATCTGTTGGTGTAAAGTGATTAACTATTTTGCTTTTGGCGGCAGAACAGCCGGAATTAGTTTCTAATGATTTGGTCAGTGAATAGAAATAAGACATTTTTCGATTTGGTTGATAAATGTTTGAGAAAGCAAATGATAGCGTTGATTGGGCAATTGCTCCAAAACGTTTCATTTTGTACAAGTGTTTTTTGATATAAACTTTGTTGTATTTGAGTTATGAGAGAAACATTTTTGTTAGTAATGATAGAATTCACTGCCACAAAAAATATAAACGTTCCATTTAGATTTATATCGAACATAAAAATTGTAATTAATCCAATTTCCTGATAATATTGGGACTATTTCTTGTGTAGTTTGAAAAATTGATGCCAGGTCCCACTGTTCTGGAACTGAGGAAATTCATTACTGCCAGTCTTAATAGAAGAATGTAGGTTTTCACGGCTGATGTTAATACATCCCAAATTTTTTGGGCTCGAGGGCCGTGTCCTGGAATTTTGAGTTCCGAATTTTTATAGTACGGGTGTAGAAATATATTTTTTCTTCAAACGTCAAATAATGATGACATTACTTATCTAACTTGATTCTGTCAAAGTTTGATGTCTCCGCCGGCAGCAGTTTTTTTTCCCATTTCTTTACGGCGGAGGGAAAAATGTTGTCATGGCAACAATATGAAACATGTCACAAAGCAACAATACAAATGTCATTAACAACAATTAAACATCATTTTTATTTATAGTAATATTAAAAGTACAATTAGTTAATGAAGCATTTTCAAAATTGAAACCGTGCAAAAATGTTCCCGACTCTTGATACGCATTGGTAATTGTTGATGATACTGATGGTCGAGCACAACTTTCAGCAATCATTCCCGATGTTGGCGAGTCATGAGGGTTTAAAATTTTTTGAGCCTCATCGTTCTTATTTCTTATTGAATCCTCTATATATCCTTCGGCAACCGTGCTTGATTTCCAGCCCCCATGTTGTTTGAGGCATTCTAGATTTCCGCCCCCATCAATTAAAAGTGTTGCTTAAGTTCGTCGTAAACAGTGACCCGTGTATGCGCTTGCATCGTTTAAATTCAAATAACTAGCTACTTTTTGGGCTGCTGCGCTGATCGAATGTATTCCCATGACGCTTCGGTAACACTTTCCATTTTGGTACTTAAAATCGGTTTTCTGTGAATATTTCAGGCCGCAGTGATGCATACTTTTTATACAGTTTAATGTAGTTATGACCAATTATCGTAAAAGATCTAATTTGTCGTGTTATACTGTCTGGGATTTTGATAATTGTTACATTTTCTTCATCCTCAATGTCCACAGTATTCATTTTTACCAATTCGTCGCATCGACAGGCGCCGGTTACCCCAATTAACAAAACAATCTGAAATATTTTTATAATTTAGTAGAGTATACTACATGCTTTGCAATATAATTTTTTTTACCTTTAATCCTAAATACAACTTATCTGGCGCTTCAAACAAAAATTTATCAAACTCGTCTTTAGTGAAAACTTTAGACTTCTTTGCAGTATATCCCTCGCTTGACTTTTTCAGAAAGGCGCGTAAATTTAAAAATTTGCTTATATCCACATTTTTTCTAATAACTAACTCGGATTTTATCATAGAGTATCGTGACCACATTGTAGAAGATTTCCATTTATTTTCATTTTCCATTATATTAAAATATGCCAGTAAAACGTCTTCGGTAACTTGCCGTACTCCTCTTGTATCGCACCACTCTTGGAAGTGCTTGTACGCTAACCGATACTTTATTCCGGACTTGGAGGGCCCCAAACGTGCTACTGCATCATTAGCCGCGGACTCAATTTCGTTTAGGTTTTCCATTTTCGCACTAAATTTGCGCTTGCGGTTGCAACAACAATAAGCTGTCTTTAATAACATAAAATAACTGTCAAACAACTGTAACCAGGGAGACGCAAATCCCACCGACGACTTAATTATTTTAATTTCTAACATCTAGACGACTTTAATAGTTGTCACAGTTAATTTCGAGTAAAAATAGCGTATGAATTGTACTATTTATGGTTGAAAATTGCTACGTATGAAGAAAAAATAGTATACTTTATTCGGCAAAGAAGCGACTTCTCTTGACTTGCCCTCTATTACGGGCGCGTCAAGAAAAGTCATGCTTCTCCGCCTCATAAAGTAATATACTATTTTCTACTCCCTTACTATAATCATACACTTGAATGCCCATAATGCGTTTCATAATGAGATCCATTATGAAACGGATTAACGATTTGTATCTTAATGAAAAATCTGTATGTAATTATGATACATTATGCTGATTTCTTTATAGTTCATTTTCTGATGAATGTTGGGTGCATTATTTCAAGAGAGAACAATAGTTATATCTTGAGATGGATTTATACAAAAGTCATTTCCACCTTAACTTTCACCAAGTAAATATTGTTTTTCCATGCAACACTTTCTAAAGAAACAACGCATGTACATTAATCATAAAGTCAAAGTTTCAGTAGGTGTAGTACAAGTGAAACTTTTGGTGCATAAAATAGCCTCTTGGTAATGGGATGTTTTTCTCTCTTAGTGGGAGTGGAACTCGAAGTGAGAATTACTTTTTAATGAATCCACCTTTGCATGGAATCAGATTGTTGTAATGTTACAGTGTCAAATACCGATTATAGATCAATAATCTGAAACAGATTGGATCAGAGTTTTATTTTATGTTCTGTCAATAGTTCCACAAAAAAACAATAATTGTACGATAACCAGGAAAATATCATGCGGTTCCTTTTTTTATAGCCCGGAGACCGACATGGACGTATTAGAAATAATAAACAGTTTCCGAAACAAAAAATCAACTGGATTTGACAATATGCCTTTATTTTTGCTGAAGGAATGTTCCAATGAAATTATTCCTTCCCTAACTCAATTGATAAATTGACTTTTCCGGATACATTAAAAATGTCCAAAGTAATTCCTATTTATAAAAAAGGAGAGAAAGAACTACTCTCAAACTACAGAGGTACCTCAATGCTAAGTGTGTTTGCTAAAACATTCAAAAAAGTCCTCTACAACCAGATTATGTCAAATCTGGGCTCGAAAAATATAATCACTGGCAAACAGCATGGTTTTCGGCCAGGACACTCATGTGAGACCGCCACCATTGGATTTATATACCTATAGCCTATTTTTTGATATGTCCCGGGCGTTCGATTGCCTGAATCCGAATTTCTTGTGTGAGGAGCTGAATGCATGATACCCCGTAAACTCGTGGATTCGTTCATATGTTTCAAATCGACCATTTTACGTGTCAATCGATAACACAAACTTGGATGTTTTTTTCAACAATCTTGGAACTCCCCAAGGGGGGATATTGGGGCCTCTGCTCTTTCTGTTATACATAAACGATATGCCCGAGTATTTTCCAGATAATGAAGATTTATTTATGTATGCTGATGACACTACCCATGGTATTGTCAGCAACTACGCTAGAAGAAGTGATACAGAAAATAAAGTAGTACTATGTCATCTTTCAAGACATGGTGCGACAAAAATGGTCTGGTAGTAAATATCGAAAAAACCGTTATATTGAATTTCTCATATGGTGAAAAAACGCACACCCAACCACATTTCCAGTTTGAATCAAACGATAGAAGTGTAACTTTGAACACATCAACAAAAACAAAAAGTCTCGGGACTGTTATAGATACCAATCTGAATATCAAAGAACGTGTAAACTCCATATGCAAAAGGCTGAATCAGGTATACTTCCTAATTTCCTCGCTGGAAAATTATCTAACATCTGACACGCTATCAACCGTATATTACGCTCAGGTTTATTCAATTATAGCGCAAAACATACTGCAAAACGGATTGTTAGACGAATCTACGATTTAGGCTAAAGAGACAGCTGCCGCGAAACATTTCAGTTATACACTTTCGAAAATAAATCATCTTTCAAAAAAAAACAGGACATTCACACACACTTGACAAGAAATGCTGATAAGATCCTCCTAGATCAGCATGAGCATTCCGGTTATGAAAAGTCTCTTCCCGTTGTGCTGGTTCCTTCTTATATAACAGGTTACCATCGCTTTTGAAGAACCTCAACACTCTGAAGCAATTCAAGAAAGAGTTAAAAAGGTCGCTTATTGATAAAGCATTTTATTTACCAGAGGTATTTGTCCAGGATATAAACAGATAGTATGGACTTGGATGTGTGGACTTTCTCCCTTTTCAATTTATCTTTTCAATTGTCAACTATTTTAATTGTTCTCGTATTGTCCATTAGTGTGACCTATTACTGTGATTTTATTTTATTCACGACAAACTAGCTATAAGCATTCTGTGACTTACCTTCATCTTTGTATGGCACCAAAAGATTATTAAAATTATTCTAGTCTATTCTATGGACCGTAATGAGTTAAAGAGTTTCATTCCTCTGTATATAGACCCGAAAAAGTTATTGGGACTGAGCATTTGTAGAAATAGTTTGTTTTCACAACATCCCTCTATGAGAGAGTATTACTCTTACTCGGATGATACGGTTGGTACAGTTATACTCCGAGAGGCAGCGGTGCAATTTTTCGAGTGATTTCTGTTTTCACGAAGTGATAGCACAGAATAATTGAACTACTATATAGTAGCGAATCCAATGGGGATGACGGCTGCAAAACTCTACCACTAGGAGCGCCACCACTGCATGTACCTTTGACAGCCTCTCAAGTCAAATGACAACAATTCAAAACTGGCTCCGTTCAGCAGTGCACAACCGTTGAGAATAATCACTAAACGTGTTGAGCCGCTGCTCAACGGTTGAGAGTGATCAATGGTGCAGCGGTCCGTTCAGCCGAAAAAGTTGACACATCACTCAACTGTTGAGCACGGCTGGACGAACCCATTACGTCCCTTCTTTGGAATAATTAAGAATATAAAGATTTGAAATCGACATAAAATGGTCTTATGTAGTGCATTCGGATGTAAAAATGTAGGTACGCATTTATTTCCAAAAGAAACAAAACTGAAAAAGCAGTGTGAAGCCCTGAAAAGAAAGTGCTTTCAGGCTTCTGAACATTCTAGGTTATGCTCCAGTCACTTACAAAAGAACGTAGCAGGGCTAGTAGATGGTTTTTATGATGATTTTTAACGAAACACCTCTGTTATAAGTTTGAGTTTTTTACCTTTCACTCAGATCTTTTTTTTTCCTTTGAGTGATCCACCACGTTCCCTCAACAAACTTTTCAGTTCTGGTACAGACAAACATCCATATCTATCGGTTGGAGATAACATCCTTATGATTCTTAAGTATCTTTTGAAAATATTCATCGAAATAAAAATAAAACATAACCTGCAAAATCACTCGTTAGGCACTTGCAGTCGTGCTGCCACCTACTAAAAGCTTTGGGTCATCTTCCCCATTACATAGAAGACACGCCTTCTCAAAGTGCAGCAATGAGAAATATTCTTTTGCTTTTGCTTCAGTGAGTCGAATAAAGTGAAGTTTCTTATTATGGGTATATTATTGTCATGTTCCGATATTGCTGGTATTACTGGCCAGAGTAAGCATTTTTGGATCGCTTTTTGCAGTGATAGTAATCTACTGCTAATGGTATCGGTACGGATCGCCATCTGACATCCGTCAAAGGAACTGTCAGAGGTTATAGGTGTGACGTACCCTATCTAATTTCAAAATGAATTAAATATTTGTAGAAATTTTAAGCAATAGTGATACGGAAATAGAAAATTCAGAGAGCTCTAGCTCTGATATTGAGTCTTTAGAGGATAAAATGACTGAAATTATAATCCTCGACAAAATTAGAGGTCCCATAGAAAAAATACCAAGAATAGAAGGGTACATTCAAAATGTAGTAGGTTTTTACACCACTATGATTTTCAAACAACATTTCAGGTAAGCGAGTAAGGCTTGCAATCTCGAAAAATGGGGTTCTCGCAGATGGTATTGATCTGCTGGATTCATTCCAATTCCGCATCAACTTCTACGCAAATATTTTCCAGTAATTTTGCAATTGCAATGATCTGACAACAAATTTAATCTGTTATCCGCTGACGTTTATTCGAACACAACCTAACCTAACTCAATTTGAGGAATACTGGGACTACAGGACCACTTCTGCAGCAGTAGCACCAGTAACTTTTCAGTCTCTAACAGGGTATCTCAAAAATTGGCGCGAAATAATTGCCAGTGAATGTCGGTAAAATCGGAACGACTGAATTAGTTGGACAGTACTGTTCAGTAATATCGGAACATGACTAATGTCAGATTTCTCAGTATCGATGAGAGTGTCAAAGTTCGATCAAGGACAAATATTTTGGAACAATTGTGTTAGGTTGCCGATTCCCTTCTGTTTAGTTGTTAATCATTCTGTGGTGGAAGTTTCAGTTTAGTTACTGAGCGGAGCACTCCTGGGTCGCTGATATTCTGGTGGACCTGGGAGTGAGGAAACTGATTATTATTGCATGAAGTTATTTTCCTCATGTTCCGATATTGCTGGTATTACTGGACACAGTAAGTAATTTCGGAACGCCTTACAGTGGCAGTAACCTGAAATTGCTAGTCAATTTCGGAACGATTCGGGCAGTAAAATATCCGGCGTTCGGCGGGAAGAACAAAAACAATGCTCTAGACCCTTCAAGCTCCACGTTCCACCGAGTTGTGATCAAAGAGGGATAATAGTTCTGTGGTTGTGATACCTACCTACCATTATTAAAATGATGGCTACAAGAAATAAAATAATAACAGATGAAATAATGAGTGATAGCGACTCTGATGTATCAGAAAAATCTGATAGCTCAAGTACCTCAAGCTCTAGCGGATGTATGGAGGAGGACTTCATGAATTTAATTGTTATTGTACAAAATATTAGAGGACCAATTGAAAGAATACCCAGAATTGAGGGTTACATTCCAAATGTAGTTGATCATTACACCCCATCTATATTCAAACAGCATTTCAGGTAAGTAAGGATAGTCCAGGCAACACAGAAAGTTTATGGAAATAGTGCTTGCAGGGTGTTTCCTGAGACATACCAGTATTTGGTGCAGTGTTTAAGGGAACGAATGGAACATCCAGATGGTCCAGGGAGACATCAAATTGACTTGAAACATCAAGTGCTATTTGCATTATGGTTTTTTGCAACACCTGACTCCTACAGGTTGGTGATGAACTTCCAATCATATATCCATCTAAAGTCATTCTTCTGTTCATACTTCTGTTTAAATTGAGAATGTCATTAATAAATAAAGGTGAAAACATTTTCAGACGATGTCACCAAATACATGTTTCTAACTTATCTATTTTTTTTCAGGTCTATATGTGAAAAATTTAATATAGGAAAAGCCACAGGATTTCGAGTTATCAGAAGAATAGTAAATGGGATTTGTGAATTGGCTCCCAATTACATCAAATCGCCAACAAACAGGGATGATGCAGTATTAATCTGGAATGGATTCAGAAACAAAGGACCCATTCCAAAAGTTATTGGTGCAATAGATGGTTGCCATATAAATATCACTAAACCATCAGAAGATGGAAACTCCTTTATTAATAGACATCATAGAGCCTCAATTCAATTACAGGTTTGTATAAAGTGTCTGTTTCATCATCTGTTTTCTATAATACATGATTTTAGGCAGTATGTGATCATAAATGCTTGTTTACCCATGTGTATATTGGGAATTGTGGATCTGTTCATGACCAGAGAGTTTTGCGATTATCTGAGGTGTCTGACTTTTTAAATAACCCAGATACTTACTTTCCGGAAGATAGTCATTTGATTGGTGACAGTGCCTATACCATTCACAAATATTTACTGGTACCCTATAAGAATAACGGGCATTTAACGGAACAACAGATATATTTCAACACCAGCCTATCATCAGTACGTGTTAATATAGAAAGGTCTTTAGGATTCCTGAAAAATAGGTTCCGAAGGATTTTACATTGCTGCCCTTTAACAGATATACAGTTTATCCCAAAATATACATTAGCCTGTTGCGTCTTACACAATATTTGTGTGATGAGGAATGACTTGATTGACCTAGAAGAAGTGTTGACTCTGTAGTTTCCATCTCCTTATCGAGATGTGCCCTGATGGCCTGTAGATAGCGCATAGCGTAATCGGGTTCTAAAATATTTCTTTTAACATCAATTATCTGTTTGAAGAATGGATATGAGAACAAACCTTGTAGATTGGCAGCCGTTTCGGCATCTACCTCTACCATCAAATCTTCCAAAACAACTTGATACATTTTTTTTTATTCTATTTACTGGTGATATTTCTGGAAGACTTATTTCAAAAGTTGTTTGTCAATGGTATTTGGTCAATATCAATAAACATATATCTAACATCTAACCTAACTTATTTCAGTTCGGGGAGGGGATACTGGAACTGCACGACCTATTTCTGCAACAGCAGATCCAGTAAATTTTTAGCCTCTAACAGGGTTTCATGAAAAGTGGCGCGAAACGTTTGCCAGTAAATTTCAGTAATATCGGAACAATCCAATTTACTGTGCAGTACTGGTCAGCAATATCGGAACATGCCATTTGTGACACTTTGCTGAATGAATGCTTCAAAAATGCAGTATGATTGGTCAGCTTCCCTCAACCCGCAATTAGATGTGATAGTTGACGAATAATCCACAATTTTCAATTCAGCTGACTATTTCCTAGTCATGACTAATTATTCAATCATCCATATTCATTTCAGCTGATGATTTCAAACTCTGCGATATGGGAAATAAAAATTTGGATGAATGCATGCTCAATGCTATACAAGATGCTCTTCCAAAGTTAGCAGTTCCAGGTGAGTGAATTTTTTGAAACACCACTGAATAATAACATTGAACGGGAATATGAAAGTTTTGCTTTATGTTTAACGATGGACGTGAAAATTACCACTAGAAGCGATAAAGTTTATTCTCCTGTCATGGAAATCGTTTAGGTCAGGTTATGAAGTTAGTTTATTATCAGTCGACATTTGCCGACTAGTGTGTATATCACTGGGTATGTACTTCCATAACTATAGATTAAGGAGAAACAATTAGGAGAAGAAACAGATCTTGAATATTCAATCACGATATGGGCTCATATATTTATATTTTAAATGAATCACTGTATCACAAACAAACAAGAATCCTACTTTAATATTATCAAAAATAAATTTTAAATCATTGCATTGGCATTGATTTTTGTCAACCATAAGGTATACCTCAGGAAATGTAGTTAGCATTATGTCCACCAGAAGTTTTATAAGTATCCAGAACATCACTGGAGTTTTCGTTCTATTTTTATGTTTGAAATATACTATTAGAAGTTCGGGAATGAAAAAATCTTGAAATAAACTTTCTAGAGATCAGACTAGAACAGAAACAAATAAACAAATCTTCTCAAGATCACCTTCTGATGTGAATATTTTCGTTGACATATAACTGGATTTATTACAGGCCTTCGTTCTCCTAAAAGGATCAGAACAGAGCCAATATTTTCTCTCTATGCAGAGTATCATCTCAACAACAGTTTGCTCATTTTGAATGAATACTTCTACAACTTATCACACAGCGGATTTATAAATTCTTCTGTGACGAATGCGAGGTGAGTAAACTCACAAGCAGGAACACTTTTCAGATTACACTGATCTTTTATTCCGAAGATACTTAAATAGAAATGTTTCACGCCATGCTATACTACACTATTTGAAAAACGATGACACTATCTTCTTCTAGGTATAGAATGAAGATTTTTTTGTTCTACCTTTGTATTTCTTCAAGATAACGGAATTTCAAATAGAAAATCTATGGGCATACAGCGTGTGTCACATCGAGCTTTCATCAGAACGTTGAAGTGGAGTGAAGTAATTGAAAAATGTTCCATATAGAAGTTTTATATATCATTGCAAATATAGTTTCAAATCATTTTCTAATGAACAGAGTATTGATTTAGTTTAGAACGTGGCGTTCCGAGTGGAGCAACAACTATTATTTCCGTTCAAGTTTCTTCTCCAGAGTACTGTTGAAAAATATAGGGCTTCATGGGAATACACCAAGAGATTGAGAAGGAATGTTCAAATTCATGTGAAAAACAGCATTCAGTTCCCATTTTCGAAATAAACTGCAGTTGAAGAATCAGTTTTGTCGTGATTAGGTGTTGCAAATGTTGTTTTTCCGTTATGGAATAATAACTTGCAATGACACCTTTCTTATAATGGGTGAGTCAAAACTCGAAAGCTATTTTTCCTCGAATTTTTCAAATAAAATATCCCATTTTTGTTTCAAATCGGGCCTCTTTTTGAAGGATACGTTCTGAAAATGAGCTACAATTATCAACGTTTCCACCATGCTTCCGTTTGTGGATGCTGAATCACAACACAGTAGTTCAATCCAAAAATACTTTGTGTCACGAATGGTGCAATCATCGAAAGAATACCTTTTGATTTTGTATATCAAGTTAACGGGAAATCGAAGGAATTCGAAATTCCCGGAAGAATATTTGAAAAATGAGCCTAAATCTCAAAAAAGGTAATATCAGTATATTACTGATCACCAGAAAATGTATCTCTCATGCCATATTTATATTTTTGGTGGTAGAATATGTTCATTTGATGAAAAATTTGAGTCTCGATTCATTGAAACTTTTCTTAGAGATCAATTACCCTAACGCCAGATTGATATTTTTGCACTCGACGCGCGTTTCGCTAACAAGGTTAGCATCTTCAAGAGAAGAAAATTGATAGTATCACCAAAGGTTCCAATCCTATTGTTCACTCTCGATTCACAACAGTCAGGAATGTCGCTAAGTTATTGTTGAAGAGTTTAGTAAATTTTTTCATTACTTTCAATATAATTATTGAACGAGTCCACTTATACAGAACGTAAAGGATGTTCCATTTAAAAGAATTGCCAAAATTTTTCCAAGCATTGGCTTTCGGGAAAATGAATATTAGACAACGAGAACACTACACTTTCACAAAATGGTCATAAAACAAATCTTATACTGTTTGTTCCATTTGAAAAAAACATATCTTATATACGCCTCGTAATTGATCAGTACTCTGTAACTTGGTGAATAATTCAATAATAAGGCTCTTACTGAGAACTCGTGAAGAATACACTTTTCGAAAACCTCACCTCTTCCCCTAGAGGTTCTGATGAAAATTACAAACACTGGTTCTCGATAGTGCAGTGGTCAACACACCTGCTATTCACGCTAAAACCGAGGATCGATTTTCGTCCAAGGAACTAGCCTATCTAGAACTAACCCATCGAAACCAAGACTATAATTTTAAGTTGGTCGACTGTGAGTGTTGCCGGCTCAACTTGCATCGAAATCCCCATGATACGATATTCGTTTTTCACATCTGTATGTATATGTATTCCTTTCCACTTATTGTTTTTTGTGTTGAGATGATGGTAATGTCATGTCTATGACCTTGAAGAAATGGCAAAGTTTCCTTAAAATTCAATAAATACACTAACGAAATACGAAATGAAATATCTTCTAGCGTCCAACAAGACACCCTAGCACTAAATTTTACAACTTTCACTCCTCATTTCGTCCAAACATCCAACTACACTGCTGATGGAACACTTTTATACAATGGAACACGAGATCCAGATCCAATATGGGGAACAGGCGTGTCAATAAAAGATATATGTGAGTATCTATCATTAGTAGTATTATTATTGGGTGAGTTCAAAGAGTTCGAATGTTAGATACATGAGAAAACACTGTTTGAACGTCATTATTTTGTGGTGGATCAATAATTGTTCCGTATTTTTCTGGATTTCTAACCTACGACAATCTAAATAAATTTGAATCAATATTAGAATCTATACAAATGTAGAAGGGCAGATTTTCAATCTACCCAGAAAAGTTGCTGCGTCTATTGAAAAACAGTTCCTTCTGGATAGAACAAGTCCAATTATTCAACAACTTCTCTTATCAATCAGATTTGCCTATCAAATCAAAAATAATACGATATATATATATATATATATATATATATATATATATATATATATATATATATATATATATATATATATATATATATATATATATATATATATATATATATATATTTATATATGTTAGCAAGAAGATTCTCACGGACGAAGTATGGTGAGTTGGTTTTTCGGGTTTCATTCCGTGTTCTGTGGTTTTGATCTTCTGAAGGATAATTGTCACAACGTTTCGGCATAAACATGAGATATCAGTGAAAGGAAAAGTCACCACATCTTCCATCTTCCAACACGTATTGGAGACAGGACATAACCATCAATTTCGAAAACACAAAAACATTGGCGAGCGATGAAAACTTCTACTCTCGAACCTTCAGAGAGGCTATCGAAATTGAGAAACGACCGAGTAGTATGAACAAGAGAGATGACGCCCAAAGATTATCAAGAACGTCGAAAACCATCCTATCACAAAACAAAATCAAGCCGATCACACCAGAGGAACAAGGTCGGACCTTACAACGTAATTACCCAGTTATAATAACAAATGCAGTCAGACCAACGAAAAAAGTGGGAGGGGCCAAGATCAAAGATACCATCAATGAACACCCCTATATATTGAGAAACCGAACTCGAATTAATAAGTCGAGTTCGAGGTCGAAACTCAATCATCACCTAGAAGATGGCAAATGAGACTTTGCCGAAACGTAGCGACAATTATCCTTCAGAGGATCAAAACCACAGAACACGGAATGAAACCCGAAAAACCAACTCACCATATATATATATATATATATATATATATATATATATATATATATATATATATATATATATATTTGATCGGCTAGGCTTCCGCGGTTAGAAATGTGCTGGCTGGAACTTCCGGTTGATCCGCGTCTGGAATGATTTACTTGTCTACGTTTCGGCTCCCATTTCGGAGCCATTTTCAAGACTTAGTGACCTTGCGTCTAGGTCTGAGTTTTCTTACTAGCTGGCTATCATCACTGGAGATCGAGGATGATAGCCAGCTAGTGATGATAGCCAGCTAGTAAGAAAACTCAGACCTAGACGCAAGGTCACTAAGTCTTGAAAATGGCTCCGAAATGGGAGCCGAAACGTAGACAAGTAAATCATTCCAGACGCGGATCAACCGGAAGTTCCAGCCAGCATATATATATATATATATATATATATATATATATATATATATATGTCCAGTCGAGTTCGGAGGACGAAACTCAATCATCACCTAGAAGATGGCAAATGAGACTTTGCCGAAACGTTGTGACAATTATCCTTCAGGGGATCAAAACCACAGAACACGGAATGAAACCCGAAAAAACAACTCATCATATATATATACTTGTAGAGAATCTTGACTGGCTGTATGGTAACTGAAAAAGCTTTAGCGGGGTTGCAGTCAGAATTGTTAGGGCGTCAAAGGAGACTCTTTATATTCGTCAAGCTTTCGGTAGTTTATTGCTACCTTCCTCAGGACATATTGTATTTTGATATATATATTACAGTTGTCCTGAGGAAGGTAGCAATAAACTACCGAAAGCTTGACGAAAATAAAGAGTCTCCTTTGACGCCCTAACAATTCTGATTGCAACCCCGCTGAATATATATATATATATATCAATAGACCTTCTTTGTATAGATTTGTTTCTTTATGATTCACTTTTCCCAAGTGAAAGTTTCATTTTCATCATTGCTCGATAGTTCACTCATTTTGATACGAGGTTGTGATAACAAATATAATTTTTTTATATCGTGGTTAATTATTGATACTGTTGTTTTTTTTCTATAACATTTCGAAATTTTAGCATCAGTTGATTTCAAAATATACGATTAACTATTCACAATTGTGTTTCATGAGCGTGCAATATAAATGATTTTGAAAAACACAATTGTTTTTTAATGATCATGTAAGTTCAATAATTTACTATTGTCGCAATAACTTCAGTATAATATATAAAGATAAACAAGAAATCAATGAGAATATGAAATATGTTTTTTCGAAAAGCACAAAAATAGCTAGGTATTCAGCCTAGCTAATAGCCAGGTGTACTACGGTATACAGCGCTAGCAGCTGCTGTTGCCCCGTTCTATAATTCCCCCACCTCTTACTTTTATACCTGCAGTCCTTGAAGCCCAAATACAAGTTTGTAATAGTTCTACTCCTCAAAATTGAACTTTGAATTTATAAAAATCAAATAAAATACTGGAAAATCAATTGTTATTTTCAAGTAAAAATTAGGACTTTATTGTTTTATTGTTGAAATAGATTTCAATAGTATATTTGAAGATTCATTGACTGGCCCTGGATTCCGAGGTATAGTAGTTTTCACAATAAATGGTATTGACTGAAGGATTATAATAAAACCAATTAGACCCCCTAAGTTGTACACAATGGGATTAAATCGGGTAGTTTATTGCAGTTAATAAGCCAATACCATTTACTGTGAAAAATACTAGTAGTTTTCACAATAAATGGTATTGACTGAAGAATTATAATAAAACCAATTAGACCCTTAAGTTGTAAAATCCGAGATGCACATCATAAATGTAAAAGGACCGGATTCAGGTAATTTTGTTTCTCAGAGAGGGATTGTAGAGGATTACAGCTTACACTTCTTGTTCATTTTAGTCTTTGTATTTCATTGGAAGTGTTCACTTGTGTTACGGTGTGCAATAATTTTATAACATTTATTTGTTATTACAGACATCAATAGCAAAGATTTTGTACCCCAACGTACAGAATAGGCAGTATGTGGCGTCCGTGGATAAAAAGTAATAGTGCTTCTTCCAGTGGATCGTTAAAGGAGAATCACTCATCTTGTGACGCGAAAATCATTATAAAAAATGTGTATAGTTCCTTACTTCAGCAAGGATATAACGCGGGTGCTGCAGCAAAAGTAACCAGTAATTTGACGAAGGTGCCTCTTACTTCAGTTAGACGAATTGTTGAAAATTCTATGGAATCAAGAAAAAAGCGTAAAGATTCCGGTGTCACAAAAAGTCTAGACGACTGGGAAAAAGATTTGATAAGGCGAAAAATCTACACTATGTACGATGAGCAGCGTGTCCCTACAATCAAAAGTCTGAAACAGCGGCTCATCAATGACGAAACTCACATCAACTGTGGCCTCACTACTCTATGGCGAGCTCTGTCTGCAATGGGCTTTAAATATCGCAAAATTGACAAGAGACAAGTAGTAATGGAATCCACACGTTTATTAAACTGGCGTTCTGAATATATAACGTCAATAAGAAAATACCGGTCTGAAAATCGGCCAATACTCTACCTCGACGAGACGTGGTTTGACGCGCATGACACCCCTTCCAGAGGATGGTCTGATTCCTCTGATAAGTGTAAGACAGAAGCACCATCAAATAAAGGGAAGAGAATCACAATATTACACGCAGGATCAGAAAATGGTTGGATCCCAAACGCTATGTGGCTTTCTACCAAAAATATTAAGGACTCTTGTGTTGATTATCACGAAGATACGACAGCAGAGCTTTTTGAAGATTGGTTTAAAAATTGTCTGTTACCCAACATTCCGCCAAACAGCGTTATAGTAATGGACAACGCAAGCTATCCTAGTCGACAACTGCAAAAACTTCCTGGCTCAAAAAATACGAAATTGGAGATTCAAAACTTCATGGCTGCAAATGACATATATTTTGAGGAAAATTATACAAAAAAAGAACTTTTACAAGTGCTGCAGTCATTTTCTTTAAAAGAAAAACGTATGTTTGTGATACAATTGCAGAAGAATTGGGACATACAGTGTTACGACTACCTCCCTACTACTTCGTGTTCAATTCTATAGAGCTTATGTGGCACCAACTTGAATCGAGCGTGCGCGAAAAAAATACTTCTCCGACTTTAAGTGGTAGTGTGGTAGAATTAATTAGGAACTGCATGAATGACATTCCTACCGAGAGTTGGAAAAGTTCTGTTAGTCATGTTATAAATGTTGAAAACTCGTACCTTTCTCTAAAATCAATTGGGGCAATTATAAATGATTTAGATGAGGATAGCGATAGCGACACTGAACTAAATATAGAATAGAATTGTAACATTTAAATAAATTACTTGTATATCTCCTACATTATGCAAAATTCAAATTTCTTAAGTTCGACCCTGTAGCACATTTGCATCTTTTTCCAGATGATTTTTTACACAATGGGATTAAATCGGGTAGTTTATTGCAGTTAATAAGCCAATACCATTTACTGTGAAAAATACTATATAAACCTTGCAGCGCTCCGCTATGGTTAACTTTCGAGAATGAGTACCGTCTTTCCTGACTCATTATAAGTTCTGTTTGATTTTTGATAGTCACAAACAAACCAAAAATCATAATATAAATGGAATTTTTTTAAGAGAGTCACTTTAAATTAATTCAGTCAAGCTAACCGGCATATTAATCACTTTCAGCTTCGTAATAAATCAATACTGGTTCGATTTTTCTCATCAAAGGCGAAGAGCTGAGGGAATGAATTGTAGAAATAAGAAGGGACCTAGATATTCTATTATTCTTATTATTTGCTTCCTATATTTAGTAATCATACGTGAAGACGGAATAGATGTCGTCCTTCACCCATCTCTTTACCGGAAGGAATATACTATTTATAGGGTTTCATAAATAGACAAATACGCCTATAATGACTTGCCTATCAAAATGTGGTCCAGACTATATAAAGTGAGATTTAAAAATTTCCACCAGATGATAATTTTTTTTTTATTTGTCAAAAAATTCTCTTCCTCATGAATATTGGTGTATTGCAGAATACTTGCATATGAGTTGTCGAAATTTCAAAAATCCGAACAGTGTACAGGGAAGAACGAAAAATAGAATTTCAATCGAGAGTATACTACCCTGGATGTGATTCCAAATTTGAATATGGATTTCATTACTAAACAACTCCTTCGAATGAACTTTTTGATTATGTCAAAAATGAGATATGGTTCTCACCTGATCAAACTTCCAATTTTTCGTGCTCCCCTGTACACTGTTCGGAAATTTGTAATTTTGACAACTCATATGTAATACGTAATATTTTGCAATATACCTGCTATTCACGCTAAAACCGAGGATCGATTTTCGTCCAAGGAACTAGCCTATCTAGAACTAACCCATCGAAACCAAGACTATAATTTTAAGTTGGTCGACTGTGAGTGTTGCCGGCTCAACTTGCATCGAAATCCCCATGATACGATATTCGTTTTTCACATCTGTATGTATATGTATTCCTTTCCACTTATTGTTTTTTGTGTTGAGATGATGGTAATGTCATGTCTATGACCTTGAAGAAATGGCAAAGTTTCCTTAAAATTCAATAAATACACTAACGAAATACGAAATGAAATATCTTCTAGCGTCCAACAAGACACCCTAGCACTAAATTTTACAACTTTCACTCCTCATTTCGTCCAAACATCCAACTACACTGCTGATGGAACACTTTTATACAATGGAACACGAGATCCAGATCCAATATGGGGAACAGGCGTGTCAATAAAAGATATATGTGAGTATCTATCATTAGTAGTATTATTATTGGGTGAGTTCAAAGAGTTCGAATGTTAGATACATGAGAAAACACTGTTTGAACGTCATTATTTTGTTGTGGATCAATAATTGTTCCGTATTTTTCTGGATTTCTAACCTACGACAATCTAAATAAATTTGAATCAATATTAGAATCTATACAAATGTAGAAGGGCAGATTTTCAATCTACCCAGAAAAGTTGCTGCGTCTATTGAAAAACAGTTCCTTCTGGATAGAACAAGTCCAATTATTCAACAACTTCTCTTATCAATCAGATTTGCCTATCAAATCAAAAATAATACGATATATATATATATATATATATATATATATATATATATATATATATATATTTATATATGTTAGCAAGAAGATTCTCACGGACGAAGTATGGTGAGTTGGTTTTTCGGGTTTCATTCCGTGTTCTGTGGTTTTGATCTTCTGAAGGATAATTGTCACAACGTTTCGGCATAAACATGAGATATCAGTGAAAGGAAAAGTCACCACATCTTCCATCTTCCAACACGTATTGGAGACAGGACATAACCATCAATTTCGAAAACACAAAAACATTGGCGAGCGATGAAAACTTCTACTCTCGAACCTTCAGAGAGGCTATCGAAATTGAGAAACGACCGAGTAGTATGAACAAGAGAGATGACGCCCAAAGATTATCAAGAACGTCGAAAACCATCCTATCACAAAACAAAATCAAGCCGATCACACCAGAGGAACAAGGTCGGACCTTACAACGTAATTACCCAGTTATAATAACAAATGCAGTCAGACCAACGAAAAAAGTGGGAGGGGCCAAGATCAAAGATACCATCAACGCAAGCTATCCTAGTCGACAACTGCAAAAACTTCCTGGCTCAAAAAATACGAAATTGGAGATTCAAAACTTCATGGCTGCAAATGACATATATTTTGAGGAAAATTATCCAAAAAAAGAACTTTTACAAGTGCTGCAGTCATTTTCTTTAAAAGAAAAACGTATGTTTGTGATACAATTGCAGAAGAATTGGGACATACAGTGTTACGACTACCTCCCTACTACTTCGTGTTCAATTCTATAGAGCTTATGTGGCACCAACTTGAATCGAGCGTGCGCGAAAAAAATACTTCTCCGACTTTAAGTGGTAGTGTGGTAGAATTAATTAGGAACTGCATGAATGACATTCCTACCGAGAGTTGGAAAAGTTCTGTTAGTCATGTTATAAATGTTGAAAACTCGTACCTTTCTCTAAAATCAATTGGGGCAATTATAAATGATTTAGATGAGGATAGCGATAGCGACACTGAACTAAATATAGAATAGAATTGTAACATTTAAATAAATTACTTGTATATCTCCTACATTATGCAAAATTCAAATTTCTTAAGTTCGACCCTGTAGCACATTTGCATCTTTTACCAGATGATTTTTTACACAATGGGATTAAATCGGGTAGTTTATTGCAGTTAATAAGCCAATACCATTTACTGTGAAAAATACTATATAAACCTTGCAGCGCTCCGCTATGGTTAACTTTCGAGAATGAGTACCGTCTTTCCTGACTCATTATAAGTTCTGTTTGATTTTTGATAGTCACAAACAAACCAAAAATCATAATATAAATGGAATTTTTTTAAGAGAGTCACTTTAAATTAATTCAGTCAAGCTAACCGGCATATTAATCACTTTCAGCTTCGTAATAAATCAATACTGGTTCGATTTTTCTCATCAAAGGCGAAGAGCTGAGGGAATGAATTGTAGAAATAAGAAGGGACCTAGATATTCTATTATTCTTATTATTTGCTTCCTATATTTAGTAATCATACGTGAAGACGGAATAGAGGTCGTCCTTCACCCATCTCTTTACCGGAAGGAATATACTATTTATAGGGTTTCATAAATAGACAAATACGCCTATAATGACTTGCCTATCAAAATGTGGTCCAGACTATATAAAGTGAGATTTAAAAATTTCCACCAGATGATAATTTTTTTTTTATTTGTCAAAAAATTCTCTTCCTCATGAATATTGGTGTATTGCAGAATACTTGCATATGAGTTGTCGAAATTTCAAAAATCCGAACAGTGTACAGGGAAGAACGAAAAATAGAATTTCAATCGAGAGTATACTACCCTGGATGTGATTCCAAATTTGAATATGGATTTCATTACTAAACAACTCCTTCGAATGAACTTTTTGATTATGTCAAAAATGAGATATGGTTCTCACCTGATCAAACTTCCAATTTTTCGTGCTCCCCTGTACACTGTTCGGAAATTTGTAATTTTGACAACTCATATGTAATACGTAATATTTTGCAATATACCAATTTTTATAAGGAATAAAATTTTCTGATAAATCGATAATAAAAAAGTGTTCCATATGGTGGAAATTCTTGAATCTTACTGTATATAGCCTGGACTATGAGAAGATAATTCAATTCACTTCATATATGTGACCAAAATGTACACGTAGATATTGTAGAAAAAAAAGTATGTCAATGAAATGATTTGTTATTTTCATTGAGAACCCAAATATGTATTAGTGACTAGTCTGAATTTTGAATACCAATCTTATTGATCGTATCAGACGAGTAAAGGTGAAAAGGGGCACTTCAATATTTCACCAATATAGTTTCATATATTTTTACTTTTTCCGCCAAATGTGTACATATCAAGGTACACTGTATATTTTTCAGATAACGCGACGATACTCCACCGATTGAAAATCGAGACAGTGGAGAGAGATGGTCAAGTTTATCTTGAGGTAGTGTCCTATAAAGTCTCCATGGATTTGGATAGCGTCAAATTTAATTATGGAAATCTCTACAATGGAACAAATCCTGATATGGCAGAGAGGGCATCAAATTATTTGAATGAAAATGGATTTTATATCGCAGCTGACTTACACAAAAATATTAACGACAATTTTGGCGACATGTTTAAAGTTTATGCAAACTTGATCTTGTGTAGCGTTCCTGCCAATAAAATTATTCCAGATTTTGAATGGAACAGTGTTAACACAAATTATGTAGTTGTTCAGTGAATGAGTAAATTCGAGATATGTGTTTTCACTTTTACAATATACACTTCAAAATGGTCCATTAGACAAATTAATGAAGGAACAATTGGATATCCATTCGATAATTAATTTAGTAAATATTGAAATTATACAAATTTAAATATTTCTCAAAATTTATACATCATGAATCCTAACCTCAGACGTTGGATATATATTCAGGGGTATCTTATTAACAAAAAATTGTTTCTTCTTGAAATTGAAAGACTTATTTTTTGATTCCTAGATCAATTTGATGAGCAAATGTTGTCGTTTTTCAACCTTTATACTATATAAAAATGGCTTAGATCCACGACTGCTAGTGTGTGATATGGAGGATATAAGTATGCCGAAAAAAATATTCCAATTGATCAGTATGTTCAACTCATTTTGAATTCACAAAACATATCTCAATTAGGAACTTAGGTATTTTTGTGGGGTAATGAAATTCGAGGAATATTTTATGGCTTTTTTCTTTCCCAAATCGAAAAAGTGAAATTACAACTTCTATGGAAGAAGTCAAATAAAAAAATTTATAAACACTCTGTTGATAGGTACGTGTATTTCATTTAAAGACGTTTGATTCTTCACAGAGAGAAAGAAAACGGATTAGCTGATTTATATTGACTTTTTTTATGAATTAAACATATTTGAATGTTTTTCACGTGCCTATCAACAGAGAGTGCTTGCACATTTTTTTTATTTTACTCCACCCGAGCACATTCTTGATGAAATTGTCTGTTTAAGTTACCTATCGACTAGTTGAATTCAATGTGAACAAGTGGCAAGAAATGAACTAGTAATTTTCGTTTCAGGTAATAACCACTCAATAAGTTGGTCGTTTTATCAATTCACGAGTTTCTAGTGACTATGGTATTAGACGGGTGAATGTGACTATAATTTTATTATCCAAGAAAATACGCATGGTGGGAGGAAAAGGATCATTATCACAAAAATGATTTCGATTGATAATCAAAAACGTTGTGCGACCAAATGTTTGGCATTTCCAGTTGAAGTTCTGAAGCTGGATCATGCAGCGCAGTTGTTGTTTTCTCACAGTAAAACAAAGATTTCATCCGAAGACCGGAATGTCAGTTTTTTAAATTTCCAAATTATAAAGAATTGAGAAAGTGGTGGATATATGTTGTTCACTTCATCGACCGCAGTGCCTTCAAATTTTCTAAATTCTCTTGAGTTCATTTCAAAATCTGTAACACCACAGAGGACGACATGGAAAACATCACACAGAGAGTGACGTAGGTTTGGACTCTGATGATGATCATATTTCAGACTAATCTTCCCAAAGGGTAATATTCCGAGATAAACAGTTTGAGATTTATCATGGCGAAAGATAAATTGAAATACAATGATTTTCGTAACTTAAAAAAAATGTTTTGGGATAAGTTTGAAGGTGAAGTGATGAGCATGTTGTCCAATTATCCGACAGATAAAATGAAGACTACTTGAACAAAGCCCTGAGTATCAACTTTGGATAACAAATTGTCACCTTTGTAAAATGTCAAAAATTTCACTGACCAAATTGTCATTCTCACCATAGAATTAGATATGTCTCTTCAACGAATATTATGACATTCACATTTTATACCAAGAAATTATTGGCAAGTCTATGATCAATTTGATTAGTCAAAATAAACTTTTATCGACTATTACATTGCTGAGTTCATTAAAGGAATGTTATACCGAACAAAAGCCTGAACCCTATGAAATATGCAAACGTAAGGTTGCTCATTTATTCCCTGGCAAAACGACCAGTTGGGCAGGTAAAAACAATATAAACAAGTAGGACGTGAGACCCGAACGACAAGAGCAACATGCACAGCACCAGCAAAATCCTCCGAAAAAAGTTGCATGAGCTGCGCGACTAATACTGGGAAAGCCACCTGAAACAAATCAACACCTCAGACCAATCTGCGTCACAGATGAGAAGGCTCTGAGGCTCAGCGTGTTATTCAACTCCATTACAGTGTGGAGTCTCAGGTATTTTGAAATTTTAGAACGAGTTCAACTTAATTTTTTGAAAAGAGTTCTTTTAGTTCCCAACAATACACCAGATGCGATTGTTCGTTTGGAAACGGAAAGAGTAAAAATTGCTTTTAATATATTCAAGATGACTCCCAACTGGATCCAAAAAATGGTTTCAATGGAAAGCCATCGGTATCCTAAACTCTGTGTGAAACAACAACTTCGTTTAATCAACGGTGCTGATCCAAAATATAATTGGTTACTGCAGGTAAAACAGTTTTTTGTAGATATAGACAGTCTTGATTCATGGAACAACCTCAATAATATCAACATGAAATCCAGAAAACAACTACTGTTATCCAAATATTACAAATACTTACATAATTCTCATATTTTTATCGCCTCCCGTTTCCAGTTTTTGTCCATATATCACATATTTGAAATTTCAAGTATTCCTAGTACTTACCTATTATTGAAATTACCTATCCAGGTCACTCGTACTCTTGCTCAATTGCGCATGGCAACTGAATTCACGATTAAATTCACACTAAATGGAATTGTTTACAAAATTGACCCAAACTTAGTATGTTCTGTATGCAATACGAACCTAAAAGAGAGACTTATTCATATACTCTTTGAATGTCCAATATATAGTGTAATGAAACAAAATGTCCCTTGTCTTCAGGATATTGATTCATTAATAACTGCCCTTCGAAATATCACTATTGCTGATGCTAAATCAATCTCTGCCTATATTTGGAATATTCTCAAGCTCCGCTCATTCATTTCAACTGAATAATTCAATATAGGTTACATTTGGTTACAACATACGATCCTTTTGTTTTTAAGTCTTGCTATCAGATCCATTGTGTATCTTTCACATTTTGTTTCAATGCTGTAATGATGTTATTGTCAGAATTAGATACTATATTCAATTTATGATGTTAGTTACAAAGTATATTCTTTTTTCACTTGTATTCATTGCTGTAAACCTTGTTTTTGAAGCAATTAAATTTATTATTATTTCGCCACCTGGAAAGCACTAAACCTGTAGGCCCGGACCAAATCCCAAACCGAGTCCTGGAAGCTCTACCCAGGAAGTGATATCAGCGATGACCAACATCATCAACGCTCTTCCTCGACTCAACCACTTTCCGTATTCCTTCAAGTACTCAAGCCAGAAAAATGATTACATTTACAACAGAAATGTCTTTCAATATTAATATAAATCAAAATGAAATCACGTGATATAAGTAATGCAATGATTGTATAAAAATGAGAAGAGAAAAAAGTATGTTTCACAGATATAGTGTAATAGTTAGGGAGGCGAATAGGGGAATTTTCGGTAATACTCGAGCGTGGCAGTTTAAGATATGAGAGATACCTTAGACCTAATAGAACAACCTTGTAAAGTATTTAGCTCTATATGTAGTGACGCGCGCCTAGGATAGACGATCAGATTAGTAAAAAAAAATCGATAGTCTGAAATACTCGAGCGCGTCAGATTAAGATATTGGGGGTTGATTTTAGTGTTTTAAGACTATATTTAACTAATCTGACGATAAGTCCTTGACGCCGCCGAGTTATAGGGTCGCGAACTTGTAAAAAAAACGTTAATCCGGCATTCTCAAGCGCGATTGTTTTTTTTTATTCTGAAGAATATACTCTGAAACTTACTAAAAATACAAAATCTGCCGGTTTCCGCATGACCGGAAGTGTGGAGGAGCCATTTCGTCTTCCGAAAAACGCGTTGCGGCATATAAGTCGCGAACGATACATTTTACAAAAAAAAAGTTCAAATAAACAAAAAAGGTAATTTTATTTTACACAAAAAAGGTCTCCTTACATTTTTGTCCAGAGTTAAATCTTTTTGACTAGAAGCATCATAAAAACTCAAACTCCCGGTTTTTTGAGTATATCTCGAAAACTGAGGGTTTAAAAAAAATTTATATGAAATAACGATGATTAAATTATGTGACTTTTATTATATCTCAAATTTTTTTTTTCTGAAGCTTCTCGACAATTTTCGTGGACTCGGAAAAAGTCACGCGTATCTGTATACAAAAGTATTATTAACATGTACAGTTTCATGGTTGATCCTCAAATTGTTTTTTGGACGTATCATAAGCAAAACGAAGTGAAGAATCGAAGCAAAAAAGAGGAATTTGCCATAAACATGTAATACAGACTGAGCGCTTCGCGGAAATATGCCGTCCTACCAGTATTTTTCCTTTATTTCGCAACATTGATGGTGGGGACAGAAGTGGTAGAAGGGAATTTTCGGTACACCCTAATATATATATATATATATATATATATATATATTTATATATATATATATATATATATATATATATGCGAAGTTCTACATTTACGTTGGTTGTATCTATCGCTTCATAATCATTCTTAAATTCCCCGTTTTATCAAGGAGGAAGAAAGGAAAAAAAAGAAACCAAAAAACCTTTTTCGGTCAGATTAAGAGACCTCACCAACATTTTTGTCAGATTAAGAAAATATGCTTTCAGGATACCGAGATAAACATCCCCTATGCAAATCTGACGCGCTCGAGTATTTCAAAAAAACATTTTTTTTTGCATTTTCAAAAATTCATCGTAACTTGTCGTCAAGCCGAAATCGTCAGTTTTTTTAAAGTAATTTTTTTGTTGTTGCATTTTTGACTACTTTATATGCCTACCCCCACCACGCAAACCGGCAGATTAGTATACCGTTGTTATCAGAGGCACTTGGGGCATACGTGTTATGAATATCTGACGCGCTCGAGAATGCCCAAGTAACTGTTTTTTTTAACATTTTCGAAAAACCGTACACGCCAAACCCACCGCTAAAATGGTTTTTACCATACGAGCTTACCTTTTCGAAATTATTTTATCTTTCGATTTTGATAGGTCTCGACGGCGCCGTTGAATTACGCTATTTAGCTACCCCGCCTCCCTAACTATAATGAGTAAAATGTAATATTGAAGTTACTGGGGAGCCTAAATTCAATTTAAACTGAAAAATATAATTTGTCCATGAATTATTATAATAAATATGGCTCAATGTCACACAACAGATCAAGAACGCTTGTTTTGGAAGTTCTTCTTGTCTGTTTTTTTTTCATATGCAGATTCACGCAAAAGGGAAGCCCTGTGACGTTCAAAGAACACCGAGCGAATAAAGGGGCAGGACATACGAATTAACATTCACTTTGAAATTCTGAAGTTGTGAGCCTAAGAGAAAACCTCTCTTGGCAAGGAGTTTCAAAGCTCAGCTGTTCTATAGAAATAAGATCCCTGAGCGAGAGAAGTTCGACAGGTCTCCAAGTTCACAACAAAGGGGTGGGAGTTCTATACTCTTCGAGTCATTCGTGTAAATTCTGCCAAGCGTGGAACAATTGATAACAATTCAGAAGAGCACCGACTATGAAAATATCTATAGAAGAGAGATAAGTCTCCGACCCTTCTACGATGCTCCAGTGAAGTAAGCGAGTCTGTGAGCGAAGAAGCAAGGTTAACGGTTGTAGAAAATCATTGATGCGTAATTCGAGATGCTGCCCAGATCCAACGAAATATTTTCTTTCAAAATTCTGTTCTAGAACACATCTGGAATTGATCTGAATTAATTCCATTATACAATACTGCATGTATTTCACCTTAAGTGAATAAAGATTCGAACTCAGGGCATCAAAGTAGTACTTTCAATGAATCGATGCTGGTATATTTCTCGATAAGATTTTCGTGCCCAATGAGGGGACAGCTGGACGTCTCAGAAGGTTCAAGCCTTAATCTGGTGACGTCCCTTGGGTTTTTATGTCACATGCTAATACTGGAATATTCCTCCTATAGCGATTTGACTTCTTCCTGCAACAGATTGAGACTCATCTGCAGTTTATGAAATCTTATATCAAATTCTGGTTGAACAGACAGGTACTTGCATTTATTCGGAACAACAGCACAAACAGTCCAGAGAAAAGACATGTTCATCTTGATCTGATGCATCTGGCGACTCCTTTTGGATTATTATATAACATATTCAAGTTTGCTACTACTGATACTCGATAATAATTATCAATTAGTCTAAGAGTAGGTTTACCTAATTACTCTCAGCTCTTCCATTTGGATTTTGATAAGGTCATATCAAGACGTGTGAAACATTAGACATATTCAAATATGAAATACGATAACATTTGCCACTTAAGCATTTTTAACATGTAACCTGAAATGAGGGAAATATTCATTATAATGTCTGCGAATACTTGCATATCAACGAGTTCAGTTGATATAAATTGCACCTCGTTACCCCTCTTGACAAACAAATGTCAAATCTCAACTTTCCGACACTTACGAAAACGATTCAAGAAAAAAAAAATTGAGCGAAATCGAAAATGGAAGATGATTCGGTTTTTGAAACGTTAACTATAGGTATTCTGATGATTTTTTTTTAAGGCAAATTTGAGTTATACGAGGAATTGCTGACTCAAAGACGTTGTTCCATTCAGAAGAAACTGTATTCGAATTATTCTTCGCTGTTGCCCTCCATGATTATAACACTCCGTATGTGCTAATCAGCACATACTATGAAGAAAGTAGCAAAAAAGATAACAGCTGTTACCACGTACACCACCCGCATTTCAATACTTATTGCTGAAATTTGTGCTAACCAGCGAAGACGTGTTTAAAACAATTATGATAAATAATAATAATAATAATCCGGAGAAATATACTATCGATTTTTCATTGTTTTCATTGGACAATTGAACAATTTTCAACCCATTATCAACATGTACCTATATTACAAGTTTTCCTACTTCAATTATTTCATATAAAAAAATTTGCAGGTGATGTGTGATTCACAATAATACAGCCTAAAATAATAATTATTTTGCAGAATCATTCAATTACATCGCTAAATTCATCTTTTCGTATCCTATTGAGTGTTATAATCGCGGAGGGCAACAGCGAAGAATAATTGATGGATTGATCGACTTACCAGTAAAAATGATCGATCAAAATTATTCCAGCTCAGGGGTTCCCTAAGTTATTGTGGATGCGCCCGTTTTTGACCATTAAAAAATTCGCGCCCCCCCACCCTCCAGTCCAGATAATCAGGTCAAAATAAAAAAAGTATTCAATGTACCTGATAGTATCATTAAAGTTATACACATAATACAAAAATATTGGTAAGAAGTACCTATTTTTTGGAACGAGATGGATGAGCTTGCATGGATTTGACGAGGTTCATAATTCACGGCTCAACCATAGAAATCGCACAACGCAAGTCACTGACAAATTCAAGTTTATTTCAGTACTTGGTTTTTATTGCGACTACGGCAGAAAATCCCTTTTCGTACAAATATTTACTTGAGAAGGGTAAATACAATTGAAGTGCTTTTTCTGCTATTTTGGGGTAAATTGAGAAGTTTTAGACCCAAAAAAATGATTCACCGATTTTTTCAAAATCGTATTTGGCAGCAGAACTAATTTTAATGTCCAAGGCTTTCTGTTGAAGTGTTTCTGGCAGGATATCTACGTTAACATGGAATGGATCCATCGCATATCGATAATTATCATATGAATTGGAAAAGTAACGACTGAACTCATCAGTGAGGCATCTCAAATGATTTGATCAGCATCGTGAAAAACCTCCATAAAGCGCGTTTCTTCTGAAATACTGTATAATTTAGGAAAGCATTCATAATTAGATGGCTCTGCTAATACTTTGAGGCCAAAGTTGTAACTTTTCAGTAAAAGTCTTGATGGCGCCTCTGTGATAAATTATATTTGAAATTCCTAGTTCAATGAATCAAATATATCTGACAAATAAGCCAACGCTACTTGAACACTGGGACTTTTGAATTCATTGCATAATAATTCGCTTCTTTGGTTTTCAAGAAAAAGTGTTACCTCATCGCGAAGTTCAAATAATCTTGCCAGCATATATTGTCTTTTGAGAGCCAGCGCACTTCTTCACAAAACGCCTTGGAAAGGCGTGTATTTACCTCACTCTGTTTTATAGAATTTACTACTTTGATACACAGTTTCAACACGTCATTCAGTTCGCTGGGTAATGTCTAGAATGCATTCTCTTAGCAGTCGCGGGTTTTTTATACTTAACCACACAGGTTGCTCGCGCCCCCTTCAAAGATCTCTAAGCCTCCCCTGGGGGGCGCGCCCCACACTTTGATAACCACTGTCTAGCTGTTGCCCGTAATGATTATGACCCCCCATCCCTGTTTACCCTAATTAACAAATTTCAGCAATGAGTATTGGACCGCGGGTGGTGTACGTGGTATCAGCTCTTATCATTTTTCGCGACTTTATATTGTATGCTGGTTAGCATGAGTCACGGCTTACTACTGAGTGTCATAATCATTACGGACAAGAACTAGAATGATTTGGATCGATCATCCTTACAGGTAAGTCGATCAATCCATTAATTGATGCAGATACCTTTCGAGATAGATTAGAAATATCCTTTTCTATACTTTTATAGATTCCATTATTATTCATTATCTTTGCAGATTGTGGTAGCATTGTTTATAGAGATATAGTTAGTCAATGACTACGTCTAACAAGTTTCAGCGCTTATAGGCGCTGCCCAAAATTTAACAGTTTTCTATGGGAAAATGTCAAATTTTGTAAAGTGGTTTTAAGCGCTGTAACCTGTTAGACGCAGCAATTGTCTATGTGAAAATGATTTCAAGAGTTTTTATTACGCCATCTACCCTATTGTGTCGATGTTTTTTTTCTCGACAATGTACGACGAAGTTTCCTATTCTGAAGGGGAAAATGGATGCAGAGTTCTGTCTATCAACATGAAAGATAATGAAACTTCAAAATAGAGTTGACGATATGAGTAATGAACGATCTACGACATTGACAAAAAATGTCACTTCTGATTCTGAATTGATTGACATCTTTTGGCATTGTTTTGGCATCAAGAAAATGTGTGGACTCGAGCTATAACCACAGAATAATTAAACTACTATACAAGAGCGAATCCAACGAAATATTCGGTAAAAGCTATGCATTCCCAAAGGGCACCAATAAGAGCTTACTAAAATATTCCATTGCTTTTGCTTCAGTGAGTCAGATGAAGACAGTTAATTGATTTTCTCAATAGAGTATTTTTCGCGACTTAACAAATCTTACCAAACGCGACCGTATCATACTTTGTTACTGTTTTCGCTAAGATTGGTAAGAGACGGGGAATTGATGACGTCATTAAACTTGAATGAATTCTCCCCGAAACGAACCACGAGTAACCAAATTTGGGAGGGGGTTAGTTGATGTAAAGTTTGGTAGTTTGGTTGGGTTACTCGAGACTCAGAAAATGTAACACCTACATATTCATTCATCCAGTCCCCTGTCCCTGCTATTGAACGATTTCTTACTTGGTAATCTTTCAAGAAGGGTAATAACACATTTTTTTTGTAACAACTTTGGTTCTCTATTTGTGGTGAGAAATTATCGAAAAAAAAGTTGTCCAACAATGTAAACTTTGCCAATTTCAACATATTGGAAAGTTCATTTTGTCATCATAACCTCACAATATAAACAAATGTTGACCGAACCATGACCGAACGAAACCGAAAAACGCGTTGATGGTTTTCGCGACAAACTAGTGATGGGCGATATACATCGATATTTTCAAAACATCGATGGTATGCATTCGATGTTCCGATATTTTTGTATCGATGTCACAAAATGACACATCGATGTTGAACATCGATAGTTATGAACTATCGAATCCCAATATCGGTCAAAAAGCGATGGCAATAGCAGCTTTCGTTTTGAGAGTTTGCTGCACCCGGGCACATAATTCTAGCCTCGTCATTGGTTGAAAAATTTCATTTGTCAAATTCAACCAATTGTGAAGTCAGATTTGTTAGCTCTGGAGCAAGAAACGAAGAAACTTTCAAAACGAAAGCAGCTAATTTGCCTCATCACTAAATGAAATGACTGACACTTGACACTTCCAATATGTTCCGTGTATTACTTCAGTTAACCAGTGGTTATCTCTTTCTCTCTGTTGAATGGACCTGGCCAATGTAACAATATCATAGAGAGAGTGAGAACCACTTTGGTTAAGCAAAATCATGAAAAACCTATCACGATTTCGCAAGAACACATTCGGAAAAACGAAACATTTCAGGCATTTCAGACAGATACAATTATTGACAAGGTTAATCTGTTCCTTTTCTGTACCGAGATCGAGAAGTGGGTTTGTTCGTCTGAATTGAAGAAAAACAGTTACAACTTACAAGCTTGTTTGATATTTTGAAAGTGACAAATATTAACATAGTATATAAATTAAGAGATATGAGACCAAAGAGTGATATCTGGAAGTATTTTCAAAAATCTCCAAATTCAGATATTAAATCCGCAAAGTGTTTATTGTGTGGCAAACCTGTTAATTCGCCTCTATGAGACTTTGGGGCGTTTTCTGGCGCTCCTGTATTCAAAGAGTATTCTTCTCTCTCCACCTCTCTAAGTATTTAGCTGTCCGAAAAAGAACGAGACAGATATGTTTCAAATACATGAGCGCCAGGAAACGCCTCTGGATTTGTATTAGATTTTAATTAATTGTATATATTTCATATTTGGATTTTGTATTTTTCAATTATTGAACAATTACTTTTTCTAGGAGGATATACATAACATACATAGCCTCAAAATACTAAAATTTGTACCTATATAATATGTCATTTGTCAAATGTCAAAAAACATCGATGTTGCAAGACCGATAATTGCAAAATATAGGTAATGAGTTTCGATAATATCGTCGATGTTCAACATCGAATTTTGTATCGATGTCCCATCACTACGACAAACCATCAGTTATTTCTTTTTTTTTTGAGGGGATAGCTCAACTCGGTAACCAGTCGTAACCACTCCATGTAACCAAAACAAACCATGCAGTTAGATTTGGTTGGTCGCGAAAATTACTCTATTGTAGTTTGCCTATATGTGTGTATTGTATATGTTTGAAAATGTTAATTTTAAAAATTTTATTTTTACTGACTATTGAATATTGTATATTTTCATTGTGTTTTATATTTTGATTGTTTCCGTGCTTATTTGTGCGTATAATTGTATATGTTTGAAAATGTGTGTAAGAACATGTTCTCATGGATATATTTATCTTTTATATATTTTAATCCTCATATACATATTATTCTTAGTTTAAGATATGTTTTATATTCAATTGAAATTTTGTTGGTGCACTCACGTGTTCCATCTCACTAACAAGTGAAAACTTCAGTGAGACATTTCATGTGCTTATTTTGCTTATTGTTGGAAATCATTTGTGAATTATATATTATAAAAATTCCTTTTTTTGCAAATAAACACTATTCTATCTGAAAAAAAAATGTTAGATTTCTGTGTCCATGAATCTGGCAAAGTTCGATGGTCAAAAATATTTCTGGGTGAAGTTACCGATTCGCTTCTGTATAGTAGTTTAATTATTCTGTGCTACAACGTCCTTAATGAAAATGGAAGAGAAGACATGACTTGGAAACCAAATTACTAGTGCCATCTACCCTTAGTATATTCACTCAAATGATATTGCCATTAGGTTAGCTAACTGTATCTCTATGAAGTTAAAAATTAAAAAATAACAAAGAACAATGCTATATTTCAACGTATGAAGGATATGGGTTTCTCAACTTCTCACTCAAATGATATTGCCATTAGGTTAGCTAACTGTATCTCTATGAAGTTAAAAATTAAAAAATAACAAAGAACAATGCTATATTTCAACGTATGAAGGATATGGGTTTCTCAACTTCTATGTACCCCAGTATACCCCCAAAGTTTTCCTTATAGTATTATACTCTATCTGATATATTCATCGAAGGATCGTTAATGATGGAAAGAATATATCGAAAAACTCGAAGCGTTGACATGAAAACTATAGTGAAATGTGAAAACTCGGAAACCTGAAACTGGGACAGACCTGGAAATCGTTTTGTGGCTTTCTCTCCAACTTTATGTGACGCTCGGCCCGTTCTTCCCCCCCAAAAATATCAATAGAGATCTAACTCCGGTAAATTCGGCTTGATGCCTTTCCTCAACAAAAATGTTAGTCAGGGTATTGCCTAGAGATGGCGTCCGGCGATGAAACAAGAAGAGCTGCGCAACAGTGTGAAGGAATTATCCCTCAGTTCAAGGGTAGTCCCTTTAGTCCTGTCGCGGAATTTCAGCGAGACGGTCAGGGATCAGTTGGCAAATATTTGTAGCTGAACTGGGCAATTTCGGAAGATTCTGTGCAAACATTCAGAAGTGTATGGGAAGGCTTGGTGAGTTTGATGTTTGGGTGGAAATCATGGGAACAGAATTATCATAATGTTTTGTTGATTTTTTCAATGACAAGACAATATTGCAGAACAGGAAAAAAGGGAACTGGCGAAAAAACTGAGTATCAGTTAGTTAATGAAAATTAATTTCTCAGAGTTGGACAGAATAATTATTCGAAATATCACAGAATGAAATTAAAAAAAAAAGATAAATTACCCCTACAAGAAATTGAAAACTCGCATGAGATGTGCGTTTCGTGAGGATCTTCAGGAGGAAATATTGACACTGTATGAGCAGAAAATGATACTGTTCAACAGTTCAACACTTTTGCATTACTATTTTACCATTTGGTGTTTAGAGAACTGTTTTCCTATGGAAGTAATTTTTTCAACACTAAGGTATTACCAATCATTCAAACGATTCCGATTCCTTTATTTCTCTCTCTCTCCCAACTGGATGGTCGTATCACCAACCGAGAGGGCATTCTTGAGAGAAAAAATAGTATTCTTGATACTTGAATTTTTCGGTTCATTCCTTTCCGGAAGAATTCAACTTGTGTGGCGAAACCAACGTCAGGTATTACAGGTTAGAGTCAGGATAATTGGGCTCTGTTTGTTATATATTTTTTTCGAGATGCCTAATTGAGCTTCTGTGATTTTGCCTTTTAAACGGTGTATATTGCGCAATCACTTTTGGCGGTTGAATTGGATACTTTCCACAAAACATACTTTTTTTTCGGAAAACTGGCCAACAAGTATTTTGATCAATCTGAATAACAGGAAGGCACTATTTGAGATTGTTTTATTTTTCATTTTATTTAATTTTTTATTCATTCCTTTTTAATCTGTTATATATTTAATTTTTTTATATTCTACACAGTTATTTATATGAAGAAATCTTATCAATTAATCTGAATAATTGGGTTCGGCCGTATTGACTATTTGTTTCTACAATGGGAAGCTTAACATGCGTATGTAATTTTTTTCATGAAAGAGCCTCATCTTCATTTGTGTGGGTTCGTGACTATGTTTTTCGTAAAATGAATACCAAACGATGGAGGATGCATCATCTTCTAATGGCATTGTCCGACCATAAATGGATAGGTTATGTCGATGAATGAAATCAATAATACGAACAGAAAAAATCAAAAACCCCTACGGAGAAGACATTATATTACCTATTTGGTTAAACAATTGTTTCCATTTAAAGTGTTGATGTTAATCTCCTATCTCTTTTTAGGATAACATACCTAATTCTTCACTCCAATGATTCTCTAATTGGAATATCATGCCCCATCAAAATATATAACATGAAGGAGTTTACATGAAAATAGTGTATTTGACTTTATTTTCGTTTTATTCAGTGTAAAAAATGCTTCAAATTTGAGAAACCATTCCGTTTCATTTAATAATAAAATGACCAATGTTTTGTACTTGATTTGTACAGTCAAGACCATGATTAGACTACATTGAATCGATTAGACTATCGATACAGAAGTATAAATTTATAATTTATAACAAGAAGTAAGAAATGTAAAACATATTAGAAGGATAATGATGATATCAGACCTTCTGCTATGACAACGATCCAATTCTGCTGAAAGTTTTACATCAACAGTTGTCGAAAAAAGAAATACTTATTTTGTTTCGCGTTACCATGGCAATTAAGGTATTTTGCGAATTTGATCGGATGTTTTCCCGCATGGGTAACCTACAGCGAATCATAGTGGACATTTTTCGACAAAAGCACAGCATATTTTGTTTGACATAACAGGTCACTTACCGACTTTGAGCAGAGTTAAACAAAATGGAACGTTCAAATAAGGCACTAGAACAATTCGGCAGACTAATAAAAATTCAATAATAATCCAAATCTTTATTCACGAGCCACTGACACCGTAGTTTCTTAACCGAATCGACTGATTTTGTTGAAGCTGACATAATAACCTGAACTAAATGTGACAGAACAAAGCAATTTCGATTCAATTGTCCAATCTGTGATGCATTCCAAAGCCTATCTTGACGAACTTTGAAACGCTAAAACATGAATTTCAAATAATTCGTTGTAGTTCAATATGCTGTGAAATTTTCTTTAAGGAATACCACGCGGACTTGAATTATCATTGAGAATTTTTTCTTGCTCAAGAATGTTTTGAGAAAATTAATAACTGATTTTCAAAACATTCGTGAGTTTGAAAAAATTCACGGAAATAATTCAATTTTACAATTGAAAATTTACCAACCTAGCAGCAAAATTATGATGTGGAAATTTATCTGCCTCGAAATGTCACTGCGGACATCTGCCAACTTTGTTATTGAACTTTTATTAATTAACCAAACTGCTTTCAACATTGGTTTAGAAACACTGATTGTTTCAAATCGTGTTATAAAAAGTAAATTGATTTTTATCGTTGAGTGTTATTTGAGAACGTGGACGTGGTGATTCTTTGAGAAATTCCAAGACGAAAGGTTCATGAAAACATAGATTTGCTAATGCTTCGTTTTCAAGATACAGGGTGTTGACATTTGTTGTTTTTTCCTAAATATCTCAATAATCCTTCAGCCGATTTTCCTAAAATTTGGCGGTGGTATGAAGGGGATAAAGGGGCCGATTTGCCCATAACTAGATTGAAATCAATTCGTCCAGTGAAATCCCGGAAGGTACCTTAACCAATATCTTTGACCAAAAAAATATGCGCTACTGAATTTTTGCAATTTTTGTTTTTTTTTCGAATTGAACTACTGAAACTCCATCTTTTTTATCTCAATCTTTTTTCTTGCTCTGTTTTTGGGAAAAAAAATTAAAATCCCTTTATTGTACGTTCTTGGTGAAACAAAATAAATTTAGCAAACCGTCAACAACCAGGGTGTACTTGCATGGACATGTAATAACGAGCTTTTCATTTATGATTGAAAAAATAAAACGAAAGACATCTTTTTTTCTTTTCAGGTTAACTGTTTTCGATGGAACGCAACGTTACTAATGTTGACACCCTGTATCTTGAAAATGATTTGTATTCAATATTCGACGTTTGAAATTTCATTTGTCACAAACTGAATCGATTTATTGCATTCTGGCGACTTTTTTTATTAGTGATTTCACGCAGAGTTGTTTCTGAGTACATCTTCAACTACCATTGAACGCCCGAAAACACATCAGGAAATAATATTCTGATATAACACGCCAGAAAAAGTTCTGACAATTGTGGTGCTGGAAGCTGGCACAGCATTGAATAATATAGGTACTGCGTTGAACATGTAACTGATATTTCTGAGTGCAACTATAATCGGTAGAATTACGGATTATGTGAATAAGTATTTTATTTGAAGGAACCACACGAGATAAATGAATAACTCAAAGTTAATGGATTTCAAATTGAAGCGATAGGCCCTCTCAGCGATCTCAATCAAAACGTTTATATCTGACTGCAATTCAAGAGAAATGTTAATGAAGGACAATCCAACTAGAATTCATGAAGCAATTCAGAAATCACTCTAAAAACGATACCAGACATTTCATTTTTTAATATTCCGAAAATGTCTGAGATATCGAAGTGGTGCAAATTGGTTGAGGATTTGGTGCAAGTGGCGCTGCATTTCCAATTTGTCATGCCAATCGTGGCAGAACACGGCAATTTCAATGGAATTGTCGAATCTGTAATGTCCCTATCTTGCTTGACCTTCCCCAAGCTAAAACAAATATGGAATTGAATTGGCCGATATTTGATGAAAATCTGTATTAACAAAAACAAAAATATCAGAGGTTATCCTGCTAAATCCAGCTTTTGTATAGCGAAACAATGAGAACCGTACAGGAAACTGTGCTCTTTTCAGCTGAAGCATAATTTTCCAATAATTTGTTGAACTCCAACATGGTGTAAAATTTTTTCACCGAATAGTACACCTCTGGCTCCGGATAAGTTCCAAAATATTCGTGACTATAAGCATAACTGGTATTATTTCAAGTAAAAGTTCCAAATATGAGAACGAATAATATGAAATGTCAAGTGTTTCCGGTTTTCTATGCCGTGTTCTATAGGTTTTTCAGCCTGACGTTTCGTCTGCATCTGCGGCAGACATTCTCAAAGGCGATGCGGAATTGGTCGAAGTATTCTTCGTTGCTGCCAGGCTTCCATTATATGTGGTTCAGATGATGATCTCACCATAATGAAAAACATTTCATCGAATTGAAATAAGTGTATAAATATCTTTCAACTTATGAGGAGATAGAACCACAACCTCGACACAAATCGTTGAAACAAGTTTTCATTTCAGAATGATTTTCTGTCGTGGTGAGAGAATAGAATCTCAGAAATATTTTCCAAACGCGTTCTACCTTTACAATATCTACATTGTAAGTAGTTGGAATTTCAACTTAGTGCCTTATACTGAATAAAACTACTTCCAAGAGTGATAAAGAGGAATATCTGAAATATCATTAAATCCCCCACTCTTACAAAAAACATTCATTCTGAAAATGTCGCCAGAATTCTAAAGTACATGATTTATTGATTTTTCACAGCCATGTTGGTCGAATGACTTGACGTTTTTGACTGAAGCGTGTGGTGAATCAATACAAAATTATTCGGGAAGCTTTGATGGAGTCGCACATAACAATATATTCCGCTTTTTCAGCAGGAAACAGGTACGTAGAACACTTTTTGCGATTTGCTATTCAATTTGGACCTTCAATTTTGTAAAAATATGGCCATTTTGAGGCATGAAACAAAGTAAGTTCGGATTTTCTTCCTTGAAATTAATGATTTTCTGAGGAGTGTTTCACTTCCGTGAAATTTGTACACCAAATCAGGATTTCTAGTGGATTTCAGGATTTCTCAGAAGATATCAGATGGAGTTTCTGGATTTCAACATAGATTTCATGGATTTCAACAAGATTTCTATCAAATTTTGTACAATGGATTCCCGAAGTGAAACACCCCTCTTGATTTTCCAAATTCACTAGTTCTATCTGATATTTCATTCATTGCTATTACGGTATAGATTCAACTCTCCATTCCCTGATCACCAGTTGAAAAACAGGAAATATCTTCATGAGGGTCCTGAAAATGAGAAATAATGTGTCATACTTATTCATTATTATGTTTTATTGCTCAGATTACCAACTACATAATAAAGTACTGAATACCCAAGAGGGCATAAAGTTCACTTTATGGTCCACAAGGGTCATACAGACACACCATTTCAATTTTGACTGTGGTTTTATAGCAACCATAGTATCTAGTTGAAATCTTGTTATAGATTTTCTTGCAAATATTGACATTGGTGATGCAACTAGTATGACATAAGAGTGTGCACAATGGGTATGAATGATAAGATGTGTGCCTCCCGAGCGACTTATTAACCATCGGGCCAGAGGCCCTCTGCTTTGTGAGATAGTTACTCGCCAGGGCGTGGGCATCTGTTTTATTCCCTTGGCATATAAATAACTATTTTTATGCTTGAAAATATTTTAGGCGTGGTATTGTAAGTATAAGTTGTTTTCAATATGGGTTTTCATCAAGTATCTACCAGTTTTCTTCAATTCGTAACCCTTTTTGATTCTTGCGGCCGTTTGCATTCAAAAAGTGCTCGCATATCTCAATAACCATCAAGGTAATCGGTCTGGGTTATATAAACATTATTTTGATGTTTCCATAAAGAGTCTAATAGTGATAAATCAGGATATATAGTTAGTTTTTTCATACTGTTTTTGCCTCAACAAAATGTGAAAGACCTCGATGTCTTTTATTTCAAATCCAGGTTCATGGGGAAGGAAAAACCATGCCTTGTTTGAATAGAGTAAACTGATGGGGAGAAGGTACAAGTTAGCATTAGTTTTGAATTTTTGTAGCGTAACAGTTTGGGGAAAACCTCTCCAAGACTAATAGAAAAAAGGGGATAATAATGAATTTCCACCCAGCTATAAATATTTCCCAATTCCAAACAGCCTTGTTTAGTGTGTTAAGCTCTCATTTGAAAATTCAATTTACTTCATTCAATATACCCAAACCGCTATGTTTTTTTTACCGCCACACGCAATCGGCCTACAATTTGTTTTAACATATATTGGTTAGAAACATCAATGGACTAACCGTCTACCTCCAACGATAGCTTTTTACCGCCAAGCTATTCAATTCCTGCGACTTCTCATCTATAACCGAACTCCGTCTTTTGAATATTTTATAGCAAGTTTTTCCAATTTCTGCCCGGGAATTATTCTGTCGTAATTGCGACATGGAAAAGGAATTTCATGGGAAAATCAATTTGCGGTGTGATGAAATTGAGGTAAGGAATTTAACAGTGCCCCCAGGGAGCTATAGCTAGAGGCGCTCCGTCGATATGATGATGAGGTGGAATTTCAGAGAAACTTCATAAGATCGAAGCAGTTACGGTTTCCACTAACCTCGGGATGGGAAAGTGTTCTCAACTTTCTAATCTGTTCTATTAAGATTTCGATCTCGATTTCGTTTTTAGATAACCTGCAATGTTTTCCGCGACGTTTTTGTTCATTCTATTCCACAAAAAAACGTAGTTATGAATGTTCTCTTTCAAATTTCAATTTGACTTCACTTCACTTGAGACCTATCAAATTTGGTTTGTTTGAAATGCGTATCACATGTTCGAATTTTCAAATTGGTTCACTATACTCATTCGATAATAAGACTTTTTGTGAAAATCAACTACCCTAACACCAAACTGAAATCACTTGATGTTAGTGTAATTGATATCTACAAAAAGTCTGTTTCAATTCGGGTTGAACATGATACAAATCTAGTGATTCTTATGAATGAGAGAGCTAAATGCAATATCTAGTCCAGAAATCACTTCATTGCTCTGTCAGAATAACTATTTATGTAAAAGGATTCTGAGCAGGTTTAGGTCTCGAGGGTTTGTAAGACATCCAAGGGCTTTCACACTCACATTATTACCCGTGATACATACATATTATGTCATTACTACCAGTTGGTTAATTCATCTTCAATATGAAATATAGCATATATCACGTAATGAGAGGGATAAGTGCCAATTACGCAAAAACAAAAAAATGAGAGATTCATGGGAAACGTCTTATCAACCGAGGTTTTCTGCCATTACACTGGTTTGCTGCATCCACTTTTTTGACAAGCCCAGTAGATGATGGCTGAACATTACTAGCAGACGTCGGTAACGGCTGCGAGAGGTTATAGCATCTTTTTTTGTTGTGTCATCATTATCTGCTCCGCTAGGTACCTACAAGAGTCCCACGATATTGTCTTTTCAATCCTGTACCACTACTTCAACCTGTCTGTATCCGTTTTCATTTCCAGAACAGACAACTTTACAATTCGACCGCTGGATCACCACTTGATATAACTAAAGTGAATGGATTTTGCATCATTTATTTGTTCTTTTACTTTTTCCCTGCTTGTCAACGAGTTCACGCTACAATCGGTGCAACTACTTCATTAATCAATAATAATCCTAGACGAAAATCAGAATTTCCATGTTCGAAATGATTGTATTTACAAATCCAATGCCGTACACCTGTTTCGACCCCTCGCCATTGATTTCCTCAGTTACACTGGGTTGGATTCACGAAAATATGGCGAACAGGTCTGTTCCTTACGAAACAAAAGTCTGAATCTGATCCAACCCCCCACAGAGGAGGATTGCAGCTTCCTCTGCTAGTGGACCAAAGATGATTCTCGTTCGCAGCGGGTCTTTTATTTCGTCTTCGCCCTACGATGTGCCTGCTGTAAGATGTCTCCCCTACTTGGTGTAGGAGTTTTAGTCTTTGGTCGTCATCCAGTAGATGGCGTTTAGCCTCATAGGCGCACCAGATTCCTAGATATAGTCGAACAGATAGACAGGAGGAAGCACAATTGGCCTCCTTTTTCTCATAGATAGTGAAAGAATGAATATCATAAATGCAATGGAAGTTCAGATAGAAATTCAGAGAAATGGACGGAGCACGTTTCATCATTCATCAACGGGCCCGCTGATGAGATCGAGGGATAAACTTGTCTGGGCTGAGAATGAAATGTTATCATGGCTCATTGATGGAATTCCATCACTGACTTCTCTCTGTTTCTCTTTATATTCTGTGGAGGTTTCCTATAAATGTTGGATTCGAGTTTCGTGTGCTTGTTAAGTATACAAATTGAGCAAGAAAAAATTACTTCGATGAGATTCAGCGCCTGTCCTGCCTTATAGCCAGAAGAGTAGTTGTTTCAGATGAATTCTTTCTTTTTTTTTGACTGAATCAAAAGTTTGTGAACGGTGTACACGTATGGAAAGAGTTTGCTGATTTATTTTTTCCTCTTTCATAAAAGTATCGTATTCTCTCAACAATGTTTTGTTTTGTTTATGAATCTTGAGCTGCTACCCCAAATGAAATGTGAGATGAATCTATGAGAGTTTTCCTTGAAAATTTAAAGGCGTAGATCTGAATTAATCCAGAATATTTTTCCCATGTTGGAGGTTACACACTCTAAAATATTCGAGCACATTGAATGATGTTTCTACTGGTTGTGACATTAATTGTCTTATATTTTATTGTATTGTATTCAGTGGTTGAGTGGAAGAATAGCGTTTCGCTAAACTCCGCCACGTAAAATAAAAACCATTTATTATTATTATTATTATATTGAAAGATATAGAAAAATAACCGGTCCCAAAACATCGAAAAGTAGGATGGTACTGAGTGAATTGAAATAGTAACTGAATGAAATGTTCAGAAGGGAGATTAAATACAAAGTTATATAGTTGATGCAGACAGCCTTCTTCAATTCAATGCAGTTATTATTTACAGTACATTGATGCTCAAAAGCAAATTTTCAACCATGAATTAGTATAATAAATACAACCTCACGAATTTTGTTTCCTGTAACGCCTCTGCTTTCTGATAACCAATAGATCCACCTGGACTATATCCATTTGATTAAACTTCTCTGCGGTGCTGTATTCTGCATCATCAAATAAATTGAAACTGCGCCATTATTTTCACGCTACTGTTCTATTACAGCACTCATTTTGTGTTTGCTATTATTTTATATTGCGTATCACTAATCTTGGTCGGAATTGGACGGGCCAATTCAGTATAAAATTTTGCTATAACCATCAAGTTGATGCTTCGGAATCTCATAAAACAGCGCTAATCACGGAATGATGTTGCCAGTATTAGATCTTGGAAGACGTTATAAAATATCAGGGATGGCCCTCCGAGAATCTTTGTAGGAATAAAAGCGAACATGATGTACTAGAACCTGAGAAATAATGTTTTTTGAGGGATTGAATATGTCATATAATCCATTTCTTGGGTTTTCTGAGGTGTATTTCATATCTATTGTTTGTCGCCTACTTCAGCCGTTATAAAAAGAGCTGCAAAACGTACCGGAATTTCGAATTTTTTTTTTGGAAAAAACCCAGATTCAGTATTCTATTTGGCCTAAAAAAGGTTATATCATGTTCAATTATTTTCCACGGCCAAATACTCTATGGCTATAATCAAGTGGATCATGGTTTTTTTACTATTCCACCCATACGACAAATGAGCTAGATAGAAACAGAGGCGATATATATATATATATATATATATATATATATATATATATATATATATATATATATATATATATATATAACTCCGCGTCTGGAGTTTTGTTCTCGACATTTCGGCTCCGATTTTGGAGCCATTTTCAAGAGGTAAATGAGACTTCACGCTGAGGTCTCAATCTGCCTACTCCTCAGGTGTTGTCACAGGGGGCAAGGGTTTGTGACTTGACGCCGGGGCCTCAATCTGCCTACTCCCCAGGTCTCGTCACGAGTTCTTTCTAAGGTCTCAATCTGCCTACTCCTCAGATCGAACTGAGGTATCGAGGGATGTTGGGTAGTATTTATAGCAGCGGGTGCTACTAAATATATATATATATATATATATATGTATATATATATATATATATATATATATATATATATATATATATATATATATGATGGGTTGTTTTTTTCGGGTTTCATTCCGTGTTCTGTGGTTTTGATCCCCTGAAGGATAATCGTCACAACGTTTCGGCAAAGTCTCATTTGCCATCTTCTAGGTGATGATTGAGTTTCGTCCTCCGAACTCGACGAAACTCAATCATCACCTAGAAGATGGCAAATGAGACTTTGCCGAAACGTTGTGACGATTATCCTTCAGGGGATCAAAACCACAGAACACGGAATGAAACCCGAAAAAACAACCCATCATACTTCGTCCGTGAGAATCTTCATGCTAACATATATATATATATATATATATATATATATATATATATATATATATATATATATATATATATATATATATATATATATATATATATATATATATATATATATATATATATATATATATATATCAGTCGCTACCCTACCAACTTCTGTTCAGGGATAGTGGTTCGAACCCCTGTTGTTTGAACTATTCCGTTTCTGTGAAAGAACTTATAATAAACTGAATAGTTTGAGGCCACAAGAAAAAACTTCTCTAAAAAAGGGCAAACTGAAATTAATCAAATGGAATGAGATTGAGTTCAAAGAGAAAGAAAATGAGGGAGAGAAAGGAAAATGTGATGGAATCTGGAATTGAAAAGATAGGGAACGAGAATATGGAATGTTGAAATGGAAAATACATTTTTTGAACCCATGAAACACATGTGAAAGAACTACTCAATCAATATTGAAAAAAAGTACTGACAAATTAGATCAGCAGATAATAAGAGATAGGAATCAATAGAAAAATTAAATGAATCTAAGAATATAAAAAAAAAATCCGAACAAATCAACGAAATTATGTCAGAAAAGCGGGTAGAATCGATAGGAAAACTGCCTCTTTCTTAACCCATTATAATCCACGAGAATTTGACAATATTTCCTAGCTTTTCAGATGAAAAGTTTCTTTCTGTTGTTGATGAAGATTTTCCACAGGAAGATATTTTCCTTCTTAACATCGGTTAATTCTCACAGTCAGATCTTATAAAAAATAGCACAGTTACTTCTACTATTCGCATTCGCAACGGGTTTACAAAACCGCGACAATGGTTTTGTTGTAGAGTAGCCTCCTCATGCAGGAAATTTAATTCTGCTATTGTAAAGCGAAACACGTGTAGCGGTCCTTTAAACTCATAGTTTAGTGAGAATCTTATAGGAAATTGTGATATTTCAGCATATCGCTAGGTTGCTATGGTTATTGTACCGCAAAGTAGAAAACTCGAAATGAAAAGACTATTCAACCACTGAAGCAAAATAACTGTTATTGGGCAGTTTCCGGTATCTATGATAACTCTTTCCTAAAAGTTATATCAATTTTAATTTGAAATATCAGCAAACAAATTTCATAGAGAATTCACTGAATTTGGCTTTTAGACAATAAAATGTAGTCATGAGATCAAATTTATTATGTTAAATGTTACAAATTCCATCAATTCATAAAAAACTGCCGAGAGCGGCACCCATCACTTTAGAATACACGTGTTAAAATAGAGGGAATAAAAAAATAACTATTACACCATATTCTATTTATTTTATGCGCGATTAAATGAGCAGCCAACAATCCACTCAAGTGATATTTCTGAGTTCCAATAAACGACAAAATAAGTAGAAATGTATTTCTCGAGAACAGAATTCATCCGCTTAAAATCTTAGAACATCTTAACTGAGACTTTGTCCTAAAACAACCGACGTCTCGCAACAGGCGCCGCAAAATTGTTTTTGCAACTAGACCCATGAATACATTCCGGCAAATCCCTTCTGGGGAATAAATCAAACGCAGCAACTATGACAAAAAGCCGCTACCGTTCCTTCTATGCAGTGGGAAGGGTAGCGATGTTTTATTTATACGCTAACATAAGATATGTATCGGAGGCTGAATCAGGATTTTGTTGGAGGCAGAAGTATATGTGATTCTCTTTTCCTTCTCTGAATCTGCGCCTGATATGAATATATTTTATATTCATGTCCGGATCCTTTAATTGAACAGTTTTTTACCAAGGACAAAATTCTCGATGAATTGTAATAGCTGTTGGGACTCAAAAATGGTGATTGAGATTGTGAGCGATATGAGTCGGCAATAGGGAATATGTATAAATTTAAATTATTCCCAATGTTTTTCTCCAATCATTTTTATCGTCATATTATAATTTAGAATGATTTTTTTCATTCAGTTATCATTTAAACCCATGTAATATCACATGAATATCAAATAATTAGGGCGGGTAATTCAAACTAATCAAACGCGTCACTGTTGGTCGTGACGAAATGTGATCTACGACGACACCACAAAGGATATTGTTGACTATGATGGTGGTGAAATATCTCGAACCTGTATTCCTGTAGCAATTTCTAGTGAGAACGATTACTGAAAGTGGTGTTTCTCGGAGCACAATCGGACAATTCACCGAAAATAGATCATTAAGGTTACTTCAAAACCGAAGTTTTAACTGTTGAATACCTAATGCAAGACTTACTTCTAGTAAAGCACACTTACGTCTAAACGGTCTTCACAACAATAAAATTCTCAGCTCAGCCGATACTCTTGCTAATTTCGATGATTCTACATTCAGAGAACATCAATCAAAGCATCCAGCAGCCTCTTCTACTGAATGATCATTCAATTATTCACATTCAAACCATGATACTCTTCAAACAATCAAAGACGATTAAACTAACTTCATTCGGTGCATATGCAGGATATGCTGAGTGACAGTTCTAGTTATGCAATAAACAAACTCCTCACTTATTAAACGAAATTGGGCAATTTTATGTTAGCTGGTGATGATAATACACATATATTACCAGTCCTATATGGTGCTTCCCTTTGTGCTCTCGAGAAGTAATTCTATCACAAAGAGGAATTCAACAAGGTGACCGCTTGGGACCTGCTCTTCTCTGTTTGGCAATCGATGATCTAACGAAATCAATCAGAACTGAATTCAACGGTTGGTACCTTGATAATGGTTCATTTGGAGGAGATCCACATTGCCTGTGAATATGGGTGTTGCCTGTGAATATGTTGGTTTAGGCATACGGTCAGCATCATCTCTTGTGTTACCAGCCTTTTTGTGTTCTGTTGAGTTCAGCTTTGGAATTCAAAAGTTGATCAACCAATAGAAGGTTCAAGTAAAAACATACAACGTGAATGGGATCGGCAACTTTTGCTTTTAGCTTGAATTTTTTGCATGTTTCTACATCACAAAAGGCTCGTTTCAATGCAATAACTCCAGATGGATCAGGTGCTTGGCTCAATGCTCTACCAATTCCCAGTGTTGCAAACCTTCTAGATGATTGAACATTCAGGATATCTGTTGGTCTTCGTCTTGAAATATCGATTTGTTTTTGTCATAAGTGCTCAAGTGAATGAAACAGGTATCCACAGTTTGAGTTGTAAACTCAGTGCTGGTCGAAGATCTCGTCATGCTGCTGTGAATGATTTGATCAAGAAAGCTCTTTGTACTGCCAATATACCTTCAGTTTTAGAACCCTTAGGTTTGAGTCGAGATGATGGAGAACGACCTGATGGTATGACCCTGATTCCTTAGATATCTGGGAAACCATTAGTATGGGACTTCAATCCTATGGCAACATTCCACCTAGTCCCCCCTTCATTAACACAAGTGCAGCTGCAGAAAGTGGGGAGAACTTCAAAAATATTAGCTAGAAAAATTTAAAAATTCCTTATAATTCTCTTCCTGTTGCAATTGAAACATTGATGTATTTGAAGGCATTGCATAACAGTTTTTTCAAGAAATCGGTAGAACAATTTTCGAAGTTGAATGACAAGAGGTCAACTATGTTTTCATATCAACATAGAAGTATTTCCATTCAACGTGGAAATGTAATATGAGTTCTGGCAACAATTCCCCCTTCTCAGAAACTTGATGAATTCTCCATTTTACTTCAGCCTAGAAGAAACTTCTCATCTGAATATAATGCAAAATCTGTTTTTGCTTCCATTCCGGCTCTTCAATATTTGGATGAAATTTGTCTATGTTAGGTACTATGGATTTTTTCGGGGATTCGTATCAGTGAAATTCCTTCAGGAACGCGTATAATTATTATAATATTAAATGGTTCTAATATGTAGCCTCCAGGAAAACCTCGAATCTATGTTATGAGACCGGTATGAGTCAATTTAGCAACTGATAAATTTCTATATGAATTTTATAAAACTCGAGATATCACAATAGCATTCAACTCGTTACTTGGGCAACTATCGTCATCTCAAGAAACAGTAAACAGTTCCCAAAATTCATGGAGAAACAGCTAAATCAAACATATGAAGGAAAAATCGATAATTGAACGTTCGATAATTTAGGCCTCTTCTATTCGCGTTTTAGTTTCTCTCGAAATGAATAGTCTTAACGATTCGCAATCTCGTAAAATAGTTGGCAAGCTCACGTTCCATCTGGTGAGTGGTTATATCTTCTCTTTCTTTTGTTAAATGGCTTTTCGTAGTCACAAGAGGCCGGGCAAGAATTCTCGTTTAAGCCACAAGTGCCTCTCGAAAGCCAGTCTCTCCTGACTTCCGAGTTCAACTTTCAGTAACTCCAAACCGCAACTTTGAAAGGAGGGAACAGGTGTGACGCGGGGTGGATGAGAAGAATGTTTCTGCTTTGATGGGTCCATCACATTCGATTTGGTACTTTTTAAATGTCATTAATTTGAGGTGGATGGATTCTTCCTTCCAGTTTTTTTGAGTTCTCAACCAACCGCAATCTGAACGTGTCCATTCAGAAAGAACTGTTTTTGTATTATCGCAACTAACATAACATATTATCGTTTGGATGTTTCTCGAGATTAGTATGTCATGAAATATTTTTTTTTTATTTTCTTCTTCCTGGAAACAAAAAAAGAGTTTCAAATTCTTATTGTATTCATTTTTAGTAATAAACAATGAGATCGGTACCTTTAATAATAATAATGTTTATTGAACAATTCAAAAACAGGTTTACAATATTAAAAATCAAACTCATTAATAAAGTGAATGCATAATCCCACGAAGTAAAACTTGTTGTGGGATATTCGTATTACTCAAGTAAGAAATGCGAAAAATCATTAGGATCGAAACATAGGTATAATTAGTTTGTTTTCAATATATCATGAAATAGTTTTCTATTAGAAAGAAGTATCCACTCCTTCAGATTTTTTTGTATGATATAAATAATCTTGTGTTTTTGACTTCGTGTGGTACAATGTCATATAGATACGAACAAGTAAATGAATATTTTTTTTGGCCAATTGTTTTATGTACTTTTGTTTCCAGAGTTATTTTATATTTATGTCTGGTTTCGTAGTGATGCACATTGTATTTGATTTCATTTCTATTTTCGAAGAGATTAATCATTGTATCAAAACAAAATGGTTGCCTGATATCCATCTTATTACTCTCTTTATAGAGTAGGCCAGAAGAATATCTAATATTTTTTCCATATATAATTTTCAGAAAATATTTTTTTTAATTTCTAATGGTTTCAAATAAGTATCATTTACACCTCCCCAACTAAGAATTCCATAATTCATCTGAGACTGGATGAGAGAGTAATATAGTATTTCTAATTAGGGAATTTTGATAAATTCTCTGAAGAACTTTAATTTGGGAAGCAAACTTCTCAGTTTTTTAGTTATGAAGATTATTTGTATATCCCCCTTGAGATGTTGGTCAATAATTATACCTTAATATTTAATAATATTCACTCTTGAAATAATGTTGTCTTTGTCAATTTCGATTGATCCCAAGTTTTCATTTGAATTTTTATTGATAGTTAAGGCAATATATTTAGTTTTTTCGAAATTTATAACAGTATCATCAGCACAGCTATGAATGTTTCCAGCTGTATTCATATGAAAATGGTCCTTTATATATATATATATATATATATATATATATATATATATATATTTAAACTACCTTTTTGTAGGCATCAATCACCATAACATCTAAGCGATAATTTTCACTCGACGGGCGTTTCGCTAAAAAGGTAAGCATCTTGAGGAGAAATAAAAATTATGATTATATCCAATCAATTACCAATTTTCTTCTTCTGAAGATGCCAACCTTGTTACCGAAACACGCGTCGAGTGCCAATAATATCAGTTTACAAGAAGTTTCATCTGTTTTAGGGCAAATTTTATTGATATTGAATTTGAAGATTGGGTTGGAAAATATATTAAAAACTCTCCTTGGCGACGTTTCGAATTCTGAAAATGTGTTTATAGTAATATCCCATGTGTATGTGGTAGTGCCTATACTGGTGAAACCTCAAAACCATTGATTTCAAGGATATTGGAACATGAGAACAACTTGAGAAAAACATAAGTCGAAATCAGCTGCACACACATGATCAAAAAATATTATTGATACTGAAGTATCAATTTTCTTCTCCTGAAGATGCTATCCTTCTTAGCGAAATGAGCGTCGAGTGCTAACATATATGTTCTGTGTTAGGGTAATTGATATTTAGAAAAAGTTTGAAATTTACACCAAAGGTTTCAATCTCAGTTCATCATTATTGATATTATTTATTCTTATGAATCAGACTTTTTGCCTCACCTGTTTTGGGAATACAAATGGTACATCATAACTACTTTCACAACATTGAACAATAATCAATTTTATTTGGCTAGTTTGCTAAATATTTTGGGCATAATAAATCTTCCATGTATCTTATCCTTGATTTCTCATACAGCTCTGGTATACTAGTTGGAATAAACCTTCTCAAAGAAGTGGTCTAGTCACTGGACCACTTCTTCATTAATACACTAGACTCTAGTGGATTTATTCTTATAAGGCCTAGCCGACTTCCTTTTTCGCAAGTATTCATTCTTGTTTCATATGTTTTTTTCTGATGTGTTGGTATAGCACGATTTTAATGATCTGAGATATTAGCCTATATGTGACATTTTTTTCAAAGTTACATATTAATCGAGTGTTGTTTTTTTTCGTTATTATTACATGTCATTATTGCATTCGAATAATACACCACCAATTGGATCTGTCATACCTATAAATGAAAGATAATCTACCTACTCCCAAGTTTTACTTTCGTGGGTTTCTCTTCCATTTATTCACTGTGCTCTGTTATCGTGTTATTTTTGTGGAATACATATCAACGCCAATACTCACATTTTCATATTCAAGTCCAAATTTATTTATTGCCATATTAACTGATGTGTTTATACTGGTATTCATATGCATATCATCATCGAGAATAAACTCTTATCAATTCAAACAGTTCATCAATGTTGAAAATCAGTATATTGCTATACGATTCTCTATGAAATATCGGATGCCTAGGCGACTAACACTTCGAGTTTCGAGTGAATATATAAATGAACGATGAAATCTTCCTTTATGATTTATCAAATCAGCACCTATTTTTTTCTCACATTTTCACATTTACGCAACAGGAAGCCGTCTATTCCCTCCCTTCAAACGAGGTGGTTTCGATTTGGTGAAATATTCAAAGTAAAAAAATGACATTCGAAACCTCAAGGAATGTTTCCCCGAAATTTTTTCGAAGGACTCCAATAAAATTCCTGTCTGCTTATTGAAACGCGTCACTGTTGGTCGTGACGAAATGTGATCTACGACGACACCACAAAGGATATTGTTGTCTATGTTGGTGGTGAAATATCTCGAACCTGTATTCCTGTAGCAATAGTGGTGTTTCATGGAGCACAATCGGACAATTCACCGAAAATAGATCATTGAGGTTACTTCAAAACCGAAGTTTTAACTGTTAAATACCTAATGCAAGACTTACTTCTAGTAAAGCACACTTACGTCTAAACGGTCTTCACAACAATAAAATTCTCAGCTCAGCCGATACTCTTGCTAATTTCGATGATTCTACATTCAGAGAACATCAATCAAAGCATCCAGCAGCCTCTTCTACTGAATGATCATTCAATTATTCACATTCAAACCATGATACTCTTCAAACAATCAAAGACGATTAAACTAACTTTATCCGGTGCATATGCAGGATATGCTGAGTGACAGTTCTAGTTATGCAATAAACAAACTTCTCACTTATTAAACGAAATTGGGCAATTTTATGTTAGCTGGTGATGATAATACATATATATTACCAGTCCTATATGGTGCTTCACTTTGTGCTCTTGGGAAGTATTTCTATCACAAAGAGAAATTCAACAAGGTGACCGCTTGGGACCTGCTCTTCTCTGTTTGGCAATCGATGATCTAACGAAATCAATCAGAACTGAATTCAACGGTTGGTACCTTGATGATGGTTCATTCGGAGGAGATCCACATTGCCTGTGATTATGGTGGTTTAGACATACGGTCAGCATCATCTCTTGTGTTACCAGCCTTTTTGTGTTCTGTTGAGTTCAGCTTTGGAATTCAAAAGTTGATCAACCAATAGAAGGTTCAAGTAAAAACATACAACTTGAATGGGATCGCCAACTTTTGCTTTTTGCTTTTAGATTGAATTTTTTGCATGTTTCTACATCACAAAAGACTCGTTTCAATGCAATAACTCCAGAAGAAGCAGGTGCTTGGCTCAATGCTCTATCAATTTCCAGTTTTGGAAACCTTTTAGATGATCAAACATTCAGGACATCTGTTGATCTTTGTCTTGGAATATCGATTTGTTTTTGTCAAAAGTGCATATGTGGTGCTCAAGTGAATGAAACTGGTATCCATGGCTCGAGTTGTAAACTCAGTGCTGGTCGAAGATCTCGTCCTGCTGCTATGAATTTTTTGATCAAGAGAGCTCTCTGTACTGCCAATATACCCTCAGTTTCAGAACCCTAAGGTGTGAGTCGAGATGATGGGAAATGATCTGATGGTAGGACAATGATTTCTTGGATTTTTGGGAAACCATTAGTATGGGACTTCAATCCTATGGCAACATCCCACGTTGTCCCCTCTTCATTAACACAAGTGCAGCTGCAAAAAGAAGGAGAGCTTCAAAAACAATAGGTAGAAAAATTTAAAAATTTCTTATAATTTTCTTCCTGTTGCAATTGAAACACTAGGTGTATTTGGAGGCATTGTAAAACAGTTTTTTCAAGAAATTGGTGGAAAAATTTTCGTTACAAATGACAAGAGGTCAACTATGTTTTTATATCAACATATTATAAGTATTGACATTCAATATGCAAATGTAATATCAGTTCTGGAAACAATTCCTCCTTCTCAGAAACTTGATGAATTTTCCATTTCATCTCAGCATAGAAGATACTTCCCATCTGAATTTGATGCAAAATCTGTTTTTGCTTAAAATCCGGCTCCTCAATATTGGGATGAAATTTGTCTATGTTAGGAACCATGGGATTTTTTCGGAGATTCGTAGCAGCGGAATTTCTTCAGGAACGCGTATAATTATTATAATATTGAATGGTTCTATTATGTAGCCTCTAGGAAAACCTCAAATCTATGTTATGAGACCGGTATAAGTCAATTTAGCAACTCAGAAACTTCTATATGAATTTTATAAAACTCGAGAAATCACAATAGCAATTATATCGTTACTTGGGCAACTATCGTCATCTCAAGAAACAGTAAACAGTTCCCAAAATTCATGGAGAAACAGCTAAATCAAACATATGAAGGAAAAATCGATAATTGAACGTTCGATAATTTAGGCCTCTTCTATTCGCGTTTTAGTTTCTCTCGAAATGAATAGTCTTAACGATTCGCAATCTCGTAAAATAGTTGGCAAGCTCACGTTCCATCTGGTGAGTGGTTATATCTTCTCTTTCTTTTGTTAAATGGCTTTTCGTAGTCACAAGAGGCCGGGCAAGAATTCTCGTTTAAGCCACAAGTGCCTCTCGAAAGCCAGTCTCTCCTGACTTCCGAGTTCAACTTTCAGTAACTCCAAACCGCAACTTTGAAAGGAGGGAACAGGTGTGACGCGGGGTGGATGAGAAGAATGTTTCTGCTTTGATGGGTCCATCACATTCGATTTGGTACTTTTTAAATGTCATTAATTTGAGGTGGATGGATTCTTCCTTCCAGTTTTTTTGAGTTCTCAACCAACCGCAATCTGAACGTGTCCATTCAGAAAGAACTGTTTTTGTATTATCGCAACTAACATAACATATTATCGTTTGGATGTTTCTCGAGATTAGTATGTCATGAAATATTTTTTTTTTATTTTCTTCTTCCTGGAAACAAAAAAAGAGTTTCAAATTCTTATTGTATTCATTTTTAGTAATAAACAATGAGATCGGTACCTTTAATAATAATAATGTTTATTGAACAATTCAAAAACAGGTTTACAATATTAAAAATCAAACTCATTAATAAAGTGAATGCATAATCCCACGAAGTAAAACTTGTTGTGGGATATTCGTATTACTCAAGTAAGAAATGCGAAAAATCATTAGGATCGAAACATAGGTATAATTAGTTTGTTTTCAATATATCATGAAATAGTTTTCTATTAGAAAGAAGTATCCACTCCTTCAGATTTTTTTGTATGATATAAATAATCTTGTGTTTTTGACTTCGTGTGGTACAATGTCATATAGATACGAACAAGTAAATGAATATTTTTTTTGGCCAATTGTTTTATGTACTTTTGTTTCCAGAGTTATTTTATATTTATGTCTGGTTTCGTAGTGATGCACATTGTATTTGATTTCATTTCTATTTTCGAAGAGATTAATCATTGTATCAAAACAAAATGGTTGCCTGATATCCATCTTATTACTCTCTTTATAGAGTAGGCCAGAAGAATATCTAATATTTTTTCCATATATAATTTTCAGAAAATATTTTTTTTAATTTCTAATGGTTTCAAATAAGTATCATTTACACCTCCCCAACTAAGAATTCCATAATTCATCTGAGACTGGATGAGAGAGTAATATAGTATTTCTAATTAGGGAATTTTGATAAATTCTCTGAAGAACTTTAATTTGGGAAGCAAACTTCTCAGTTTTTTAGTTATGAAGATTATTTGTATATCCCCCTTGAGATGTTGGTCAATAATTATACCTTAATATTTAATAATATTCACTCTTGAAATAATGTTGTCTTTGTCAATTTCGATTGATCCCAAGTTTTCATTTGAATTTTTATTGATAGTTAAGGCAATATATTTAGTTTTTTCGAAATTTATAACAGTATCATCAGCACAGCTATGAATGTTTCCAGCTGTATTCATATGAAAATGATCCTTTATATATATATATATATATATATATATATATATATTTAAACTACCTTTTTGTAGGCATCAATCACCATAACATCTAAGCGATAATTTTCACTCGACGGGCGTTTCGCTAAAAAGGTAAGCATCTTGAGGAGAAATAAAAATTATGATTATATCCAATCAATTACCAATTTTCTTCTTCTGAAGATGCCAACCTTGTTACCGAAACACGCGTCGAGTGCCAATAATATCAGTTTACAAGAAGTTTCATCTGTTTTAGGGCAAATTTTATTGATATTGAATTTGAAGATTGGGTTGGAAAATATATTAAAAACTCTCCTTGGCGACGTTTCGAATTCTGAAAATGTGTTTATAGTAATATCCCATGTGTATGTGGTAGTGCCTATACTGGTGAAACCTCAAAACCATTGATTTCAAGGATATTGGAACATGAGAACAACTTGAGAAAAACATAAGTCGAAATCAGCTGCACACACATGATCAAAAAATATTATTGATACTGAAGTATCAATTTTCTTCTCCTGAAGATGCTATCCTTCTTAGCGAAATGAGCGTCGAGTGCTAACATATATGTTCTGTGTTAGGGTAATTGATATTTAGAAAAAGTTTGAAATTTACACCAAAGGTTTCAATCTCAGTTCATCATTATTGATATTATTTATTCTTATGAATCAGACTTTTTGCCTCACCTGTTTTGGGAATACAAATGGTACATCATAACTACTTTCACAACATTGAACAATAATCAATTTTATTTGGCTAGTTTGCTAAATATTTTGGGCATAATAAATCTTCCATGTATCTTATCCTTGATTTCTCATACAGCTCTGGTATACTAGTTGGAATAAACCTTCTCAAAGAAGTGGTCTAGTCACTGGACCACTTCTTCATTAATACACTAGACTCTAGTGGATTTATTCTTATAAGGCCTAGCCGACTTCCTTTTTCGCAAGTATTCATTCTTGTTTCATATGTTTTTTTCTGATGTGTTGGTATAGCACGATTTTAATGATCTGAGATATTAGCCTATATGTGACATTTTTTTCAAAGTTACATATTAATCGAGTGTTGTTTTTTTTCGTTATTATTACATGTCATTATTGCATTCGAATAATACACCACCAATTGGATCTGTCATACCTATAAATGAAAGATAATCTACCTACTCCCAAGTTTTACTTTCGTGGGTTTCTCTTCCATTTATTCACTGTGCTCTGTTATCGTGTTATTTTTGTGGAATACATATCAACGCCAATACTCACATTTTCATATTCAAGTCCAAATTTATTTATTGCCATATTAACTGATGTGTTTATACTGGTATTCATATGCATATCATCATCGAGAATAAACTCTTATCAATTCAAACAGTTCATCAATGTTGAAAATCAGTATATTGCTATACGATTCTCTATGAAATATCGGATGCCTAGGCGACTAACACTTCGAGTTTCGAGTGAATATATAAATGAACGATGAAATCTTCCTTTATGATTTATCAAATCAGCACCTATTTTTTTCTCACATTTTCACATTTACGCAACAGGAAGCCGTCTATTCCCTCCCTTCAAACGAGGTGGTTTCGATTTGGTGAAATATTCAAAGTAAAAAAATGACATTCGAAACCTCAAGGAATGTTTCCCCGAAATTTTTTCGAAGGACTCCAATAAAATTCCTGTCTGCTTATTGAAAATCTCCTTATAGCATCAAAGAGACGATTCGCATTTCCCAGTTCTTTCCGAGGAACAAATCATGTCCCTTCGAGTGTCACAAAGAAAGCAATAAAACGAAAAATCGAAACGGGCAACGAAATCCCAATTAGGGGCTGTCGATACTTCATTGCCACAGGAAAAGAGCAGACTTCAAAGATTGACAGAGTCCGTGAAAAAGCTTTCTGAAATGAAGCTACCGCGTCAGCAAATTTTGCTTTGTTTTATTATTCTAAGGGCTCAGAATCCAGGAAAGCATGGGCGTAGTCAGTTCTATTTTTTGAAGATATCAATCAACGGTTTGAAGTGTCGGGTAAATTGTAATACCAAGACTATCACTGTTGCCAATTGAATTCTGAAATGGTTTTGTTTGTGTCAGACTACTCTTACATTACAGCATTTTCATGGAAATTGCTTGCAATATATTTGCTGGCTCTTGTTGATTGCGCACGCGTTTCGGACTATTTTCACTGCAACTTCAGGCTTGAAATATATAGAGATGCTGCTGATTTTCAAGACCATTCACGCGCAAATTTGCATAGTTTATGTGATTTTAGACTTGGACAACATAATTATTGTGTTGGTGGAAGATATATAATGTTATAATCAACTTTTCTTGTGGTGAAATATTGTTTCGAAAGAAAGAAAGTATCAGTTTTCTTTATTCTATGCTCAATTTTAACTTATAAAATGTTGGCTCATCCATTCTCAGGTAGTTTTTGAAGGCTTCCAAGTCATTACACTCTCCGAATTCCTCGGTTATTCCCAAGTTTCCCATTGTCTTATTCAACCATGGTTTGTTCCAAAAAGATCTATACCTGCTGCTTTCAATGCGTCTTTTTATATAAGTGCCATGAGGAAAATTTTTATTTTTATTATACCCATTTTTAAAATTGATTTCAACCCAGTTTTTCCCAGCTTGTTTATGTTGAAATTCTATCCTTAAAATTATCAATGTAATAACGCCTAAAATGTCAAATGTTAAAGTTCTTTTTCAAATACTTCTTTATATAGCAACTACGTACATTCAATATGATGTACTCATGGTTATACATAAAATATTTGATGAATTTTCTTTACAGTGAACTACAATTAGATTGATAACATACGATGGAAGTTCTATTGTTCGAGAAGGAGAAAAGATTTTTATTATTTTTTTTAATTCAGACGTGAATTATCATGATAATGCAGATTTTTGGTAGTGAAGAGAAGATCTGTTTGGTAGAGATTTGAGGAATGAAATTTCGACATAAGAAATGATTTGAACGGCCTATTGACAAGATATAATGAATTATTCAAAGATGACTAGTGTTTACTGAGATGTGAACAAGTTGTGCTGAAACTAAATCAAATCTTTGCATACCTAGACTTACTCCACTAGTTTTCAAACAGCAAGTGAATGGGATACTGAACGAGAAAAGGTGTGATATTTTTGATAGAGAACTCAAAATGGAGCAAGATTCTTGAACATATTCCTAAAAAAATCAACACTACTATCAACACTTGATATGAACAACATTTTATGTGATAAATCACAGACTTTTACTTGCAAAACTAAATTACTATTATTTTTCTGATTGTCCACTCACCACTATTCAATCTTACCTCCATGACAGAAAGCAGAAAATTGAATCATCTTGATAGCAGGAGTGCCACAGGGGAGTATTTTAGGTCCTTTATTCTTCATTATATATGCTGCAGTAATTTTGAAATCCATCAAGTGTTGTAATGTCCAAGCATATGCTGATGACATTCAGATGATGTTGTTTACCCGTGAAAAATCTCACACAAGTACAGGATAGTATAAATAAGGAGCTGTAAAAAGTCTTCCAGGCAATAATTGCTTCTACATTATTATAGATGAATTCCTTACTTTCAGTGCTCAGGATTGTTTTTGAAATGTTTTTTTTTTCTCCTTTGACTAGCCCAATGACTTTTATCATGGGTTCAGCATTGTAATTGGTTATTTGTGAGGATTTTAGTGATGAATAAATCATGAATATAATTCATTTACAGATAGATTGAAGTATATTGATTGAGTAATGGTTGTGTTTCATAAATCATAGGAAGATACTGTGCTACCCCATGTGTATCATCAATATAATGTTCTGAAAGTGTTCAGAATTTTTTTTTGTGATGACAGAAATAAACCATGAAACTTGAGTGAATATTACGTCCTCGTTCGACATAGCCCTGATGTGCACTCTTGTTATACCAGCTACTATTATTCTGTTTCAAAGTGGTCACGATCCCCTGTACCCTCTCATGACAAAGCTTGTTTGCTTCAGCTATCAGATTATCAAGAATCTACCATTCAGTCTGAAAACCGACGGAGAACTAATTTTCAGGCAGAACAATTACCACCGTAAAAATGCAAACGAGTCCTGTGTGCATTCCATTTATACTGAAAAAAACAACCAGAAACAGACCTGAGCCCGAGCAAACACTCACTGGAGGGCCCTAATTCGGAACTATGCAAATGGAAGCGGGTTCGCCTTTTCGTTTAGCCGTTGTATATTTCTTCGGCGCCCTAATTCACCTGACCGAATTCACAACGTGGTGAATAATCTTCAATTTGCGTCCCTCTAAATTAGAGCAGACCCGCCTATATCATCAAGATTAATGTGTTCAAGCAGACGAGATGACTGGGGCTGCGATCCTTGATGAGAATGATGCGCAACGTTAGGTGCTCTGAGGTGTGTTATTCGGGATGACGTAGGTCGATGGCATTCTGATACGTATGGAGTGAGAAAAAACTGGCACCAAAAAATTATTCGAGCAGATTCAAGTAGCTTTTATCGGCGTTTTCTTCCTCAAACCCATTAATTGTCATATATTGGAAATAATAATACAATACAATTACAAAATACTTTCATATAGATAGACTTGAAAGTACAAGTGTTTGATCCGTCAAAGTTGTAGGACTCACAACCAAGTGTAAAATTACAGATTATCACACAAAATACACATAATTTATGATGCCAAAATACACTAATCTATATACACATGTGAATGCAACTCTTACACCCATATATGCACATATTCACTAGCAAATATAAAAACAAACATAATGAAATACAGACATCTTGAAATAGTGGATAGGTAAATATAAAATTACTGAAATCTTCAGCACATCTCCCTCACAGAATACCAACATTTTTCAATTATAAATACTTCGAGTTTCCTCTTGAGATTCGGAGTTTCTTTTATTTTGTTAGGTAGCTTATTGAATATTCGTAATTCGTAAGTCCCTATTCATTGGTGAATAGAATTCTACATTTCCCTTACTGAATGGTATGTGGAAATCATATCGAATGCGTGTACTTATCTGATCAATATCAGAAATTTTCACAAAACTCTCTTCATTTCTATAAATAAGAAGAAATAATTCGAATATATATTAAGAAGGAAAGGTTGAAATTCTAAGTAAGCGAAAAATATTTTCACAGCTATGGGTAAAAGGCACATTGGATATGAAAAAAACACTTGACATAGTCAGTGGGCATACTTGAAGACTGGCGTTAAATCAAATCATCTTTGGAACAATCTGTTCAGGCCAGTCTCAAATTACCTACACAGTAGGTTTCGGCAGGCACCTGTCAGAAAACAACTACTCCCCTGGCTAATACCACGAAGGGCATTGAATTATATCCGACCAGGTGCCAGTGCAGGTTTCTTCACAGAAGTAAATCCTGCATTTGCTTTCGTCGATACAAATGAAGGAATTGATTTTCAATTATAGGGACGGACACACTTGCAGACCGGTTTCGGGCTATTTGGCCACTCGTCAGTGCAAGGCAGTGCCATCATCAACATAAAGTCGATGATTTCCCATAATTAAAAATCAAACTCCTACACGAGTATCAAGCCCCGGCCAAAGCTGATGCGAACAACGAAGTTATTACGCCATTTACCAATGGACGAGGTATTCCAAAAGCAAACCGAATTCGCCCATTCCTCCTGCGAGGAAAATGTAAAAACACTTGACATAGTCAGTGGGCATACTTGAAGACTGGCGTTAAATCAAATCATCTTTGGAACAATCTGTTCAGGCCAGTCTCAAATTACCTACACAGTAGGTTTCGGCAGGCACCTGTCAGAAAACAACTACTCCCCTGGCTAATACCACGAAGGGCATTGAATTATATCCGACCAGGTGCCAGTGCAGGTTTCTTCACAGAAGTAAATCCTGCATTTGCTTTCGTCGATACAAATGAAGGAATTGATTTTCAATTATAGGGACGGACACACTTGCAGACCGGTTTCGGGCTATTTGGCCACTCGTCAGTGCAAGGCAGTGCCATCATCAACATAAAGTCGATGATTTCCCATAATTAAAAATCAAACTCCTACACGAGTATCAAGCCCCGGCCAAAGCTGATGCGAACAACGAAGTTATTACGCCATCTACCAATGGACGAGGTATTCCAATTCCATTGGTAGATGGCGTAATAACTTCGTTGTTCGCATCAGCTTTGGCCGGGGCTTGATACTCGTGTAGGAGTTTGATTTTTAATTATGGGAAATCATCGACTTTATGTTGATGATGGCACTGCCTTGCACTGACGAGTGGCCAAATAGCCCGAAACCGGTCTGCAAGTGTGTCCGTCCCTATAATTGAAAATCAATTCCTTCATTTGTATCGACGAAAGCAAATGCAGGATTTACTTCTGTGAAGAAACCTGCACTGGCACCTGGTCGGATATAATTCAATGCCCTTCGTGGTATTAGCCAGGGGAGTAGTTGTTTTCTGACAGGTGCCTGCCGAAACCTACTGTGTAGGTAATTTGAGACTGGCCTGAACAGATTGTTCCAAAGATGATTTGACATTGGATATGCATCTTACAATCTTTTTCTGAGCAATAAAAAATAGTAAAAATCAACGTCGCGAAGTTCGAGGCACAGAAAGGACTAAGTCGCCGGTTGAGAGAAACTGGGTTGAAGGCTTGCAGACCAGCTAGTGGTCAAGAGTTCCTTAGACGTCACCGGGTCCCAAATTAGCATTTGCTCGTGAGCATCTTATATGGAATGATGTCCAGTGGCAAAATGTTGGCAGACATGAAACTTCTAGCTTGGCTGCGAGAGGTGATTTTCTCTATGCATTTGGAGTATCAGCCAAAACTCTCTGGTGAAAATCACCTTGATGATAACAGATCTAATAAAACGGTACTTATGGATAAGAAAGGATCATCCGTATCCATTGACAGTTGATATAGGAGGTACGGTTCACGGTTAGGTGACAGAACAACTTTCTTGCAGGAAACTGATGAATGGGAGTACCCAAAGGCTTGGTCCTTTTATGCTCAAACTGTATTAGAATGACATTGGTCTGTTCACGAACTCTGATTGCATTAGCTAATTTGCGGGGTACTTACTGACTTGCATTTGCATTGGCTGACATTGAAAAATATTCGAAAACAAATAAATTAAAATGGAGTATATTGAAAATCTGATTGATTTACAACACATTTGAATTTGAATGGATCTAAACAACATAACTATAAGTATACAATTGAATGTCATATGATGGTGCATTCAGCAAAATATTTATATTTCCAGTTGAATAACTGTCATCACCACTTCAAGAACTTTGAAAAAACATCAAGAATTATATATTGTCTCTTTCGTATTATCAGCCAAACTATCAAAAGAAATAAATATCAGTCTTCGCAAAGAGGTCATTGAGTCTAACATTGATGTGCTTCTCTTCTGCTATCTTTCTACTAAAATAAGATGATTCAGTCGTATGAATTACACATTCAAAGAATGAGGAGGAACATCATGAACTGTGATAATATTGAGTGAAAAAGTGGTGAAATTACTGAAGCACATTTCTAAATTGAAGTTGACGTGTTTGCCTATCAATGTTTATGTTATAGTGTTCGACTTGATGGCAGTGACATGTTTTTTCTGGAATCATTTCTACAATATACTTTTAAAATAGAGTATACTTGTAGCCAAAATCTGCAAGGGTAACACGTTGCGTTATACTTCATAGGAATACCAAATTTTTTGCAGGCTACTTGTGTTTGTAAGTACAAGGTGGCGAACAAGTTAAAACTTGCATGAATGTGATTCGAAAAAATGAGATAAAAATCAACTAATTACAATAGGTAACAACTTGAATTAGTATCATCGTGAGTCAGACGAAAACTTATGGAGCATATTATTTGGAAGTGAACGGTATGTTTAAACAAACATAAATTCTGGCTTTCACATGAAGTTTTTCGATTTGTTGCTTTGTACTTCGTTTTCCAGAAGAAAAGGTACTCTCAGGAATTGGTATAAAAACAGATATGTTTTCTGCCTAAACTGCTTTCGAGGCTCAAATATAATTTCAAGGTTTCAATGTCCTAACAAAAATCATATTTATAATGATGCTGCTATATCAAACAGTAATTTCGAGAGTAATTCATATCAATTTTTCGTCAGTTTTGAGCGACACCATTGACTGCTTACAATATACAATACACGTGTTCTGTAAGTGATCCATTACGATACAGCTGTCAGGATGATGGGAGTAGAAAAAGTACAGTACGCGACCAGGGGCCCAATTTTTGACCACTTTCGTTATTTAGCGAATACGATATCAATAAGGTAGGGGAGAATTGATTGGCTGCGCCTTAGCAATAGCGTATGCGTTATTATATCGAAGACCGTCAAAAATCGAGCCTCAGGGGATAAGGCCAATTACGTGCACTCGCGAATCAACGCACTCGGCTAACGCCTCGTGTTCATAAGTTTTCGCTTCTTCCTAGTTGGCAGTTACCCACTCGTTGCGTGATATTCTATAAACGGCTTTCTTCAAGATGATGGATTTCGAATCACGAAGAAACTAAGTCTGTGAAAATGAAAGATCTCGCAGGAATTCTGATTTTTTGGAAATGAAAGGAATTTGGCTTCAAATACTTTTATTTTATTAAGATACTAGTTATTTTCCAAACTTTTCATTTTGAAGTCGAATACATTTTTTTCTTGTAATTTCCGTTCTTTGAAAAAATGATAATTATTTCTCTCGGGGAAAAATTTAAACTACCGAGATTGAAGGCCAAGATGAGCTATTTCTAGAGATAGAAATTTTATCTTTCACCATGGTTCATATAATATTTCATTCACTACCATTCAAACTTATTGAATAGAATGAACAAGAAGTGAATTTCTGCAGGAAATATTTCAATATGTTTTAGGTTTCAAGTAGGCATTGCAAACAAACGAACTTCTTAAGCCACTATTGTCATTATTCATCACCCTTATGTCAATCACCTACGTAGAGGTGAAGAATATGTACAAATTAAGGTACATTTTGGTTTCGTTTTAATGAATATGTTTGTCATACCAATAATATTTCACAGTTCACATAATCTAACAAGGATTTGCTGCAAATAGACAGTTTTGGATTACTTATTGGAATATTGACGGCATTTCGAATAATGAAAGTGGACCGACCGTGATGAGCGACAGTGCTACAAATGATGAAGTTGGCGAAATGCCTGATAAGAGGTAACGTTTTATTTTTGGAAATTGAGTGAGGCTGTAGTTATCGGTTTTGAGATAGTAGTGTTAGGTACATTATCATGTCAGGGTTAGCCTATTTTGTATTACAAGGTTGGTGTATATACTTTAGCAGGAATATAAACATTTCGTGAATGAGTAAAATGAATGAAAGACGAAGTGGTTGGAAAGTTTCGGAAGAGTTCTGTAATTATATTTCCTACTTGGGGGCCGTTCATAAAATACGTCACACTAAAATCAGCTTTTTTTGACCCCCCCCCATTGTCACGCTGTGTCACACTTTTTGTGACCCCCCTAGAAATATTTCCTCACAAAAACTAAGCCCCCCCCCCTGCTGAGTATGATAAATTCTAAATGATAGTACACAAATTCTGATAATTATTTAGTTATTATAGTTATTATAATAAAATTTAAATAACTTAATAAATATCTTTCATAACGAACATATAAATGATAAATAATATTTCTATTATTCAGAAGTCCAAGGATATTCTAATTACATAATCAGAAGATTCAATGCTCAATAACACAATAAAACTAAAAAATCGCTTTATTTTGTTCCATTTGTATAGTGAAATACAGTGTACTGAAACAAGATTAATTTTCAATTGAAAATTCATTCGCAAAGATGGAGTCACTATGGATTTGATAAAAAAATCTGACGAGTTTAGGAATTCGTTAGAAGATGTCGCACATGTAGATTTCTACCAAAATCTACTGAAGATTTCTCTTATACCAAAATTTTTCAATTTTTGTCAGAAATCTACTGAAAAAGTAGATTTCTACCAAAATTGGTCACGCTGGCTACTAGCGCTCATGTCAAAAAATAATATACGGCGAAAGTCACGTTGCCGTTTACCCCCCGCCCCCCCCCCCCTTGTCACATCTTGTCACATTCAGCCAGACCCCTCTCCCCCCCTTGTATGCGAACGTATTTTATGAACGGCCCCTTGGTCTTTTTTTCAGTGCACAATTGCACTAACAGTTTTTGAGTATTAAATGTTCAGGTCCAGCTTGCCAACTTCTCCTGTACCGGAATAATTTTTCACCCTGGAAAATTCCGCAAGAATTCAACCACCCGGCAGATTCTCGGCTTTATTGACGTTGGCGAAGTCATAAAAACCGTGAAAACCGAATATCACATTGCAGGATAACATGCCTGCCGCAGCAATACGCGAAGCTGACTATTACGTGAGTGCAAATCCCTTCGAACGACTGCTCCGCAGATAAAAATGAAATATGAAACTAAATACTCCGGAAAAAATATAACCTAGCGATACTGGCGAGTAGCAAATTGCAGTAGGGTAGAACAACTCACCAACCCACTAAATATTGTGATATGACCTTTTGCACCACTTACATTACAATGTTATATGTTAGATTTTGGTAATATGTGACTTTGACATGTATGTTATAATATTTGTTATAGTGAAATAATTGATCATTTTTCTTCTCCTGAAAATGCTAACCTTGTTAGCGAAACGCGCGTCGAGTGAAAATAATATCAGTTTGCTGATTTCACAGATAAAAACAAACTTCGAAGCAATTTTAATTGAGTGCTGTGATGATATTTTCATCATCTTCATAATACGGAAATGGACGTGGATAAACGTTTTCTTTATAGTTCTAATTATATAGTTTTTTTTTAATAACTCTATAAAAACATTTATGGAAGAGAAGTGTTTGCTATAACTCTCGAAGTATATATATATATATATATATATATATATATATATATATATATATATATATATATCGAGTTCGGAGATCGAAACTCAAGACATCACCTAGAAGATGGCAAATGAGACTTTGCCGAAACGTTGTGAGAATTATCCTTCGGAGGATCAAAACCACAGAACACGGAATGAAACCCGAAAAAACAACGCATCATATATATATATATACCCATTTTCCTGTCTAAAGAAGAGAGGAGAGGAAGTCTTTGCTGACAAGTTCGTCTTTTCTAATGTTAAAGACAAAGTTCCAAAATTATCCCAGTCAAATGTTGTTTACTGTATTCCTTGCAATGACTGTGACTCTGAGTATATCGGACAGACTGGAAGACTGTTGAAAGATCGCATTTCTTCACATAGAAGCGATTGCAGACTCCATCCTGAAAGATGTGCTCTGAGTGAACATACTTCCAAGGAAGGACATTTAATGAATTACAGTTCCACAAAAAAAATTATCAATTGAAAGGAATGTTTCGAGGAGAATGTTCTTAGAAATGGCATTCATTTCTCAATCTTCAAATTGTTTGAATAAAAGAACCGATCTCAATCATTTGAGTGAAATTTATTCATATTTATTATTGATTGATGGCAATTCGAGGGTTCTCGAAGGCAATTCAAGTGACGTTACTTAATCAAAATATTAAATTTATACTTTTTCACAAAACCAATTTCAAATTTTCAATTATTTTAATACTATATTATATTTTCCCACCTCCTCTTTTGTAGCACCTGTAATGGAAATGAGGTCTCAGCGGCTAAGGCCAAATTGTGTCTCAACAGTAATTTCTCAGTGACATTTGACATTTTTGACAAATGACTTTTGGTGCCTTTATAACCACAAAATTTTCATTCCTTTTCATCATTTCCACATGGTGTTTGTCACTGCACCTTTTTCATTAAAAAAGAAGATTATAGTTTTTAACGTGTTTATGTGTTGTACTGATACGTATCAATGTTTTAAAACAATTTTACTATGTGTCATCTGACTTCTTTAACCATCTCATGCGACCATCCTCACTAACAATGTAAGTAAGGATAAAAAATTCTGTGTCATATTTTCATTCATTAACATTATTTTGTAGCTCCCTGATGATGACAACAATCGTTTGTCGAAATATTGGAAATATATTGTTATAAGGTTATAAGATATATATATATATATATATATATATATATATATATAACAACAACAACAACGTTCCCCACAAAGCTTTCCTACCCTACATTGAAGGCGTTACTGACAAAATCAGCTGAATTTTCAAAAAACAGGACATAAAAACGATATTTACATCCAACAATAAAATCTCCACATTCCTCCGCTCCTCCAAGGACAAAATTAACGAATCACAGGGTATATATGAAATACCATGTTTTGATTGCCATAGAACATATGGAGGCCAGACCAACAGACGTGTGACAAGTAGAGTATAGGAACATCAACTTGCTGTCCGAAAATCAGACCCATCTTCAGCTCTGTCCAAACATCATCAGGAGACAGGACACAATATAGACTTTGAGAACACTAAGACCATCGCCACAGCAAAAACACTAGAAGCTCGTATAATTCGCGAGGCCATCGAAATCAGTCCCCACCAAGACATCTGACGGTGCTTTAGCAGCACCCGCAGCTATGAATACCACCCAACATCCCTCGATACCCCAGTTCGATCTAACGAGTAGGCAGATTGGGACCTTAGAAAGAACTCGTGACGAGACCTGGGAAGTAGGCAGATTGAGGCCCCGGCGTCAAGTCACGAACCCTTGCCCCCTGTGACAACAACTGAGGAGTAGGCAGATTGAGACCTCAGCGTGAAGTTACATTTACCTCTTGTAAATTGCTCCAAAATCGGAGCCGAAACGTCGAGAACAAAACTCCAGACGCGCGTTCACCCCGAACCCGAACCCGAAGAGCTCAAGCCCGCCTAAATTGAACTTACTGATGAAAAATTTGCACCTCGGACGATCACAACCCCATCTAAGCTTTTGATTTTAATGTTGAATTTTACAACCACTGTATTTGGCCCAATTTTATCCTCATTAAAAGTTCAAAGTATCACATGATTGTCCATGGGTGGTGAATTTTGGAAATGTTTTCCCACAGAAGTTCCGAAGTGACGGATTTTGATGCCCCTGAATCCAACTCGCCTTCAAAATGAATATCATTTGATTTTACATCTGATAATAATATTGGACTTCCTTGAGCTGAGCGTACAGAACAGAATAATTCCAATTCATTTTCAACACTTTCTTTATCTGGTTCATTTGACAAATCAATTATCTCATTAGGATGTCCGTCTTCATGTAATGAACGAATTTATTTTCATTGCTCTAGTCTTTTTGCACAGTCTTCCTGAATGAGGTGGTTCTTGATAACGAAGTTTGTGAATTTCTACAGATTTGGTTTGTACGATTAAAGGCAACCTGTTACTATGATTTGCTATATCTGTTACGCTAGCTGTTCTGATGGCTTCTTGAAACATTAGGTGAGTTTTTGTAAAAACAGTCTACAGTCCAGTCTTTCCCGGACCGCTCAATCTGAAAATGTGTTTGTATGAAATTAATCTAATGGATCATTCGTATCCTGATACCTAATGGCCAGCCATTTTGCCCCAACGAGTGGTTTGCCAAGGAAGCCGACAATCAAGAGATTACAGAAAAAACAATCCCATTAGTGATTGTTTTCACAAAATCATCAATCTCAAAGCCTGAAAAGCTCTTATGTCTATAGCTCCATTTTATTTTCGGTTCGCATTCAGCATTTCACAATACCTATATATATATATATATAGGTATTGTGAAATGCTGAATGCATATATATATATATATATATATATATATATATATATATATATATATGCTGGCTGGAACTTCCGGTTGATCCGCGCCTGGAAAGATTTACTTGTTTACGTTTCGGCTCCCGCTCCCATTTCGGAGCCATTTTCAAGACTGAGTGACCTTGCGTCTAGGTCTGAGTTGTCTTACTAGCTGGCTATCATCAGTGATATATATATATATATATATATATATATCACCACAAAATAATGACGTTCAAACAATTTTTTCTATAATTTTGATACGTTGTTTTGAAATTGAATTAAAATTGAAATTCGAATTAAAAAATACTATTCAGATGAATTACTTTTTATGATTCAGTTACCAAATTGGTATTCAAATTTCAAAATTTCATGGAAAAAAAAAACAACTCACCAAGGAGGAAAGCCGCTTTGAAATCGATTGTTTTTGATTATTTCTATCATAGCCTACGAAAAACTTGAATAACAACAAAAAATAAAATAAAATGAAGTCAAATAACATTGAAAGAATGATTTCTTGAGGTAAACCTAATATAATAATAAATATTTCACTCTTTGATAATTTTTCGAAAAAATCCATTTCTGGTTCAAATTTTTTATCATCCTTGCGCGCAAAATAATCTTTGAATGTTCAACTTGAACCTCATGTTTTTTAATTCGAGCTCCTTTTCATTCAGCTTGTGAATTTTGCAATTGAATTTTTGTGAAATATCGCTCCCATACACAAATGATCGATCTGGATACTATAGAATATATTGTCAAACACTTTTATTGTCTGACATTTTTTCAAAAAATATACCTCGTGTGAGTAGATTTTGTTCAAATTTCAAAAATGCCTGAAAATTATTTTTTCCTCAAAAATGATATATTGACTTCTACCAAATATTTTTCATAATTCTCAGGTGCAAGATAATCTCTGAAATATATATATATATATATATATATATGCACATATATATACATATATATATATATATATATATATATATATATATATATATATATATATATATGTGCTGGCTGGAACTTCCGGTTGATCCGCGTCTGGAAAGATTTACTTGTCTACGTTTCGACTTCCATTTCGGAGCCATTTTCAAGACTTAGTGACCTTGCGTCTAGGTCTGAGTTGTCTCACTAGCTGGCTATCATCACTGGAGAACGAGGATAGAAGGTTGGTGGGATTTAAGGGTTCATTAGTAGTTGTGGCAGGATCAGGTATCGGACATCGGCCAGACCAACCGACGAGTGTCCTGTAGAGCATATGAACACGAACTAGCAGTCCGTAATTCTGACACAAACTCAGCATTATTCCAACATCATTTAGAAACAGGCCACAAAATAGATTTCAAAAACACCAAAACCGTTGCCACAGCCAAAACCCTCCAAACCAGAATTACCCGTGAAGCCATTGAAATCGAAAAACGTCCCAACTGTCTCAATAAACGCGACGATTCTCAAAGACTCCCCAATACCTGGAAACCACTTTTGGTCCGACATACTTCTATCCACTCCGACTTGGGAACCAATCCGTTCGAACCTCCCATCGACCGTCCGATACCTGATCCTGCCACAACCACTAATGAACCCTTAAATCCCACCAACCTTCTATCCTCGTTCTCCAGTGATGATAGCCAGCTAGTGAGACAACTCAGACCTAGACGCAAGGTCACTAAGTCTTGAAAATGGCTCCGAAATGGGAGTCGAAACGTAGACAAGTAAATCTTTCCAGACGCGGATCAACCGGAAGTTCCAGCCAGCACATTTCTGACCGCGGAAGCCTAGCCGATCAAATATATATATATATATATATATATATATATATATATATATATATATATATATATATGCTGGCTGGAACTTCCGGTTGATCCGCGTCTGGAAAGATTTACTTGTCTACGTTTCGACTCCCATTTCGGAGCCATTTTCAAGACTGAGTGACCTTGCGTCTAGGTCTGAGTTGTCTCACTAGTTGGCTATCATCACTGGAGATCGAGGATTGGAAGTTCCAGCCAGCACATTTCTGACCGCGGAAGCCTAGCCAATCAAATATATATATATATATATATATATATATATATATATATATATATATATATATATATATATATATATATATATATATATATATATATATATATATATATAAAGTGGATTATTATAGCGACTGGAGAATTGTACAGTGAAATGGATAGCGGGGTCTCTCAGTCAGTCCAAATGAAAAGTCCTGTCTTACTTCGCCAAGCTTTCGCTTCTATTGTGAAGCTTCTTCAGGGCAGTAAAAAAATATTGAACTAAACATAAATTGTTAAAAAATGTTTATACATGTTTGTAATTTTTTTTTATGTTTAATTCAATATTTTTACACCATTTTTACTGCCCTGAAGAAGCTTCACAATAGAAGCGAAAGCTTGGCGAAATAAACAGGACTTTTCATTTGGACTGACTGAGAGACCCCGCTATCCATTAAACTGTATATATATATATATATATATATATCGTTTGAAATTCGACAGAAACTATTTAGTTTTGCAAAAATCGCGAATAATTTCATTCACAAATAAAATGTGCTTTGAAATTCGTAATAAAGTTACTTGGGTTAAGTAAGGTCGAGATGTATTCTTCAGTCACGGAAAACCACACCCACACCAGATGCTATTTCATCTTTAAAATTTAACGAAGTTGATGAAATTAATTTACCAAAATTATTCCATTTCAATACCGGTTTCCAATCAGTACTTTTCTTGAATGTCCCCCCAAATTATTTTTTTTTAATGAGTCAACTAAAAAAAATTAAACTTGTTATAGTTGAATAAATGCATAGTTACTATATTACTAAAATTGACAGATGAAAATTTCAAGATGGCGACTGGGCGCCTACCGGGAAAAAAATTAATGAAAATGGGGGTCTTGTGACACATCCTTTCGAAGCTACTGACGAATACTTCACATCCCTAGACAACTACGTAATGACGGAACATATAATATAATAATTGCCTGAATACATCTACGTTCAACTCAATACTCTGAGGGAATGATCTCAGTTCAGTTCAGAAGGTGCTCGAAAATGTCTGTCCGATAATTCACGCCGAACATTTTCGTAAAGAGTAACGTCGATATCTCCACAAATATTTATCAATCTCTGCCGCATATCCAATATTGAAGCAGGTTCGGTTTCGTACACCTTTTGCTTCATAGCCCCATTATAAAGATGTCAAATTTGGCAAGCGTGCTGTCTATTTCGTAGATTCTCGATGGCCAATCTAAGAATAATAATATCCTTATCGAGTTCATTAGGATTCACGTCGATTTTGGTGAATCAACAGTAGTTTTCAGCATATTCAAATACAGTTCCCATGAAGATTGTTTACGGATCCTATCTTCCTGTGGAAGCAAAAACTAAATGAGAATATTTGAAGTGAACATTGTCATTGTACTGACAATTTTGTTAATTTTCAGGAAAAAATAACCCATTAAACCTCATCGTGTCGATTGCCATATGGCAGATAAAACGAATATTTCTAGAAATATTGATTAGTGTGTTTGTGTTCAGGTAATTGATGAAGGTTCCCCCATGTTGTAGTAGGTAAAAATATTTACTTCATATTTATGTTTGTGAATTATTCGTGAGAAGTTTCAAAATCATGTATCACAAGACCCCTTTCCATTAATTTTTCTTCCCAGATTGCGCCCAGTCGCCATCTTGAAACATTCATGTGTTAATTCTTCTCCAAAATATATTCATGGAATCAATTTTTTTAGTTCATACGTTCAAAATCCAAATGGGGTATTGAAGCGAAGCACTGTATATTTCATGTCAATAACCCGAAAAACTCACCCATACATCGTGAGTCTTCAGAATCTACTCCAATCGCTAATGTGGGAATTTCCCGAACAGGTGTCGGACTAACTTTCTCAAATTATCCAGAACCGATCGGTTGCGTGGAAGATTCTCGCGCGCTGCTTCCCATGTCGACTATGCCTTTGCATCCTATAACGTGTCGCTGAGTTATAACTTACGGGAGTTCGGAGTAATGGCTCGGAAAATTGGTTGACGTCATTCCTCGTCTGCTGTGTCGCATTACAGCCGCGATCTTCCAGGCGAATTTATATCGCAGCTCTAGGAGCTCTCTGTATCTCATTGGGTTATAACGATGTTGCAGGTTCAATTAAATTTTGCAGCTCCTCATTGGTCTTACAGTAGTACGACGGCGTATCAGGGTCACTGTTAAAATAAAAAATATCTCCACTGACAGATTTTAACGAGGATTTTAATCTGTCAATGCCAGATTAAAATCTGCTAATGACAGATCATGATCTGTTAATGCCAAATCAAAATCTGTCATTAAAAGAATAAAATCTGTCAATGACAGATTAAAATCTGCTAGTGGAAGATTATAATCTGTCAATGGCGTATTGACAGACCACAATCTGTCAATGGAGTATTGGCAGATTTGAATCTGTCATCGACAGATTCTGATCTGGCATTGACAGATTTAAATCTGGCATTGACAGATTTTATTCTTTTATTGACAGATTTTAATTTGGCATTAACAGATCATAATCTGTCATTAGCAGATTTCAATCTGGCATTGACAGATTTTGATCTGGCATTGACAGATTTAAATCTGGCATTGACAGATTTTATTCTGTCATTGACAGATTTTAATCTGTTAGTGGAGATATTTTTTATTTTTACAGTGACCCTAATACGCCGTCGTACAGTAGGACGGCGTATTAGCGTCAATGTAAAAATAAAAAAAAAATCCCCATTGACAGATTATAATCTGTAAATTCCAGATTAAAATCTGACAATGGGGATTTTTTTCATTTTTACAGTGACCCTAACACTCCATCGTATCACAGCGTGAGTGAAATATAGTTTAGAATTTTTCGTATTTTTCCTCCGTAGTTTTTCAGGTTGCTAACCTACCACAATCTGAAAAATCAAGAAATAATATTGAAATATATACAAGTATGGAATGCCAGACTTCTAATCTGCCCCGAAAAGCTACCGCGTTAATTGAAAAACAGTTCCTTCTGAATGAAGTAGGTCCTATTTGGCAGCAACAACTCGTATAACTAATCTTATCTATTCATTCCTGACGTTTCGCCTACAGGTGTGGTAGGCATTATCAATGTCTATGCGGTAACGGACGCCATGTTCTCGTTCAACGACGACGAACGGTGAACAAACACCATGTGACAGCAATACTGAGGCCGACACGAACCGTCAGAGACAGTTTCAGGTCAGATAAAGATCCAAGAGAGCCTCTGGTAATTTTGACGAAACCCAAGTGCTCGACAGGACTCTGAGCTACTTTCCCAGATTAAAAAAAATCCGATACTTCTTTTTATTTTTTTTTTATTTATTTATCGATTATATTGCCAAGATGATCGATTGAATCGAAGAACCAAACAGATCAGCTGGAAAGCACCCTGAAAGGAAGAACATTGATTTGTTGGGGAGCAAGTGATACAAATAATGTGTGTTTCTTTCGCATGATTATTTAGAACAATCTGATAGATGAAGAATCATTGGTGGAATCCAGACTTCTAGTATATCCCTAAAAGTTACTTGCGTTGATAAAAACAGTTTTTTCTGAATGATAACTTCTGAATGAACTACTTTCATCAACGAAGCAACTTCTTAAGATCGACTGGAAGTTTAACAGACAACAAGTCTGCTTCAGAATCAATATCAAAAGGTTTCTCGATCAATACCTCATCTGAAAATGTGATTTTTAAATTCTTTTTTGAAATGAAATCACGGCCCAACAAACATTGAAACTTTATAGTATCGTCAGGCACAACATAAAAAGTCAAGTCGACATCAATATCATGAACAGTCATTATGGTAAAAAAAGTCCCTAAGATGGTTAACTGGGAATTATCGATACCATGGAAATTTTGGTGGTTTGTTTCTTTTGACACCAGCTCGACTGGAACTAAAGTTTGAAATAGCACCACCTGTATCTAATATTGGCTTGACTCTAATAACATTTTCTTCCATCTTCAGAGTCACATCAATTTTATATGAGGGAACAGGTGTCACCCGTTCATCGTTTTCTTCCACCAGGTTGGTGGAGTTTTGGGGCAACGGTTGATCCTGTGATCCATCGCACCACACCTATAGCAGGATTCTCTCTTCCGTCGAGGGTTGCTGCATTCCGTGCTTCTGTGCACTACTCCATTACAATTGAAGCATCGTAACATCTTCATGGAATCTTGACTACGTATCTCGCTTTTGTTCTCAGGTTTACATAACTTATTTTCAGGAGCCCTGGAGGATTTCTTCCTTTCCACTATTCTCTGCTGCCTAGCTGCATTCATTCGTTCATAGATCATGATGTCTTGAAAAAGTTCATCTTCATTTAAATGAGTTTTTGCCGTCAAGAATGCGCCCATTTCTCTTGACCACAGGCCTATTATCAACTGTTCCTTAATTTCAAAAAACTCAAGGGACTGACTCTTTTAGTATTTGAGTCCTAAGCTGCATCCTTCGCCAGGTTTTTACATTTTTGAAGATTCCAACAATAATTCTCCGACTGGAAGTCTATCCTCCTACATTTTTGAATATTCCAACATTAATTCTTTATTTATTCATATTGCATTATATTTTCAACAGTAGTAATGCGATACTATTCCTTCTACCTGTTTATTTCAACAGTATTAACTTTGCAGAAATGACTGATACATTTCCGGATGATCGTAGAGTATTGTGGTTTTTATACCTGCATCTTTCCACAAATGGTGTACCTTACCTTCTTGTTTTACGGAACCATACTTGTCTTCACCTTGCATTAATTTCTGTACTGCTACGATGTTTCCTAACAATCATTCTTCAGTGCCTAACACCCACTTGATCTATGAAGATGTCCTTTTCTTTTGATTATATTGTCGGGAATAACAATATTTCTCAACGATTTGTGTGAAAGTGTGTGATTATATTTTTTCATTTTCAGGTGAATTGAAGTGCTGCTAACAATGGGCAAAGGAGATAAACGGCGTTCTGACGGTGGTGAGTTTTTTTTTATTCTTAATGAAGTCGTAGCGTTTTTTGCATGATCCCAGCAATTTTTTTCTTGTTCGAATTTCATTATTTTCCATTCGCTAACTGAAAGGTCAAAAGTGGCATTCATATATTCGTTCCACCATTTTCCCCTCTTCAAATTGCCCTTATTACAAAAAATCAAGGTGGCTCTCGGATACGTTTGCATGACATCATTCAGATTTTTTGACAAACAATCAGTTGTTGAATTCGAAATATTATGAAAACGTTGTAAGTAATCAAGACATCAGTTATGGAATTACTTACCGACGTCTAGCAACCAGTAACCAAGACGTTTTGGCAACCGATCCTAATCAAGAAAACCGGATCCTTGAAAAACGATATTGATATAGATGCTAGAGGAGTTTTTAATAATGAAAAATCAACGACTTCGGAATTGTCGGTTGGAACTTACCTCCCACGCGAAATGGGTCAACAAACCTACCTACTGTATAGGTAGTCGAAATCGGCTTGAAAGAATCGTTAAAATTTTTCGATTTTGCCATATTTTATCTCTGAGTAGGCTCACCCACTGTGAAGTTTTTACAACACTAACCTTCATTCGATTTAATGTCTGAAATCGTAAATATATATAACTTTATTTGGAATATAGCCATATTTTGTTCTGATTTTCATTTGATCATTTTTTTGTGAACACACTGCATACTTTCGATGTCAATGAACATATTTTGTTTTTCTTCTACACATTCCTCTGCCTCGCACACATCCAATCCAATGAAACTAAAAATTTTGACTCCATGAATAAGTTTTTACAACTGTCCCTAGATTTGATTTTGAAAACTTCTTGAATGCTTCTCTGAATAACCATTATTGTATGGTATGCCATTAGAGCTGAATGGACGTATATACATTTTCTGATGAATTTGTAAGGCGTAGCTATATTCTAATAGATCACCAGTAAGTTGTATAAAATGTGCTTCTAGTCTGATTTTTCGATTTTTTGCAACTCCTGAGACACGTAAATTATTGATGTTTTCAATATCACTGTATCTACTTATATATAAAGTGTATTATTTGTCTTGTGAAAATGCCTCACTTTTGTCTTTTCCACATTAAGCATGAGATTACTTTCCGCAAACCAATTATTAACATTTCGCGTTGCTGTATTCATAGCTGTAGTGGCTGACTGGAGGCCAGTATTTGTCACTGCTATCAACATACGCTATAACTACTTTTTTGAACATTCAGGACAGTACAAAACCTATACCAAAGGGCCCAATATGAACCTTGTGGTATCCTTTTTTCAGTAATGTCAAATCTGAGCTCAAGATATCTACTGGCTTATCAGTTGCTACCAACAGATCACTTACGATTTGAATTCTATATTTCTCTGATTTTCAACAGTCTTATCTTATGTTCTACACTGTCAAACGCTTTAGAAATGCACATTGCTAACGTGACCTCATCCTAGTTTTTTGTATCGACAATTGTTGTCAGAGCTTGATGAATAGCTCGAGTCGTGGATTTACCCTTTCGAAAGCCATTTCAACAGACTGTTATGATGTCAGGTTTTCCAAAGGAATGAATAAGACACTCGACGCGTGTTTCGCTAACAAAGTTACCATCTTCAGAAGAAGGAAATTGAGAGATCTTGCGTTTGAGCCCCCAGAGATTTTTATAGCGAATAAAATATGATACTGATGAAACGATAGATCAATATCTTTCAATAAGGTTATCTGTGAACTCCCAATCATCCTCAATAGCCAGTCCGGCCTCTAACTACTGCGCGTCACGTTCCATCCAGCAGGAAAACTTATTTATCGACTAACACCCGAGAACCCATCGAGAATAGCGTAGACTTGTCGGACCTGTGGGGAATTCTTGAAGGGAGTTTCGCGATTTCTACGTACGCAAGGAAGTACGTGACTCGAAAGGCTGCGAGGTATATTGAATTCGAGATAAATCACAAGGTGTTGAATTTATTCATGAAAAATTCTCATGCTTCCGATGATAGAACGACACACGTCGATGAGATATGCAACAAGAAAATAAGATAGGGACGTTAGTTGAATATTCATGAGTTGTGAGAATTATTTTTGTTTCTTCTGATGTATCAGAAGATTTGGAGACGGAGAGTATATAAGGTCGAACGGAAGTCGTGCGGCCATGATCTGGATGGTAGATTGGACTTGGACATACTTTAACATTTTATTTCTTTCGTATTGGGAATCACACGTTTCAAGATAAGACCTCGTTAATCGTTACCTCGCGAAATCTTTGAAAGATGAGGGTCACTTCAGCATTTGAACCCATTATTTCAAACCCATCACTGTGGCACTAGAAGACCACAAAATATTCCGTTACTTCTGTTTGTCGTTCAGCCTTAGAATTGACAGTTCGAACTGTCAAATCATTATTGATTGTTCAAAAATCTGGCATATCCCCATTTCTCAAAACATCAATCAGTAAACTCAAATGTCTAATTGCAGTCGGAGATCTTCGAGGTGGCAACTATACTAGGTGCCTGTTCTCTAGCTGATATTCGATAGATAGAAGTTCTGATTATTAAATAAAAATGACACAACCAAAAAAAACAAAACAGAAAAATTCAATTTGTTTTGGAAGTCTCACTTGAAGTTATCTTCTATGGAGTACAACTTCTATGCTTGCATGAATTGTACATTCACCAGAATAAATATATATATATATATATATATATATATATATATATATATATATATATATATACATATATATATGTATATATATATAAAGAGAAAGTGTTATTTGCTATGGAGCAAGATGAATCAGGAAACTGATAAATAGATTATCAAATTCTCTGGTCTATCACAATTTGCATTCAATTCGAAATGCCCACCACAAGATAGCTAGCTGTTTCTGGCTTTGGCCTTCATCAGCTGTGGGTTGGCATAGTCCTCGTATCGAAGACAAACTGTGATAGATATCCAGAGGATTTGAAATGAATCGTGCCTTTACGGCAAGCGACACATAAGTGGAACCACCTAGGGTGTAACACTATAAGGAAATGCTGTCATAGTTTTCCGTCAGTGGTGACAGTTCGCCACGTCAACTAACAACTGCGTTTGCAGAAATAATGACAAGCACTCTCAGAGTGTTATCGAAAATCGAATCCACAAATGTATCTGAAATGATACAAAGAGAAAGTGTTATTTGCTATGAAGCAAGATGAATCAGGAAACTGATAAATAGATTATCAAATTCTCTGGTCTATCACAATTTGCATTCAATTCGAAATGCCCACCACAAGATAGCTAGCTATTTCTGGCTTTGGCCTTCATCAGCTGTGGGTTGGCATGGTCCTCGTATCGAAGACAAACTGTGATAGATATCCAGAGGATTTGAAACGTAAAGGCACGATTCATTTCAAATCCTCTGGATATCTATCACAGTTTGTCTTCGATACGAGGACCATGCCAACCCACAGCTGATGAAGGCCAAAGCCAGAAATAGCTAGCTATCTTGTGGTGGGCATTTCGAATTGAATGCAAATTGTGATAGACCAGAGAATTTGATAATCTATTTATAGATACATATCATATATATATATATATATACATATATATATATATATATATATATATATATATATATATATATATATATATATGAAGATTCTCACGGACGAAGTATGATGCGTTGTTTTTTCGGGTTTCATTCCGTGTTCGTGGGATCGAAACTCTAGACATCACCTAGAAGATGGCAAATGAGACTTTGCCGAAACGTTGTGAGAATTATCCTTCAGAGGATCAAAACCACAGAACACGGAATGAAACCCGAAAAAACAACGCATCATATATATATGTTACCGGCAATGTGTATAATTCAGGCATTGTATAGAATGCCTAGGCATTCTATACATTGCCGAGTGAATCCAGGCAAAGTATGAAATAAACTCATTTCTTAACAATTGTACAAACTTTGCCTAGGCATTGTGTATAATGCCTAGGCATTATATAGAATGTCGAAAGTTTTGCAGGCAAAGTATAAAATGAACAACATTGTTAAAAATTGTTTATTGCAAATAACAAACATGAAATGTATTAAACATAGGATCTGAAAATCCTCATATTTTACTAGAGTAAAATTTAAAAGTGAAACATTAATTTAAGAAATTACTTGTTACAGCAGGAAAGAGAACTATGGTTAGGTTAGGTTAGGTTAAAAATCTGTCTGTTCCATTGTTTTCAAGTTAAGGTTAACCTAACCTAACCTAACCATAGTTCTCTTTCCTGCTGTAACAAGTAATTTCTTAAATTAATGTTTCACTTTTAAATTTTACTCTAGTAAAATATGAGGATTTTCAGATCCTATGTTTAATACATTTCATGTTTGTTATTTGCAATAAACAATTTTTAACAATGTTGTTCATTTTATACTTTGCCTGCAAAACTTTCGACATTCTATATAATGCCTAGGCATTATACACAATGCCTAGGCAAAGTTTGTACAATTGTTAAGAAATGAGTTTATTTCACAATGGAACAGACAGATTTTTAACTCTGCCTGAACTCCAGCAGGCATTCTATAGAATGCCTAGGTACACTTTGCCGGTAACATATATATATATATATATATATATATATATATATATATATATATATATATATGATGAATTGTGTTTTCGGTTTTCATTCCGTGTTCTGTGGTTTTGATCCTCTGAAGGATAATTGTCACAACGTTTCGGCAAAGTCTCATTTGCCATCTTCTAGGTGATGATTGAGTTTCGTACTCCAATCTATATTATATATATATATATATATATATATATATATACATATATATATATATATATATATATATATATATATATATATATATATATATATATATATATATATATATATATAGGCCCTGATATAGTGAGGTTGCAATCAAAAAAGGGGCTAAATTTACAAAGAAAACTCTTTGTTATTTTGTCAAGCTTCCCCTAATGTTTATTACCTTCTTCGGGACAACTATAAAAAGGTTGATTACAATATATATGAGTTATTTTCTGTACTTAAGTACTCACTAACGTGAGATTGAAATGAAATTGGATCAGAACAAACAGAAAATACATGAATGAAATGAAATGACAATGACAAGTTTACTCAATCAAGGCGGAAAATTTTGATTAACGGGTGTTATATTTTTTTCGTTGAAAAGTAATAAATAAGTATATATCTGACTGAGGTTGTTCAAGTCGGTTCGTTTATTCATAGAATTTCGTTCTTTATGAATATGAACCATTTCTAGAAATATTCTTTTCGAAAGATTCTTCTCTGTGTCCAATATTTCAGTATTCTCATAATCCATTCGATGTTCATTACGATTCACATGTTCCGATATGCACATGAATTGACGTTTCTTCTACAATCGCTTCTGTGTGAAATTATGCGACTATTGAGATTCCTAGCTGTTTGATATTGCGGCACAAAGACGTCATTTATGAATATTCCTGCTTGTCGAAAAACGCAGGAGGATGGGACAAAACCGATTTTAGTTTCAGTTTTCACCAAAATTCTCCTGAATTCCAATTTGGACAATCTAGCACTTCCGACTATGTGGTGACCAATTGAGGTAAAATTAGATGAATATTCAAAATTGAACGAGTACTCCAATTTAAAAGTAAAATAGTGGCCTTTTTTAATTTTTCACATCCTTCTGAAGAAACCAACTCAGGGATCTATGTATGAGTCGACCTCGTTAATATGATGTGAAAAAGAGCTTCTTGTCAAATGAAATACCAAGATCGTAGAGTCAAGATAATCCCTTCGAAATTGTATTCACTTTTCATGAAAAAACATCACGTAACATTTGGTAAGATTGAAATAATATACCATGTGTAAACCGATTCAAGGTCTGCCGTATAATTATTTTGTCTTTTGTCTCTCCTAGTTACAATGTGAAATTTTAATGGTTGATACGGTATCAGGATTTGGATCGAAGTATTTTGGGTTCTGTAGGAAATTATTGAAACTATTTAGTTTCAAAAAGGAAAGCCTAGTGGAAAAATACATATTTGGATTCGGCAG